>JALBCR010004773.1:0-500000 GCA_030710515.1 Abscondita cerata | reverse complement strand
CAAATCATTGATAAAGGAATTACACTCAGAAATCCAGTTTCCAAGAGTCTAGGCTGAAATTGTCACATAGAAGTAACCTAGATTGATTATGTCCTTATAATGAATAGATTTAAAATTGACGACTTTCTCTGCAGTACTACCAGGCGTAGTAACAGACTCGGATACATGAGAAGGAGCAAGTGTGTCACAACATGTTGAATCCCATGTCAAATTCATGACATTGTTCAAAGGGGTTAGAGTAATGCTATTCGTTCAATCATGATAAACCCCTTGATTCCAGTCTAGACGTAATTTTTGCTGAAGATAACGCTCGATGAATAATTTGGTTTAAATCACTGTGTCGAGAATTCCTCCCGCACCTCTCCCAATTCGCACAAATCAAGTCAAACAAGGGCTATTGCAATTTGAAACGTCGAGTTAGTTAAGGCTACCCAGTTTTTCACAAGGGAATGCCTGAAGCCATGCTCCAGAGAATTGATATATCTGATGAAAACTTGATATTTTTAACTATCCTTTTGATATTTAATAAATTCCAATTCTTCTGATAAGTTGATCCCTCTGGAATTCATTTAGAGGTCATATTTTACTAATCCATGTAACACTTATCAAATGTACCAATAAAAGAGAGGCCAGCTTCTTGAGAAAGGGACAATATAGAAGAAATCAATCCAAAAGTGAAAGATACAAACGAAAGAAAGGCGGAAGGTATATATCTGAAACTATACGAATTCCTATGCCTTCAAAATTGATGTGTATAGAAGCAATCTGGGACAGAATTGGGTTGAAGAACCTTAAGTTCAAAACAGATAATAATCCTGATTTAAAAGATTTGTCAAATGATGTTTTATTCAGATAATGGTGTAGGAAATAAGTTAATTTAGAAAGTCCTAGAACATTCTTCACCAAAAAAAGGAGAGAGTGACGGTTCAATTGCTTCAAATTAGAAATAAGATTGTCTAGTTTGTTTAACTTCTTGTTAAAAACTGCATCTGCGGTTGTTCCAACTAAGAGTGCTCCTAGTAATGTAAAATCATCCGTAGTTAATTTGAATTATTTAGCTAACCGGTTAAAGTTCAAAATGACACGGTTTCAGGTTCTCCTCATATAGTCCCAAATCCAGAACCAAATATTAAATTCTGAAAACAGTCTGGAGATAATCCTTTGCATTCCTAAGCAGAATAGTAGCAGACCACCTGAATCTCCTTGTTGACAACCAGACATAGCATTGAGAAAATAATTTGGAGCCCTTTGGAACTTTATCGTGAAGTTTCGTGAAAAACGTGTCACTGTCAATGGTATTAAAGGCATTTGCAAAATCAACTTTCACTATAACTTTTGAGCTTTCTTTGTGCATCTTTGCATAAGTTCTTGTTGCATGGACAGCAGCTTCACACCCACCCTTTGTCTTATACGATCTCCAAATTTATTAGATTACTAGGGCTGCAGAAGACCTACGCCATTAGCACCACTATTCTTGGAAGTAAGGTCCTTCAGATGTTGAGGTCTTCATCCATCATATCCACAGGCAGAGTCAGAGCACTGAGCATTTCTTGCTCAGATTTTGGGATCATGGAAGTTTAAGTTTCAGCTCGTTAAACGTCTTGGTGATAAATTAAGAACAGCTTTCTTCCACCTTTAGCATTTCCATTGTTCAGTTTAGATTGAACACGATCACGTAAGGAAGTCTTCCCGTGCTTGAAATTGAGTAAGTTGAGAGAGAGAGAGAGAGGTCCTTTTAACATATAGGTAAGGCTGCCTCTCTCTTCAGTAGAAGAAACCCTTATAGTAGTAAAAGAGAATTCACAGATATCGGGCAAAGACTATAAATCATTTACTAAAACGCATCTATCAATCAAGGCACCTTGAGGGATTCTTTTGATTACAGAAATTGAAGAACTAAACTTTCCTAGTTTGATAGCGAGGGATTCAATTGATTCTTTCTGCTGTTCTTGAGATGAAAAAGACGCAATCTTATCCTTATGTTTACAGTCAATAGAACATATCAGAATGATGATGTTTAGCCCAAGAACATTAGAATATGCTTGGTAATATTAAAATTTAAATTAAAATAATATGCAAACACATAGAGTAATAATTCTTGACCATTTAATTAATAAACTATACATGCCGCCTAGAATGTTACAAATGTAACAGTATTTAGAAAAGTTAATTACAACATAATTTATTTTAAATTCTCATTTTAAGTGACAAAATCGACTATTATCTTATTCATTTTTGTGTCATCAGTGGAGTGTTAGTACTACCACATTTAATCCCTCCTCAATCATTTTCAAATACGCTGTATAAGCTTAGAACCAAAAAAAAACAATACAACAAGTTAGTAAATGTAAGATACGAAGAAATACGCTTATGGCAAAATATAAAAAAATCTATGAGATTTAGGTTACGTATTGAAAAACGTTCGCCATTATTAGCAAAATGTTTTTCAAGTTCGTGTTTATAGTCACAAACTTAATGGTCTATAAACAAAGGGTGTGTCTCACAATTAGTAAAGTTTTTTATGGACAATAATTGTACTTAAGAATTATGTACCTTGCTGTAATAAAAGCTCTAGAACCAAGCAAAAGCAAATCAGGTTTGTTTTTAGTCAAGTTTTTGCAAAGTTGTTGAGCGTGTTGAAGATACATAAATAAGATCTTCATTCGTAACATGTAATTATGAAAGTTTTACGCGATCAAGAGATTATCTCTTCAGTTTGGTAATAAAATAGTGTCAAAATTAAAATACACCAGTTTCTAGATTTTTATGGACTTAATTAAAATTAAGTGGTAACAGATATAACAGTCAAACCCTGTTGTCAACAAATCGTAAATGACTCGACAAAAGTATCCTTTTTATGTAGACAATTAAATCTCATTGTAGAAAATTTTACATTAACACTTTTCACTTTCGGAAATAACAATTAAATTAATTAAGCAAATGTAATTAGACACCAGATGACATAGTATGCACTTAATCTAATTAAATTGAACTTATAGCCCAATTAATTTATTGTTGCATAAAAATTTTGAAATTGCGTAATTTTTTTAAATAACCATAAACAACAATCTTCTTAATGAGCCAAGATAAGAAACATATTGCAAATGACTAATAATAATTAAATTTACAATAAACATCTTGTGTAAGTACTGCTATGCGAGTAGCAAGAATTGGGGTAAGAACGGTGCAACAACAGTTGTTAAATGTATTCTAACATGCAAAAACAAAAAGGTATGAAAAACATGTTTGAGTAGCAAATTAATGTCCCAATAAAATATATTAATATCTCAAGGTGTAACATCGATTTATATGGAATGCGTCGCTATTATATTACACATTTTAACACCTGTTTTTCAATTGAAATTCAATATCCGTACCTATCGTAACATTAATAAAATAAATCTAATGAATCTGTGCATAAATTTGAGAAAAATCTAATCATCGTTGATGGTGTCACTGATGACGTTATCATACTAATCATGTACATTTCTGCGATAATAATTTTTTAGCAGAATGACCTTCACGTGTCACGTATCACTAATGATTAAAATACTTTAATTGAAGCTATGTACAGGAAATGAGTTAGTATGTAAAAGAAGAAAAAGATTGTAACGCTGTGATACCTTTCTCTCGAAATTGGATATGCGAAAAACAAAAAAATCATAAAATTATTGTCTTGACATATGAAACGTAGTGGAAAAGACTACAGTTATTTTTGTGTGGTCGGATGTCATTATTTAAATTTTTTATTGTGGTATTGTTAAAAAAAAAAAAATAAATTTAATTATATCAGAAACTAATTATTTTCCAAAAACAAATCAAAATTTTGATGCATAGGTAAGCATTTCACAGAATATAGAAAATAATTTTTATTATTCTATATTCTGCAATAAGATAGTAAAATAATAAAAAAAATATATAAATTTAATCCGTTAAATTTCTTTTGTAATTGATTTCATTTAAAAGTATGAGATGCGGTCAGAAAATAACTGTTTTTCAATTTATAATTTATTTTTGATATGAATTCGAAAGTAAAGACTTGTGTTCTTCGGTTTAATTTGAATTTTCGTGACGACTAAAATTTTGGAATAAAAAACGGTTGTAGTTTTCTCGTTTAAGAAACTAAAAATACACAGAAAATTGTTGAAAATTAATTTTAAAAATTAATGAAAATACATACAAAAAAGTAAGATATTTTTCATACAAGAATTTATAAGTGATTGTAATAGTGTCAATATAGTGTGTTCCAGACAAAAGTAACTACATGGAGATTTCGGAAACGGATAAGAGATACACTGTTGGTTAAATGGCGCTATTCCGCGCCCAATCAGATGCGCGATCGGTTTACAAGGGTTTACGAATTGTTGGGTAAAAACTAGAAATTGTATTTTTAAAAAATTCTTTTATAGTGGTTATAAGAAATAACAAAATTGGCTATGGTTGCAAAAATCTAGAAGGCCTAGAAAAATTCATCAAGAAGTTTCGATTAACCGTACCTATTGTCTAATAAAAAACTACCAAATTTTTTTAAAGATCGCCACAATATTGGAGCTTTTCTAAAAACCCAGTTTTCAACAGTTTGAAAATCGCAATAGATATTTTAATTTTAATATAGCATCTGTTTGGGCTTAAATTAGTGCAACTATTTTCCCATTTACTACAAATTGCATCTCTTACCTTTTCTGAAGTTACCTTCATCTGGGGCCCGGTATAGTAATATCGTTACAATTATCTATAAAAACTTAGTAATTTATTGTCGTTTAGTGACACAAATTCTCATACAATCTAAGAACCACATGATTATTTTTTTTTCAATTTTAGTTATCAACGTATTGAAGAAAATAGTTATTTGAAGATTTGTAATTTTTTTTATTTTATTTTATTTATTTTAAAAAACATAATGATACATTATGTATATGGGGCAAGTCATAAATAATTGTACATTATAAATTAAGAATTAAAACAATTAAAATAAATAAAGTAAATTAAAATAATATACTGTCTCGGGGTAATAAAGTCTCATATCTTGAATGTTTTTAAATTGCAACGCCCAGTATTTAATACTATTGGTTTTTTGATTCCAATAAAAATTAATTTAAAATTAATCAACAAATTATGAACCGTTTAGATTTTATGGTAGAAGAAAGAGTAATTTCTTAATTATATGGAAGAACGGTTATCACTTAAAGATAAATCATAGACCGGGGGCTCAGGCTTATAACTTGAATATTTTTTGAAATATTTCGATACGAGTAAATAAATAAATTTGAAATATCAAGTTGCGTTTTTTTTTTCAATGATAACTATAATACATTATCCACGCAATAAAATTAATTTTTCTTTAAATTACAACGCCCAGTAGTTAATACTATTGGTTTTTATTCCAATAAAAATTAATTTAAAATTAATCAACAAATTATGAACCGTTTAGATTTTATGCCAGAAAAAAAAATGAACTTTTTTAAATTATATTGAAGTACGATTATCACTTAAAGATAAATGATATACCGGGGTGTCAGGCTTATAATTCGGATATTATTTAAAATATTACCATGTGAATAAATAAATAAATGAATTTGAAACATCAAGTTGCGCTTTTTTCAATGAAAACTATCATACATTATTTCCACAATAAAATAGTATTATCATTTACAAAGAGTCGCTATACAGAGTGACGCATGTTTTTTTTAATTAGGAACGCCCAGTATTTTAATGCCTTTGGTTTTTATAAAAACTATTTTAAAATTAATCAAGAAATTATGAAACGTTTAGATTTTATACTAGAAGAAAGAGTGAATTTTTTAAAATTATATTGAAGAACAATTATCACTTAAAGATAAATGATACACCGGGGGTCTCAGGCTTATAACTCGGATACTATTGGAAATATCAAGTTGCGTTTTGATAACTATAATACATTATCTACAACAAAATTAATTTCATCATTTTCAAAGTGACGTACTAATCACTTAAAGACAAATGATATACCGAGCGTCCAATGCTCATAAGTCGGATGTTTTTGAATTGTCAACTTTGGTTTTTTTCCAATGACATTAATCGCACAATAAAATTATTTTCATCATTTACAAAAGGTCGCTGTACAGAATGACGTACTAAACTTATGTTGCTTTTTTAATTAGAACACCCAGTATTTTAATACATTCACCTTTTTAATTCTGATAAAAATTAATTTGAAATTAATCAGCAAATCATAAACCGTTTATTGTTACATTTTTTTTCAATTATAAATGTAATAGATTATTCACACAATAAAATTAGTTTCCTCATTGCGTAAGTGTGGGTATGTAGAGTGACGCACTAAACTTATGTGATTTTTTTATTCTGATAAAAATCAAATCAACCAACAAATTAAGAACCGTTTAGATTCGACCACTTCGACTCTACCATCTCGACACCGTCACTTCGACGCCAATTCACCTTGTACTTCATCTCGAATCAAGCTCATTATCTCAATATATGCCCTAAAGGGTGTTTCGGATCACTCACAATTCCTATGTAAAAATACATTTGACCCATGTGACATGGAACTCACTTCCTTCGCGTTATTAACACGACGATAATCGGTCTCTTGCCTGTGGTGTGTGTCCTGTTTTCATATCAAAAAGCGGTCTGACGCTTACACAAGGTTTATTATAAATTTGTAATAATCGCTGACAAAATGATAATTGATAGTTTTTGTTTGATGGTGCTAAATAAACGATTAACGCAAAACTATCACCTTTAGTTTATTTCAAATTTACGTTTTACCAGTCAATCTTTAATAGCTATTTAATCTGGTAAAATTTATTGTATCTGTTATTTGTGCATCAAAGGAAAACGCAAAAAAGTTAAGAAAAAAAGCCGTCGTGTAAAAACCTCGAGTAAAAACCGCTAAAAAAATCTACGGAAAACGAAAGAAAAAGATACGGTAATCACATGCCCTTAACAATATCTTCAGTGCTAATAATGCCAAAAAAACAAAAATTCTATTTTTTTATTTAAACATATCGGTTGCAATGTGGAAAAATAACATTTGTTCAAAAAATGTACAGTAATCGTACATACAAGATGTTAATTAAGTACGTGGCCAAACTTTTAGGGGTTATTCGTTACTAAATTTTAAGAAAAAACTTATATAAATGTAAGTCTTAAACGGATTTGTTTTTTATTATACGAAATAAACTCGCGTTGAAATGGGCTCGTATTGAGATGAGGTTACGTCGAGATGAGATCGCATCCAGATAAGCTTGGGTCGAGATCAGCTCGTGTCGAGATGATTTCGCGCGAAGCGGCTGTGTTGATGAGAGGGCGGCGTCAAAGTGGCCGTCTTGAAATAAGCTGCCTTCACATGTCGTGTGCTTTTGAAATATCAGTGTTTTTTTTTCAGTAAAACGTTACACAACAAAATTAGTTTTATTATTTGCAAATGATCGCTATACAGAGTGACACACTAAACTTATGTTTTTTTTAAATTAGAACGCCCTGTATTTGAATAAATTTGGTTTTTTTGATTCTGATAAAAATTAACTTAAGAATTAATCAACAGATTATGAACCGTTTAGATTTTATGACAGAAAAACAGAGATTTTTAAAAAAATTATTTATCTATTGAAGAAAATTATCACTGATGATATACCGGATGTCTCAGGAACGATGAATCTACGGACACTACAAAGAAAATTATGAACCGTTTAAATTTCATTAGAGAAGAGAGGTGGAATGTTTTCTAATTATTTATTAAAAAAATATTATTTAAAGATAAATGATGGTATAAATTCACAATAAAAATTAGTTCTTTCATTTACAGAGTGGGATAATAAACTTACCTTTTTTTAAATAAAACACCCGGTATTTTCGATTAGAGATAATTTGACACAAACCATTTCTACTTATAAAATTTATTTATCGTTAATTTGATGAATTTCTTTATCCAATCTTATACTCTAAAAAACATCGAAACAATTTCTCTAACAATAATTTTTTTTTCAAACCATCTAAATAAAATTGATAGGGTCGCTTATGATTCTCCGCTGTAATATTTTTAATATTTTATGAGAGAGAGGTGTGGGAGAGATTTAGAATCTAAGTTATCATTAATTATGCAATACTAAGAACTTTTAACAAAGTTCAAGATAATAATTAAAGTATAAAAACAAAAATAATAGTTTTTTTATTACATCCTAAAAAAACAAGTTTAAACTTCTTTTATGATGGTATATTTAGTACACTAGAGCGGATATTAAATATTTAAAGTATTAGTTTATTCAATTAGTAGTAGTAGCTTAAATTATTTCTTGCTCCGTTCTACCAATTATTGTTCTTTGTTTGTTATATTTATGTAATTTTAAGTCCAGATGAAATTATGCCAGACATGTATACGAGAACGAAAAGGGTGCTTCCAATTTTAGAGTTTGTGATGTTATGGTTAGAACTGACTGGTACTTCCTTGAAAAATAAGATACCAAAATATGAGAAGAAAATAATAATATGGGTCCAAAATGAGAATAATGGAAAAAGAGAAAAATAGAAGGCAAGACAGACTATTGAGATCAAACTGACCATGTAAACAAGCAAAGAAAAATAAAAAACGCGTATAACAGAAATAATAAAGCAAGAGAAATCTTACAAGAGAAATTACCATGGGTGACAAAAGATTCGTAGCGGAAGAATGGAATTTCTTAAAAATGTTTTAATAGGAAGCAAAGCCCAAATAAAAATCAAGACTGGTCGACCAGGACTGTGAGCAAGCCATCGAAAAAGGAAGAGAAGCTATAGAAATCAATTATGTACCGACATATAATTCTAATATATGAAAAACAAAATTAAATAAATATGTAGAAAAAATAGACGAATGATAACGAGAAGAACTAGTACTAATAAAAGATCAAAAATGCAAACCAGTTCTACTCGTCTGGGAGAATTTAAAAAAAATAGAAAGTAAATCAAAAAATAATAAAACCCAGGAAACTAATAATATTGAAAAGGAATTAATTAAATATGGAACCTGGGTACAGGCAGAAAACCATATAGCAATACACTTGCTCAACACGACAACACAGCATACATAAAAAGAAGAAATCTACCAAGCAGATTATTTAAGCTAAATCATAAGTGGATCAACATTGGGGTAGCCCGAGCTTTCCAACTGATGGTGGTAACCAAAAGGAACAGAGAATAGAACACATTCCATTTGAAGTATTTAATGCCAACCAAGATGTGATTGTTTCTAGTTTTTTAAGGCCAAGTTTTAAATATGCAACACTAGAAACTCCAGAGGTAATTTTTTAGAAGGAAGACAGTATATTTTTTCTAGACTCATCAACAACTTCAACAGTTCTCAATAAAAAAGTTTAATATTTGTCATCTTTCATTTACAAATTCTAGCTTCTTTCACGCCTACCTTACCACTACCGTTGTCTCTTCTCATATATGTTAATATGCTTTTACATTAAATTGTCTTCTCGTTATTGATGAAATCGATAAGTCACATAGTTGTATCAACACTTCCTCCCTGATGACGATATGCTCAGATTTTGAAGAATGTCTTTGAGTGTTTGAGATTTGGTATCATATTCTAGGTTCTGTTAAATTTCCTTTTCCCCAGTCGGTGATAATTTTCTGGAAATCCCTTTGGCTAAAGCCGTACGTGCAAAATGCTCCATAAATGGGTTAGATGTTCCGAGTTGAGCTTCCTCTGCCTGGCAACCTGGCAACCAAGCAACTTCAACTCTATTTTTGATAACCAGCTGATTTAGGAAATTAAGCTTTTTTCAGGCTATTGCATTGCAGAGCTTAGATGTCTGACGTAATACTCATTATTTCTTCTTATTGGTTTTTGTATTCAAGTTTCTACAACCATGTAGAAACCTTGGTCCCATTACATCCCATGTTATTTTCCGTTTTTGATCCATCCGTAAACCACCTTTGTGAGTCTCTACGCACACATTCAGTGTTTTCCTTCCATTCCTTCCTACCCGGAAAAAATTTTTTGTGTCAATCTGGTCGCTCACTGTTACCCATGCCCAATAAAGGGGTGACCAATAAGATTTCCATTTGGCCTTTTTTTAAAATTGAATTTTTCGTGTAGATTAAGCGATTGCTTCATTGTCGCCTCTTTGATTACCATCGTTAGGGAATACAATCAGGTTTTAATCGTGGAAGTGAGTGTTGGTTTCATGGCAAGCTTGTTTTTGCATTTTTGACTGCTTCGCTTTTGCTGTGCTTCAGCTACCATGGATCATCTTGGTGTATGACTATAGCTTTTTTATGGTTTTCTTAGTTGTTTTAGACAGGTGACTTTCCCATTTCAGTTTTTGGTAGTCATCTCTACCGCTCTTGAGAGGTGAAGTAATTCAATATTAAGGATATTTCAGTTCCTTCGTTTTAAAAATAGTACAATGGGGTTTTATTTGCATTCATTCTCACTTCTTTTTTAATATACTAGTCTAGTGTTAGTCTGTTGCTTTTCGGATTTTCTCCTCAATAATGGAGTCAAGCTTGTATCTCACAGTTGTGGTGATGTCAGCGGCATATCTAGAACATTGTATTCAACCGTCTCCTTCTACCATCAGAGCCCGCAGTAAGGGAAAAATACACCCCCATTTCATCTACCTTCTTTAATAATAGTGGTCACCACTTTGCTCACCAGCATGTTTTTTTATACTGTAGCTCCTCTATGACTATAAAGGCTGATATAGTAATCTCCTTCCTTCATGTGCTTCTTCTATGGATATAACAAGTTTGTGTAAAGCTGATAGGATTGATTTGCCTATTTTGATAGGTTCAAAGGTTTATCTATTAGTGCCTGCATTCTTATACATTGGTCCACCACTTTCTCTATTGTCTTGATCACAAACGATGAGAGACTAATTGGTCAGTATGACCCAAGGTTGTCTAGGAGCTTGTCGCCTCCCTTGTATGTAAAGGTGACTGTTACATTCATCTATATGCGAGGAAATGTATCTTAATAGCTTTATCAGTCTTGCAATGAAGATGCCTACGCTTGTTGAATGAGAACTAAAACTTCATCTGGATCTGGAATCTTGAAAGGCTAAAAAGACCCTATGCCAATTAATTCTTAGAGATGATGCGATTCTGGTGATTAGGAGCTTTCTATGAACCTTCTACTTCATATGGCGCTATATACCCTGGAAAGTGTAATTTGCAGTTATGCTTGGGTATTGGTCTGTATATCCATATGTAATTTATTATTATTACTGCTTTAAATTTTAGTTAGTATCGGTTCCTATGGAGTGAGGAAACAACAAAACAACACGTTTATTTCATAGCGTCGACATTCGACAACCAAAGCTGTTGCCTTCTTCAAGACGATGAAATAATTAGTTCTTTTTAGTAAAATTTGAACATCATCCAAATTTAGATGATGTTTTGTGCTTATATATCTTTCTTTGTAGTAATTTCCATATTGTGTTATTCTGTTATTATTTCCTCCATTTCTCATTTCTCTCTTCAATCGACACTTTTTTTGTATACTCAGTAATGTATCACTATCAGTAGCTTTTCCAATTCCAATTATTTATTACTTCTTCAAGTTCTTCCGTTCTTATCACCTGTTCTTTGTTTCTCTTGGTAGTTCGTCGATTTTTTTTTGATCATTTACTAATTTTTCAACTTCTTATATTTGGTTGTTCTATTCATCTAGCTATGTATCTAGCTAGCCATCTAGCTATCTCCTAATTACCCATTTCGCTATCCATTTACTAATTATTCAATTTTTTATTTTTGTTATTCTCTTCACCTAGCTACTGATTTAGCTACCTATCTAGATACTTGTCTAGCTACCCACATAGCTACCCTTCTAGCTCTCCATCTAGCTATTCATCTAACTATCAACCTAGCTATCCATCTAGATATCTACCTAGCTATCTAATTAGCTATCCATTTAGTATTCCATCTAACTATCTATCTAGTTATCCATCTAGCTACACATCTAAGTATACATCTAGGTATCTGTCTACAACAATATACTACAACGACACTACCTCTGGGGGTGTCATTGGTCGCCTATGCAGACGACTTAGCTGTGGTGGTATAAGAAAGAAGTGAAGAAGCACTTAAGACCAAAGCAAACCACGCAGTATAGAAAATCAATCAATGGATGCTGCAAAAGGAACTGAAAATGGCTTCACAGAAAACCGAAGCCGTGCTTTTTGGTCAGTGAAAGACAAGTGTCGAAGCTGACGATCCATCTAGCTATTCATTTAGCTATATATTTAGTTACCCGTCTAACCATTCCATCTAGATATCCATCTAGATATCCATCTAGCCATCTATCTAGGTATTCATATAGCTATCCATTTAGGTATTCATCTAGCTCTCCATCTAGCTATCCATCTTTGCACTTGTCTTTGATTATTCTTGTACTTTGTAATGTTCCCATTGAACGTGTTTCTATTTTTTCCATAATATTCTTCCTTTATTATTATTTTCTTCCTTTTCTTCCTTTCATACTTGTTCTGCTTAAAATTTGCCGACACTTCTTCAACTCTCCTTTCTTTTATTTCGTTTATTTCAGCTCCTTCCATGTTTGAATGATATTTTCCAACTTCAAAGATGATTTATTTTGTAATTCGAAGACTCGCTAATTGTCACGTGCAATTAATTCAACATTCAAAAGCGGAACGTCTATTTTTTTGTATTAAAAATTATTGAGAACACAAAACTAGTTAATGAACTAGTAATTATATTATTTAATAATTTAATATCCCCAATATTTTTGTAACTGTAAATTAATTTCAATTATTTTGCAAACCACATTTTTAACGACAGTGTTTCATGTTAAACATCGCGAAGACAAAGAGTTAATGTTGCCTTAGATGAACGCCCGAAGGGAAAAGGAAGCAATTTTATCGATAAAATGTAATTTTCTAAAGTTAATTACGTCCTTCGAGACTAGATTTTGGTTAGCATATAATTTAGTGGCTTTTATCACAATTCGCTATACGAAATCCCAGAAGAAGAAACAACAGTTAGAAGTACAAATTACGTTTTTAAAAATTTGCTCAACTCAAACATAAAATAATGGTAAGGAAGGTGCAGTGTCCGTACATATGCATGCATTAGAGTTTATGAATTTTGTAATTTACGAGAAATGCATGAAACCGTTAAGGATAATGCAATTTATAAATATTACGTGTTAAGTTAGCGCGTGTATTCAGACTTAAAATAAGATAATACGATCGAAGAGAGGTTCGATCATATTTTATTAATATATTCCCGGATAGAAATGTTTAACATAAATATAAATATGACCTCATCTGGATATCAATATCTTCTTACCCCGACCGTCTTCTTCTGTCGACCTCTGGCTCGTGAGTAATTATTAGGTCACCCTCGATACCTGTTCGTCCTTAATCATCGAACGTTAATGAAGCGCTATCAAAACTGTGGGAACGTACTTTTAAGAATGTTTTCGGCGAATTTGTTTACTCATACCTAAATAGTTTTGTTGTTGCGAAGATTACACGCCAATAATTACCGATCGAACGAAAACATCCCATCGCAAATTATAACAGGAACCTTTTTTGTCGAACTATTCATAAATCATTTTTGAATAGAATGAAAAAAAAATTAAAAAGGTTAGTAGGTAAATTTGTTTTTTGTGATGGTACGTTACTGTTAATATAACTAAGAGGTTCTTTAATCTGTCAAATGTCATGCCGATGGAACCTATTTGCTTGATTAGCTCTTCAGATCTCCGAATGCGGTTAGCTTCCGTCTTATTTGACCTTTATTCGACTTAGGTTGGAGTAGATTTTTAAACTTGAATTCGATACAATCATCTCTTGCTAAAAAAAGGATGGTATCATTGCTTCTTGACAGTTTATTGTTGTTTGGACTAGATTTTTGAGCAACATTTTGATTCATTCATAGAAGTTCTTATTAAATAATAACTCCAATTAGCAATGCAAATTATCAAAATAATCATGAAAATAGTTTCTACTTAAAACTCACTATGTATGTTCTGATCGTTCTGTACCAGAAAAGATGATGAAATTGCGAAAAGCAAACAGTTGGGCCATTACTTTTTAAACTTCAGTTCTTCAATCAGAGTTATAAAATGAATATGTCATCTTTTGTTTAGGTTCCTTTGGATTGCAGGTAGGCAACCCAAATGACATTATGAAAACAAGGTTTCATTTTTATAAGCATACTTGAAAAACAATGGTTTCAAAAAATGTTCGAATAGTCTTATATCAGGACGACGTCTGAACTACGGCTTCATTTTTATCGTATCGCTTGACAAATCGAATATAAATCAATAATGATTCAGTTACATAACCATTTCTTAGGTCGTAATTCAATTTCAAAAACTCAAAATAGAGTAGTAGAAAAAAAAGTCAAAAAAATATTTTTACATTTTTATTAAAATATTCAAATTGCATTAACATCAAGGTACTCTGTATATATCTGCCTGGACTGTGTTAGGAGTAATGGGTGCTTACATTCAATAATCTGTTTGAATAGGAGATCTGTAGTAATTGTCTGTAAAATGGGCGAATAACAAGATATACAAGATAATGTCACTGGACTGTCATTAAAGATTCTAATCCTTTTACCTGTCGCACTGAAATTCTAAACTCTTTTCGAACTCTGCTGCTCAATTTTATTATTAGCACATTCGTTGGCGAATTTGAAGACAACTCCAAATCATACTGGAAGTATAAGTAGCCCAATAAAATGACATACCACTCAAGGTGCTCGATATTAAGATTATATCATTATTTATTTATTTATTTATTTAAATACAGCCGCACCACAGCAAAAGCCAATTATGGGCGGGAACAGCAAAATACAAAACTAAAACGAATCGGATAATATAAACGTATAAGTAATTAGACGTAGGTAATACAGATATAATCCAAAACAAATAAAAGTAGTAACGTTAACGTTAAACGAGGTAAATAATGTAAATCGATCAACCAACTAGGGAGTCGCTACAGAATGATTTTATCTCGGATATGGACGTATGAAAATTATCAAATTTACGTAGAGCACTGCTGTTAAGCATACAGAGAAAATAGGAGATGACTCCAACACACGCGTACGGGGAGTGAGTAGGTAGAAAGTGGTAGAAAAACGAGACCCATGTCGAGGAACGGAAAAAGATAATTTTGCCAACAATTCAGGACAATCGACAAGGTAATGAGTAAGTTTGTATAGAAAGAGAAGAGAAAAGGTGGCGCGACGACTACTTAAATCGGAAAGGTTGAATCTAGCAAAAGATCAGATTGCGGGAAACCTCTAGGAGGGTAAATTCCATCAATGTGAAAATCTAGAAATTTTAAGAATTTGCGCTGAATGTTTTCCAGGGCGTGGATATGAGCCTGATACGTAGGGTTCCAAACTACCGAGGCATACTCCAGTCGAGTTCGAATGAGGGTTCTGTACAGCAAGAGAGGTAAGTCAGCGCTTAAAAAATCTCTAGAGTTTCTGATAATAAAACCAAGAGTTTTAAGTGAAGATGAAACAATAGATCGAATGCGAACTAAAGGACAGAGACGATTCAAAAGTGACACCCAGATCTTTAAAAGCGCTAGAGCGAGTAATGGAGACGTCGGAAAAGAATAGTTAAAAAGAATTGGGGACTTTGCTCTGGTATAAGAAACGATGTGACATTTAGAAACGTTCAGATCTAAGTGGTTAGACCGACACCATTTATCAAAATGATCAAACCTTTTCTGAAGCTCAAGAGCATCAGACATATTACGTATAACCTGAAATGTCTTCATGTCATCCGCATACAGTAGGCAATGATAATCGAGAGTAGGTGCGACGTCAGTGATAAAGATATGGAATAATAGGGGGCCAAGAACAGAGCCTTGGGGTACACCCGAAGGGACACTTGATACACGCGACCGGAAGCCAAGCAGCTCAACAAATTGGGTTCTATCAGATATTATAGATATTATTTAAACAATTCAACACGAAACAGAACTAGAAAACAAATTTTTAGAAAAAAGTACAATAGTAAGAAAAAAGAAAATGGGATAATGAATACATCTGAATTCGGAAACGTTCTAAACTGCAGAGGAAAGGAAGATGTAATATATGAAGGGATAGGCTTCTTAATAAAAGCATTACTAAAGACCGCAATGCAGGCGTACAGAAGTGTATCAGACAGAGTTGCATACATACTAGTAGAAATAGACAGAAAAACAACTATGAAACCTCATTCAGAGTAGTTACATCCAAGAAGACCTAGAAATATTTTATGATAACCTCACAATAGCAATAAATCACACAAAAAGGAAAATATATGATAATATTAGACGATTTCAATGAAATAGTGGGAAAAACCCGAATCTGGAAATAAACTGGAAACCATGATTATGGTGAAAGAAATAGCAGAGGCGAAAGATTATTAGAATATCTAGAAGAACAGAACCTCTATGGCGTAATGAATACTTTCTTTTAAAAAATCCAGAAAATTGACTTGGTTGTCACCTGATAATAGAACAAAAAGCGAGTATTAATACTTAATCTCCACAGTCAGATCAATCTTTGAACAACATTCAACAAATGCACCACTGTAGTGATCATCGTATGCTGAGAGCCAAGATACAGTTGGACAAAAGGATACAAAGCAAAAACGACATACAAGAAACACACCCATCGATGTCGGTGAACTATGGCTCAGAAGAGAACAATTCAGAAAAACCTTAATAGAAAAAAAATAGAAAAAAACTATATGAATCAGGATCAAAAGTGGCGAAACACAAAAATAAAAAGAAAAGTAAAATAAGTGACGATACCAAGAAAGTAATGGAGGAAAGAAGAAACCTCTTAGGACAACAAAGAAATAAAACAACAGAATGTATAGAAGACATTAAAAAATACTATAAAGATTTACTAAATACCATCAAAAGGTATTAAACGCCTACGTTCGGCAGTCAAAAAAAACAAGATCATTAACATGCATAATAAACAAGTCATAAAAGAACACAACCTAAATAAAATCTCACAGATAATAGAGAATTACTATAACGACTTATATACATTTCAAATAACTCTAGATAAAAGTAGGGAAGAAACCCCCAAAATGTAGGATCAGAAGAAATACCAAATATGGAACTATATGAAATACAAAAAGGTATAAGAGAATTAAAGAATAACAAGGCCCCAAATGCGGACAAAATACTTGCGGAAATGTTGAAAGAAGGGAAAGGTATTATCCTGATAATCCTAACAGGACTGTTCAATGAATACCTTATCGAGGAACTGGAACGAAAGAATGGTAGTGCTACTCCTTAAGAAACAACATAAAAATGACATAAAACAGTATCGACCCATCTCCCTGCTGTCTCAGATCTATAAGCTTTTCATACAAATAGACAATAGACTGATAGACAAAATTGACAGGTACCAACCAATAGAACAAGTTAGATTTCTCAAGGGTTACAATACGCCCGACCACTTGCTCACGATAAAAATAATGTTAATAGAAAGAGCACATGAATATCATCTACTTATATTCCTGGCCTTCGTAGATTACGAGAAGGTGTTTGACAGTGTTGAAGTATGGGCCATAGAACACGCCATGAACAACAGTAGAAGAGACACCAGATATAGAAAAAGAATACACAACATATACGAAAATGCTACAATGATAAACAGGAAGTAGAAACAAACCCCATCTCGATTGAGAGAGGAGTCCGACAAGGAGATGTAATATGACCCAAGCTATTTGCACTGGTCCTGGAGGATGTATTTAAGACTAGATTGGGCAAATATGAGAGTAAACATCAATAGAGGATGACTGAACCACTTTAGAATCGCTGACGATGTGGTCAACCTGGACTCTCATAAAGAAGAATATGAACAGAATAGCAAAAACACAGTAAAGTCATGGAAAGATCCATGCTAGCTGTCAGGCTGACTGATATGAACATGGATCTGCAATAAAACCAAAGTAGAAGATGTTATCAAAAAAAGTGGAGCTTTGCAGGTCATGTCATTAGACACCAAGATGACAGATGGAAAACCGCAAATGAAGTGGAACAACTACCTAAAGAGAACAGCAAGTCTACATTGGAAAAAAGCAGCGCAGAACAGAGAAGGATGGAAATTGCTAGAAGAGGCCTATGCCTAAAACTGAATGACTAAAGGCTAAAGAAGAAGAAAAAGTAACATTTTTTCAAAAAGTACTGAAATTTAAGAAGCCCAATAAATAATTCATAAAAAAAATGGACAAAAAATAAAGAGTATCAAACAAAATGAGAGTACAAAGGTATTTCTAGCCATGATGGTAAGACCCTTCAAATTAAACCTAAACCTGGGATACATTTCTAGAAAATAGAGATAGGTCAGAGTCTTCATCATCATTTGAAAAAGAGAAGATATAACGACTAATTTGCTTTGTCAAATACATCTATACACTGGAAAAAAGAATCGACCAGAGGTGAAATTAAAATCTAATCCTTGGACAAAATACACTGAAAGGGTAAACCACGATTACAATTACAAACATTAATAAAAACCAAAAAAATGAGGTTTGAAAACGCCAACTGTACAATGAAAAAAATACTAAACTCTAATTCCTTGCAGAAAATGAATCAGAACGAAAATCAAGATTACAGCGTTGCACACATTAAAACCAATAAAATTCAAAAAATGGCGATGCCAATAAAAACAACGCTTGAGGTTAGAGGAGTAAACACTTCCGGTTGCACAGTTTATGGACAACCTACGTGCAAGAAAGTAGAGGTTTTAGGTGAAAAGATCATAAGAGTGGTAGCAGCCGTTTTGGTCTCTAACAATTGATGAACTACTGGTTCTCTTAAATAGCAAAACCTACTATGCAGATGAGAAGGATTTTGTCGTTACAATGCATCACTACTACGCCTACGATCCGAATATACAATGTATATGCAGATAAATAATGCATCAAACTTGTTCGGATTCAGCATGTTATATAATTTATATTTCACAAGGACGTATTGTTGTTACACTTTGCAATTATGCGCATTCTTCACACATACATGTTCGTGTTCAAGAATAAAAGTCGTTGCAATACATATTCAAAAAACAACTTTTTTTGTAATCATCAAAAAAGCTCCATTCTAGTGATACTGTTTATCAGGTAGAAATTGCGTAGGAGATAACAAAGTTTATTATGGTTGATAATGCATTTCATGCATTTTTTTATTTTGATACTGCGTTGTTTACATTCGTTCACATGTGGGTTTTAATTGTTCTGTATCGAGGTGTTCTTCTGCAGTCGGGACTAGAAGACTTGAAATATGACGTGAAAGTGTGTTGCTTTAGGCACGACAATTTTTTGAATTATTTTTAAGCGAGATGGGTTGTGTCTCAATTTCAACGGCAGTTGCCTTGTGGGTGATGGAGTTGCTGAGGCGAGGGTTGTTTGTTGTCCATTAGCCCAAACAAGTGATGTTGATTACATGTGCCAGTCTTCAATATAAAGAAGACAAAAAATTTACATTGTAATTGGCTTTAGTCGCTAAAGCCGGTTTAGAGATAGAAACGCGGGTTTTGTTTATTGATGATAAGTTCCATTGATTTGCACCGTTTAGATTTCGTAAAGACAAGTTGTTCCACTATGCACATTTACATACGTGCTGAATTTCGGTCTCTGTTGCATTGCGTATCCCAATGATTGGTGCTTTGCGGCACATATACATTAAGTTGAGTTTCAGAGTGGCTACTACAAAAGCAAGCATTTCATCCTCAACTCTTTTATAGGTAAGGAGGAATAATGGTGTTTTCCAGAGAAACCAGTAGCTAATTTCTTGAATGGCTTAGAATGGGGAAAAACGACTTTATTATAACAGATTTGTGATTTTAAAATTTTGGTTTTAACTCTTGACTTTAGAAAAATTCTGATACTGAAGTATCTCGAGTTGGATTAGACAAACATCTGACATAGGACACTTCAGTACCAGAATCCTTTTATGGAAGACTACGACATGTCAGCAAAAAAAAAGAATTTTAACGATGTACGCGGTGAAAATCTTACAGAAATAAAATCGAAATATTTCGTTTGTCAAAAAAAAAAAATAACAGGACAGAAACAGGAAAATTCGGTTTTCAGAAACTGATAACTGACAAGATCACAGGTTCCTCGAAGTCAATTTCTTCCATTGCCTTACTAGCGGTTAAAGACCACCGTAATTACTACACCCATGCTAATATGAACTTTTTTTATTATTTTTTATCTTATGGAATCACTCTACTAAGTTTGGAAACTTCATCATCAGACACAGGCCGAAATTTCATCTTTGTGGGCAGATTTTAAGTATGATGTAAAAATGACAGTCAAAAGTTTCAAACTGACAGTTGGGAGACATTTTCAAAATATTATTCTTATCGAGGGAGGGATTAAATGACATCTCGTTTGGAAGGTATTTTTATTATCATTCTTTTGGAAAAATGACGTTGATATTAAGTTCTTAACAAGTTTGGATTAATATATCTTCTCTTTATTTTAATCTGTCTGTTTATTTCTTAGGTTCATCAAAATGTTTGAAAAAAATGAAAACTGTAAACAGAAATTCTTGTTGAAATACATGTTTGGTTTACAGTATTTTGTTCTCTTTTCTTTTTTTTTTCAGGTAGAAGCTGCAGTCATAATGGTTACATTCATTCGACCACACTATTTTATCATCTGTCTTTTCTACTTTTCTGTCCTCTGCACAAACGTCTTCGTAAATTTATGTTTATTTTGAATTAGAAAGAAATCGGATAGTCTTGTACCGTTGTACAATTTCAAAAAAAAATCCAAATTAATTTATAAAACAAAAAGAATCTAAAAATGTTTTTACGATTCATCGCTTAAATTCACCGGCAGACCTGATTAAGCAAGTAATAAATCTTTAATTAATAAATTAAAGATTCCATTTATGTCCAAAAAAACTTAATGTGATTCCAGTTTTTGATACACATAAAACTTTAAATTTCGAAACTTAATTTGTTTTAAATATTTAAATCAATTGATCAATTAATAAAAAATCATCAACTTTTTTGGTTTTGCTGTGAAATGACTTCATTGAAACAGCAAATATTTCTACTACTACTTTTCTACATGTCGTTATACTATATCACTTTTTCAATAAAAAATAGAACTTTTGAATATAGGGAATTCTATAAGTTTAAAAATTATATTTAATGATATACTTTAACCTACATATTCTCTGAAAACATAGATATCGAACATGATTTCAATTAGGTGTGACGATTCAGAGGACCCTCTATATGACAATTTTTATAAATGATTGACATTCCTTAAAAAAACAGTTTATGGTTCAAAAAAATAATCGGAATTCAAGCCACGGTACAAAAAATAAAACAATGTTTAACTTAAGGCAAATTTTGATGGTGCGTTATTTTTGACGGGAGTGTCCTATAAATTACCCACCCTTTATTATCGTTATTATTGCTCGTAGAAAAAAAATTATGCATGAAAGTTGTATCGTTCTAACTGAATTTTCTTAAAATGCTATCAATAGTTCAGTTACTCGCCGTTTACAGGGCAAAACAAAAATATGATGTATTTTTTAATGTAAGACCCTGTATATTATTACATTGTTGAAGAGATCTTTCTTTTCTGATTTCAAAAATATATCATATGTTGTCTTTATCTTGAGCCCTTATTGAGTTATTCATCGTAGAATAATAGTAAATAGAACATTTACTTAATACCTACTGAATTGTTAACATTGTCAAAGTAAGCCATGTAAATGACAAATGTGTGTTTGACAATTGACATTTCATTAATTAAATCACCAAAGTAGTTTATAGTGAAGCAGAAAAACTTTGTATATTTACCTGTTATATTCAAAATAATAAAAGGTGGACAATTTATAGTGAATAACCCTGTACATATAGTAACGTGTGACATCACGATAAATTCGAGGTATTAAAGAATAGTAGTAGTAGATAGGTAAAATTAACAGATACAGAATGATTACTTAGCTTGAAACAAATGAAACAGTGTGTTAAAGTTTAAATTTAAAACTCGCTTTATTTTCTCTACAAAAATATACAAGGTATTTAAAAAGTAATAACTAAAGCTTGATGAAAATTATAACGTTCTGTATAACACAATTGATAAGAATGATTAATTTTATTAATATTTAATAAACAAGATTTCATGAAAAATGTATTAAACAGTTATGCATATGGTGATACATTAAAATACCGAAATTATTTTTCTAATTTTTCCTGAAATCGTCAGATTCTAATTTTTCATAAATAATAACAGAAACCTTTTTGTGAGTAATATTACTCAGAATAGATAGTCAGGATTGTTAAATTTTTGCCAAAAAAAATTTTGACTATGTCAAAAATTGCAATAAAAATGAGTTTCTAAAGTTTAGATGTTTTGGAAAAAAGTCATTTTTTTCTTATTTAACTCAAGTTGGTCTATGAGAGGTTTCCAGGATCTTTCCTTTTCTTGGAAAGACCATTGATCAATGTATCATAATAAAAGATGGCATATTGTCATTAAAAATTTCAATGGCCAAAACCAAGTCACATGTATGCACATATTTTTTTATTAATTAATATTTCTTACCTTCCAATGGTAACTTCTGATGTGCGCAGTGTGTCTAAAACAAAAAGAACTGATATTAAATACTATAAAAATTGAAAGTACGCATCTTTAGTTCATCAAATATACGAAAAAGTTGACATAGGCATTTTATATGTTAAATTCAAAATTTATGCATATTTTTTGGCACAATTTGAGTCCGATATAGCAACATATTTTATTATATAGAAAAATGAGAACAATTTTATGTGATAATGTAAGTGTTTAAAGTGCATTTTAATATAAAAGCAGTAACCCCGACTGTTGCAATTTTTTTTTCAATTTTTATAAAGTGAATTTAATTATTTCAACTCTTTTTCCTAAATATTAAATTCAGTTTACACAATTGAATTATAATAATAATAAAGTTAATTAAAAAAATACTGCAGTCGGAATCGAACCCTGATTATGAAGCGCAAAATATTATTAAGCGACAAATTAACCAATTCGTCTACGAAGACCGCTTGATAAATAAAATCTCACAAAAATAACTTATTTCACTCATTATTTAGTAAAATA
Organism: Abscondita cerata; assembly: GCA_030710515.1. Lineage (NCBI taxonomy): Eukaryota > Metazoa > Arthropoda > Insecta > Coleoptera > Lampyridae > Abscondita > Abscondita cerata. Next base: position 476,911 of record JALBCR010004773.1, on the reverse strand, counting down.
CGCTTTGAATATTCATTATTATCACATTAATTTGTTTTATTTTATCTATCGAATATAATATGTTATTATATTGTGTTTGAATTGTCCCAGAAAAAGGTTTTAATTTAACATAGTAATTGTCTTTGTACACATTATTTTTTTGGGAAATCGTTGAAACGCGTGGCGCAATTTTACAAACAAATATATTATAAATTATGTATGGAAATTATACAAATAAATACTTGTGGGTTCAAATTAGTTCCAAACTCGACGTACACTATCCGTTACGTTGTTATGGAAATGTTTTGTCGAAACTGTTGAAACACGCGGCACAATAAGATAAACTAATTCATTTTAAACAAAGTATTAACATTATTCGAAAAATGTTTGGGAATACAAATTGGTTTCAAATTCGATTGGCTTTGTTTCGACTTTAAGCAATTTCCAAAAACTTGTGGATTTTCTTTCTAATTTTCCAATTTTTAAACGATCTTAAAATATTTGGCGTAATCAGAAACGCTAATCGATTATAAACAAAACGTGACCTTTGAAAAATGCTTATGGGTCAAATTAGTTAAAAAGAATAGATGGTTAGCTTTGTTTCGGATTTGAAAATTTCTTAATCCAAGTTTCTGTTCAAATATGCGCAGGAATCAAATAACGGAATTGTTGTGCATTTTAAACTTAAAAATTTCCATTCTTTTCTAGGTTTTCTAGCGTCCATTGCCTATTTTCAAGTTATTCTTATTTCTACAGAAACTACTCAAAAATATTTGATACCCAAATATAAACAAAATTATTTTCGTTTAATGAAATGGTGCTTAATTTTACATTTCCCTTTAGTACAATCTGCCTTTTAAAAATTTAGGTCCATATACGTTCCCAATAAAAGTCAGGCGGATATTTAAAAAAATTCATACTTATATTTTCCAGGTTTTTATGATGATCTAAATTAAAATTCAGCAACTTTTCAAATTTACATGACAATTGCCAGCTAAGAAACAACCATGATTAACAATTATTGACATTTTGGAAAAATGCTTGTGGGTACAACTTAGTGCAAATCCTGTGGATACGATTGTTATCACTGTACACAAACCTTGCATAATCACAATATACTAATTAATTTTAAAGAAAAGATAGACATTTTGGTGTAATTCTTGTGGTGGGTTTACATTAGTTTCAAACTCGAGTTACGATTGTTAACTTTGTTCCTGATTTTAGGCTCTTATTTTTTTAACGCTTTAGCCTTCTGTCATGTATAAAGTTGAACAGTTGCCATGTTGAGAAATTCATCAGTTAATATTTTGTGATATTCAACAGCTTTCTACATATAGGTACAGCTAAACCATGTTCATCAAAAACTTTCCACTAATTTTATTTTATCTTCACAACATTTAAAATATTTTTTAAGATTCTGTATGTCATAAATTCACTCTTATTTGTAAATAGTGAAATTATGATATAAATTGGTATGAGTAATGCCGTCACCATCACGTACTTATTTACTTGATAAGAATTCAAAGTGGAAAAACACTTGTATGTACGGAATCCCCAGTTCTTTCTTTGTTATTTTTTTTCAGCAATCGAAAGTTTTGCAGACAGTATCGGCGGGAATAAAGTTTGTACCACAAGTTTATTATAGTAAGAGTGAAATACTTAAGGCGGCAGTTTTATAAAATCGCCATCTTCATTTCTTGCGTTTTAATTGGCGACGAAGATACCAAAAATAGAGTGTAGACGTTATATGTAAAAACGCTTGACAGTGCTGGAGCCATGCCATGCTGACTTGCTATATGATTGAGAATCCGAGCAACGCCGAAACATTTTTTTTCTTTTGTGTTAACCTTCAGAATAATGTGGCCGTTGTAACCCTGAGCGATTGCCGCCGAAGAAGACCCCGTGAGACTGAATAAAATGCCCTAACTGTAATGATTGACAAATAATTTTATGACTTGAAGTTTGACAAGTATATTTGGAGTTTTGATGGTACTTTGTTTGCCGGTTCGCCCAAATCTAACCAAACACCAGATTGATTTGACTGACTAACACCTTAAAAGTCGTTCGGTTTAGGACAAAACTGTTTCACCTATATTCTGATTGCCATCTGGTTCTTTCAGATAAAGTTAGAAACTCAGGTTCAATACGGACACGTCCGCTTTGTCTTTTCCCATCCTTCTTGCGTTGCATCTATTTTTGCAGCACTTCAGTACCTTTCTACATCCATGCAAAACCTTCCAAACACTTTTTCAAACTTCAAAAAAAAAAGGTTTTTTGGATGGATTTTGTCACAGCGAATAGAATAGAATTCAACAAAAATCGTAGAGTAAAGAGATTAGGCAGCAACATTGGCTTGATCATATGTACAGTAACTTTTGCAAAACTTGTATTTTTTATATTCACACATTTTACAGACAACTAGTATAGATAATCCTATTAAAACTGTGTAGAAATTTAATCAATGTCTTGATTTTTATAGTCACTTTCACAATTTGGCAGGTAGCAATTTTCCAGATGACATTTTGCAAACATTATGGCTGCCATATGAACCGTTTTGAACTATTGCGGAAACTGTAAAGCCCACTTCTACATCATTCTTTAAACCTACAATAGAGAGTCTAGAAAAAACGCTTACATCATTGATCATTGATTGAAAAACTCTCGCTTTCGGAAGTGTATAGTTCAAATTCAATAATAATTAAAAAAAATTTGAAACTATACTACAACTGCTTATCCGTCAAGTAGTCCTTAATCATCGCCGTTGCACATGGTACCCAAGAAAAATGAAAAATGGAAGTCATGTGGGGACTATAGGATACTTAATGCAAGAACATTTCCTGACAGGTACCTTATAAAACATATCCAAATCTTCGCTCAATCTTTTTGTGGGAAAACAATATTCTCAACCCTTGATGTCGTCCGTGATTTTAACCAGATTTAGGTCTCACAAGAAGATATACCAAACACAGCTATTACAACTCCGTTCGCTCTCTTCAAATTGCCTTAAATTAAAGCAAAAACATTCAATCAAGATATACTACCTGTACAATCGTACGGAAAAGAGACATAGGCAATAAATAAAGGAATAATTGTAAGACTTCGAAAGACACTAAGAGCTATGGAGAGACGAATGCTTAACGTAACCCATAATACAAAGATTAGAAAGTGAACATAACAGATATCATATACCATATATGTAAATTGAAATGGAATTGGACGGGCACATAGTCAGGATGCATGATAATCGATGAACCATGCGAGTTATAGAATGGAGGCTACGTTAACATAAAAGAAGTATAGGACGTTCACAGACGAGATGACATAAAAAAATTCACAGGTTCCGACTGGATGAGAAAAGGAGACGATAGATTAGAATCGAAGATAGTTGGAGAGGCTTACATTCAACAAAGAATGGAATAGCTACGTGATGATAATGATTAAGAGTGATATCATCGACGACATACTGGTTGCATCATCATCATTGCAAAAACATTAGTAACACTTAGAGATAATCTTTCAACGTCTTTAGTTGTATGGAGTGGTTATTAATTCTGGTAAACGTATTTTTAGACAAACCTGAAATTAAAGACGTTCCAGGTCAGAAGTCAAAGGTCCGGTCAACTTGTGACCCCGCCTAAGATCAGCGCCTGGACCTCCTGAACAATTTGACGTATCGATCTCCGAAATCGGTTCAGTGGTTTCGGAGGAGAAGACGAACATACAGACAGACACACAGACAAACCGGGCCACGATTTTATGTGTATAGATAAATCAATATTAAAAACTTCTGAGCCAATTTGAGCATTTACTAATTAGTTACTGGTTAATATTAGAAAGTTACTAAAACAGTATTGGCAAGGTGTGTGGTTGTCAGTAGAAATACTAACCTTAAAAAGTAACAAGTGACAGCATAAGGCAATTAATAACCAAAATTACAGAATAAGGCATTTCAACGCTTTTGCCAAAATGGCGTCTGTGGGGCAAACAAACCTTTGTTTTCATTCGAATGTGTGTAATTTCTGTTAATTTTGTACTTCTAGTGGTTGATGTTTTAATTAAGTTGGTTATAGAATCTGCGAAAGAGTATTTAACTCAATTTACGTTTAAAATTGCAAATAACAGGGATTCTAAAAAACTTAACACTGTCACGATTTCCTCTACTGCAACAGTTCACTACACAACCAAAGGCTGGCATTATGGTACATTATAAATCAATTAAACGTATAAACTATATTAAAATCCTATAAATCAATGGTACAATCCATCTAATTATACGTAAGTTTGCCCTACAGTAGCCATTTTTAAAGGTTTTTGACAGCTATCTGACAACGCATTGAAATGCCGTATGAAGCAAGACCGACATTTGACAGAACGTCAACTTAAATAGAATTGAAGTCAATGGACTACTTCAATTTTACCTGAGCTACGCGCGCATGTTAGTTCAGCTGTGTTGGTATTGGTTGTTCACCTGTTGCTGTTGGAGGGGCGACAACGAGGTTGCTCATGTGGAAACCACAAAACCGTCAAAAAACATAACCTTAAATAAGAAATATTTTGTATCAATATTGTATAGTTACAAAGTATATGTGTATATCTATGAGTATAGTATAGACGATATGTTAGAATATCAGTGAGTGACAGCAAAATCTGCTAATAGTGGCAGCAGTGCCTACATGAGAATTTTAAAACACTAAATCATGAGGCGCGCGCATCATGTATCTTATTCATGTTAACTTATAGACATACACGCTAACATTATATTTGTCTGACAAACTGAAAGAGTCAATTGAGTAACTTTATTCATAACGCATATAGTAAATCTTTCATCTTTATTTTTACACATTTCTATGTCTAACTCATATAATGATCGGTACGTTATTTCGTACATCAGAAAATAATGACGCAAGTATCTTTTTTGCTGGCACAATGTTTATGGGACAATGTGTAAAGCAAGACATAATCATCTGAACGCTACAAACAATTCAAGCGTTTGAACAATGCATTCTAGTAATTGAATTCTAGTCCAAGCAGCTGTGTTAGCACACCATAACCCCAATGCCTCGTTTGCCATTTTCACTGACGCATTAAATTTTAGGGTTAGAGCGTCGTTTTAACAATGGATTCACAACAGTTAGAAACCATTAGATTTTTTCTCAAAGACACTGCCCTAGTAGAATGTAAATAGGGAACTTATAATAGGGAATTATTTCAGTTGAATATTTTAGATATATGGTGGAAGGTTGGTTTTTACAATTTTTACTGACCTTTTACTTTTGCGTTCCAAAAGAAAATTCAACAGTGTGCACCTCGTCAATTTCGACACTTGCATTTTATCAGCCTAATTCACAACAGACATTCGGCACGTTTCAGGTGGAAATAACAATGTTGGCGAGGAATTGTTAGTATCGAAGTTTTACAAACTGCTTGAAATTCGAAGTAAGCTTCAATCCTCTGTGACGTATCCACACGAATTGCAAGCCCTTTTGTCATTAAAGATTATTGACAAATTGCTTTCAACATTGTACACCGTCTAAAGTAATGGTCAAGCTTATCACTTAACGTTCAAACGGAACAGACCATCTGAAATGAGTCTACAATAGTAGATTGCCCGATTACCCGATGACCAAAATCTCTCTCAATCCAAGATTTTTGATGATTTTTGGATTTCCCGTTTTGGAACCCCGTTAAGAGTTACTACTAAGTAACGCCAACAATTTGAGTCATATCTTTTTAAACATTTGGATTGTTTGTTCGGCACGACTTATTTGAGAACGACAGCATATTATCTTTCGGCAAATGGTATGGTAGAGCAACTGCGTCGCCAGTTAAAGTCAGCTATTATGTGTCACCAAGGAATCAGTTAGACTCGCATCCTTCCTACTGCGGATTTGCTCAGCTTGGAGAGAGTTTTGTAAACATTTGGAAATATACAACCTGTTAAAAATTCTCATCATGGTACACAAAAATCGTTTTCAAAGACCTCCATACTGCTGATCAAATATTGTTTCGTCACGATGGTGTTACGAAGGGGTTTGCAACCGCCTCTTTAAAGTTTTAACCCGTAACGGCAAAGATACGTCGCTAGTTAAAATACTAACCGGGGGGATACTGTGGGATTCTAATATACGCCTCAATTTTTATTTGTTTTTGTTTTTAATAATTTAGTGTATGAAGTGACATGGTTTTAAAAAAATAGAATAGTTCTGACTTTGTTAATTTGAATTTCAAGATTTCATTATAAATTATTCTAGAACTGGTTATTGATTGTAAGCACCCCGTGACTCCTAACACAGTTAAAGTGATACATTTACGATTCCTGATGTTAAAGCAATTTTGAACCTTCAAGACGAATTAACTGTTGCGTTTCTTTTTATATATATAGTCACATCTCTTCTACCCTTTTCAGGCTCGTTACATGTATTGTGCAACAAAAGTAAGATAGAATAAATACATGAATTAATTAACTTAAATTAAGTCTTTTTCCATTTAACAAAAACTGCAAGCTTTTTCACTATTTAACTAATAAACTTTGATGTTCTAAACACAAAATCACACCAATTGAAAGCAAAACTATAAAGTACACTCATAAAATTTAAAACTTGGACACCACAATTTCTGTAAACAAAAGTTTACACATTGTGAAGCGGGCTTAAGGGTATCATTTACAATTCTAACAGCAGGTAGTCTCAGCAGGGGTTATCTTATAGAAGGACTGTAGAATGAATCATTACACTAAGCACGTTTTAGAAAATAGGTAATTTACGTTGCTTACTTAATTTTTTTTTAAAGAATATATTTGAAGGTATCGCTAATTAAACACCATAGCTCGATTAATTATCGAATCAAAATTTTGTTTAGGAAATGTTTACAAAATAAAATTAGAAATAATTTTGATTTAAAAACGTCTACAAGCAATAACTTTTAAATTAAATCAAAAAACTAAACATGGTTATTTGGGTTGACTGATTATTACTTATTTTTAAATAAATCTAACCTACTAATTATTGTAAGTTATTAAAAAAAATCATTAAACTCTCTATTCATAATATTTAGTCCTTACAAAATGTATATTTTATGACGTTTCATTTTTTTCTGTAGTTAATATAAAAAGTGAAAATAAAAACTAAGGCAATTCTTATTGTCAACGTATATATTTAGTTTTTGACAAGAATTTATTACATAATTATAATTAAGATACCAAGTTATAGTTTAAAATTAAATGAAAACTTTTTTTTAATAAAGGTATTACTATATAAATAAATATAAGAAATCAATAATGGGTGTGACCTCCATTATTATTGATACATTCTTGGAGGCGTCTGCTCATTGACGCTATCAAGGTATCAATATAATTAATATTAATCGTTTCCCATGCAGTATCAATGGCTGCAATTAGTGCATTACGGTTTACTGGTATATGATGACCCTATACTTCGCAGGTTGTGCGCAACTGGATACAAGCAAATAACTTGGAGCTGTTACCCTGGCCAGCAAAAAGCCCAGATTTTAACATTATCGAAAATGTTTGGGCTCGAATACTTGCTGTTATCCGAAGACAACAAGGGCCAAATGTTATACCAGTAAACCGTAATGCACTAATTGCAGCCATTGATACCGCATGGGAAACGATTAATATTAATTATATTGATACCTTGATATCGTCAATGAGCAGACGCCTCCAAGAATGTATCAATAATAATGGAGGTCACACCCATTATTGATTTCTTATATTTATTTATATAGTAATACCTTTATTTAAAAAAAACGTTTTCATTTAATTTTAAACTATAACTTGGTATCTTAATTATAATTATGCAATAAATTCTTGTCAAAAACTAAATATATACGTTGACAATAAGAATTGCCTTAGTTTTTATTTTCACTTTTATATTAACTACAGAAAAATGAAACGTCATAAAATATACATTTTGTAAGGACTAAATATTATGAATAGAGAGTTTAATGATTTTTTTAATAACTTACAATAATTAGTAGGTTAGATTTATTTAAAAATAAGTAATAATCAGTCAACCCAAATAACCATGTTTAGTTTTTTGATTTAATTTAAAAGTTATTGCTTGTAGACGTTTTTAAATCAAAATTATTTCTAATTTTATTTTGTAAACATTTCCTAAATAAAACGATTCGATAATTAATCGAGCTATGGTGTTTAATTAGCGATACCTTCAAATATATTCTTTAAAGAAAAAATTAAGTAAGCAACGTCAATTACCTATTTTCTAAAACGTGCTTAGTGTAATGATTCATTCTACAGTCCTTCTATAAGATAACCCCTGCTGAGACTACCTGCTGTTAGAATTGTAAATGATACCCTTAAGCCCACTTCACAATGTGCAAACTTTTGTTTACAGAAATTGTGGTGTCCAAGTTTTAAATTTCATGAATGTACTTGTTCCGTTCACAAAACTAATCCATTATTTTTGTCTCTTGATATTACTTCTGCTTCTTTATATGTTTTTCCTTTTGCTGCTTAAATTTTTATTATAGTATTATCCCATGTTTCCACTGGTCGACCTCTGTGTATTCTTCCGCTTGGCCTTGCTTTCCAAATTTTCTTTGTTGGCATACTAACGTCCATTCTTTGTAAATGTCCCCACCACCCTAGTTGTTTTTTCTCGATGTAATTTAATATAGAATCTAATTTGAGGTCTTTTCTTATATTTTCATTTCTTACTTTATCAATTCTTCTTAATCCTTTCACTTTCCTTGGGTATTTCATTTCAATTTGCTTGTATTCTCTCTTTGTCTCTTTTTGTTAACACCCATATTTCACTTCCATATGTTAGTATTGGTTTCTAGATGGTTTGGTACACTTTTATTTTTGTTTCTTGTTTGATTTCTTGTTTAGATATAAAACCCTTGTTTAATGCGTAATATGTATTGTTGGCTTTTTTGTATTCTGTGGTTAAGGTCGGCATCTTGTTTTCCGTTTTCTTCTATTATTACTCTCAGATATTGAAATGTGCCTACTTGTTCTATTTTTATCCCGTCTATTTTATTTCTATATTTTTCTTCTCTTTCCTAGTGCCATTACTTATGTTTTTTTATGTTCATTGTCATTCCATTTCTTTTTAATACTTCGTTCCATCTTTCTAATTTGTATTTTATCTCTTGTTCTGTGTACGCTGTTATTGCCACGTCATCTGCATGTGACCTAAAAAATATTTTTCTTCGGCTTTTGATTACAATGTATTTTAAGTTTTTAAAATTAACTGAATCATAATTGGATTATATTCGCTATATACAAAAAAAAACATAAAAATGGTGCGGTAGTAGCCTCCGTATCTGCTCTCCGAAGGAGCTTTAAGCAGTTCTCATCACTCTCTTGTTGGAAAATTTACAACAGCTTCAACAAAATGAATTGTAGAAAACGTTTACTTGAACCTTGCTTGAACCCAATCATACTGACCTGGTAAGAGTCGGTGTTACCATTGATTACAAGTCTTTATTGCGCGAAACAACAGGTGTATTTTTATTAATGTTTAAACAAATGCATGCATGTACAATGTAAAACATGAAAAATTTAATGTCAAAGAAAAACATTTGCGCCACATTGAAGAATATTATAAATTATATGTTGAATCGTTTGATAATGTTTAAGTACCGGCATATTTTATGGACTTGGTTATTGCGAAGATCTTTACATTTTTATTCCGGCCATCTAAAACTATTTATAAAATAGAAAAATCGTAACGTTTCATGTATTAGATGTAAAAGACTTTACTTTAAAAAAATTGTCGTTTTTGTCGTCTGTTAACCAAGGTGGTAGATCGTAAATTACAGCGTCGCTTGAAAGCAAAAGCATATGTTTCTGGTCCTGGGTGGTTTGTGTTCTCTGCGGTTAACGATGAAACAAAAAAGGATATAAGCAAGAACATAAAATAAAAACATATTTACAACGCCTTTAAAATCCTTTGACTTAACGCCAAATCCTTTATGCACTTAACGAGTGCTATTTCCTACTGCTATATTTGAACTGAATTTTTAAAACATTCTTTAATTAGTAGTTGCTTCTATACTAATTAAGCCTTAAACCATATACGTTTATTAGCAATTCTGAAATACTCCTTGACTTCTTATTAATTGATAAATAAACAAACAAAAATATCTACGTAAGATGTATTAGATGTTTAGAAAACTGAAAATGAAATTGATTTAATTTATATTCCAAAATCTAACGAAAATGTAAATTTTCGTTACGCAAGCACATAAATTTTGTATGCTTAATGAAATACAAATACTTAGCAAAAAATTTGTAATGCAGATTATCTGCTATAAATTTCTTTGAATAATTATTTATTATTATTATTCATTCACTAATTTTGCATCATCATTTATTTATTTTGCGGTATTTTTTTAGATCACCGATTTAATGAAGTGCATACATCTTATTATGATGAACTGATTGATGGTTTACAAATAATTGTGCGCATCCTTGATTAAAAATTCAATACAACTTTGCAAAATTTTTCTATTGTTCTCGTAGTTACGGTAGTAACTTCTCGTCATTTATTACGGGGTTAACCTTCAATTTGGAATTTATTTTCCGTTTGGACTTTGCCAATTTTATCACCTGGGTTAATTAAACAAGAGCTTGTGTTTAAGTAGCGCAAAATATCCTTTGTCTTTCTTTTATACATTTTCTTTTTTTCACTACCTTCCTCATTCATTCAATCTGTGAGAAGAGGCTGATGATTTTTCAGTAGATAGTTGGGAATCATTTGTAGATAAGGGATTATGATAGATTGAAAGAGTTCGAGGATCCATAGAAGTTAATATATGTAGCGATTGTGAATGTAGTGTTGTTTGTACAGATCTACTAGGTCCCGGGTAAAACTGGTTGAAATTATTGGGGGAATTGAGAAATTTTCTGGATGATTTGTAAAATCCTTCTTTCATCGAATGTCCCGAAAGAACTGAAGAGTCATAAATTTGAAATCCAATTTTTCGTCATCGTTCAGTTTTTTATGATCAGGAAGGAGAGATTTGTCTCCGTCCTCTTCTTTATTTTCATTCTTGTCTAATTTTTGAGTAACTGGCTTTGGAAAGCAGTGATATTTGAACTGTTCTGTCGCTTCCTTTTCTGACGGTATGGTAAGTTTTGCTATCCGAGTGCTGGACTGTGGTTGATTTTCAATTACACTTTCAAAATTTCCGTCTTCGTCATCATTTGCACCATGTTCGTCTATTTCACTTGTGACTAGTTGGTTGTCATCACTGTCTTCTAAATTTCCAGTAGTCTTTCTTTTATCTAGACTATTTAGGAGAAAGAAAGGAGAAAAGTGAATCTGCGTATGTATATATTTTTTTTTAGATGATGCAGAATCACCGCTCTTTCCTTTATTTAACGACCTGGAAAAACATCTCTGATATGTCTCCATTTATTCTTCAAATGTTTTACTGTAACAAAGAAATAATGAATTCATTTTAAGCAGTTATTGAAGTTTATCGCTCTCATTTAAAACCTTCTAAAGTAATTCTCATTTATAGGTACTTGTCTACCGGAAATACCTTCTCAAGTCTGCAATCCGAGTTTCATGTAGCAAGATGTACAATTGGATTAATAATTCGAAAAACGTGTCAGGCTATCTGGAATGAAATTAAAGAGGTGTAGTTGCAGATGCAAATCTACGCTTTGTTGCTATTGACGTTGGTGCCTATGGAAAAGAAGGCGATTCGACAGTGTTTCGGGACAGCCCACTTGGCAGGAAACTATATTCGGCAACTTTAAATTTGCCACTACCTCGTAATTTTCCAAATACAAACGGAAATCCTCAACCCTTTGTGGTGGTTGGTGATGAAGAATTCAGGCTTTCTACACACTTGTTGCGCCCTTATCCCACCCTTAATTTGAATGCAACAAAAAGGGTCTTCAATTACCGGCTCTCACGCTGTAGACGCACTGTGGAATGTGCTTTTGGCGAACAAATGGAGAATTTTTCACACACCTATTCTGGTGCAACCTGAATTCATTGACGATATAGTAAAAGCAAGTTGCGTTCTTCACAATTTGTACCCAGGAGGGATGGTATAAATTTTGAGGACACGGAAACCCATCCATTTGATGATCTTGGCGATTTTGTAGGCCCACGTGGTGACGGATTGACTGTTAGAGACAATTTTGCTAATTATTTCATGGGAGCAGGAGCTGTACCTTTCCAAAACAATTATATGTACTAGCCACAATTTGCATTAAAAACTATGTGTACTTATTGTAATTATTATAATATAATAAAAAAACACTTACTTTCGTTATGTCTCTCTCTGTAGCTAAAATTGGGCCACTATGGATACATGGATTCGCCCACATTTACCCATGCCCTCTGTCGCGCATCTTCGTTCGAATAATCAGAGGCTGATTTGTCCCAAAGGGCTGGCAGCCCATGAATAATCACGATAAATTTGTCCGTATCAAACATACTTTTGTTTTCGAGATTAAAACAGGATGCCGCAGAACCGCACCGTGCAACAGTTTACATTCAACAGACCGTGTCGTCGCAAAGCTTCCCGCGTGCCACTATCCTGCGCTACGGCAGCATGTCGCCGCGCATCCCGCGAAAACAGATAATGTTACATCTGCCATTTAAACTTGTACGATATTGCCATACTACAAAACGGGACCCGCAGTGCGGGAGCTGCAAAAACGGACCGTATAATGCCGCACTAACTCTTCATACTTCGTGTTTGTATTTTCTTCCTCTAATTTTTGTTCTTCTTTTTTGTGTCTGTATGTCCCTATCTCTTTGTATTATTTCTTCTTCCGTACTTCTTCCGTCATCTATTTATTTGCTTTCTTGCGTATCTTCCTCTTTCATAATATCTTCTTCTCCCATCTTCACCATATTTTATCTTTTGCGCCGTTATCTCCTTCCAACATTCATGCAATATCTTATTTTCTTTCTTGCCATCTTTTTTTTATACCTTATTGCTCTTTCTCCTGTCAGTATCTTTATTTCTTACAGTTCAAAAAAAAATAAGGAAGTGGGAGCAAGAGAGGAATGGAGAGTGTCAGAAAGCAAAAAGGAATGACAAGAGAGAGAAGGAAATGGAAGAAAAGAGGAAAAAAATGAGAGGAAGCTATAATAGACGGAATGGGAGGAGCACTGTAAGAGCATGATGGGCGGAAAAGACAAGAAATAAAGGTGGGAGAAGACAGAAAAGGAAAGGCAAAGTCGAGAGAAGGAGAGATAACTAGAAAAGTCTTGTAAAAGGCGAAAAAACGGGCAATCAAAAGGCACGGATGGAACTCAAAATGAACAATGGAAAATACAGAAAAGAAGATGAAGAAAAGGATCAGAAGAATTTTCGAAAAAAGATGGAAGGAAGCCATAATTTGCTCTATATCCTAGCTGTCCCAAATAGAGTATGACAGTATAGGTATCTTTCTTACTATTGAAGATAGAAATTTGGTTAAATGGGCAATATTGTGCCATTTTTTTGGGCCGCAAAAATTGATAAATTTAGGATACACTATTAGATACGATAGTAATGACATTGATCAAATAAAAGAACTACAACGCAAAGGCAACACAATATTAGGACAAGTATGGGGAAAGAAAGTGGCTGTATGAAAGACTTGCAATAAGCGTGATATTGTGAAATACGGGGGTGGAAGCAATTGGAGGCATTGGAGAGGATACAGCAAAAAAGATCTCAGTTAGTAGTTAGTTAAATATTAGAGGTGGACTTTAGTATTAGATAAGAAAATTCCAGGATACCTAATAGAAGAAGAATTGAGACTGGAGGAAAAGATAGAAAATAGAAAAGAGAATGAAATGCTGTACAAATGTTAGAAAAAGATAGAGAGGCATAAAGTGAAATGTGGGAATAAGTTAGAGGAGGATACGTAAGGAAGGAAATAAACAGGCTAAGAGGTGAAGGAAGAAATATGGAAGAAGAGATAGTAATAAGATAAAAATATAATCTGATGCAGTAGAGAAAATAAGGATTAGACAAGGAAGATATAACGATTTAATAATGGACATATACCAAAGTATTTAACAAAAGGGAAATTCATAGATGAAAAGAAAATGATAGCCAGGTTTAAATCAGAAAATCAAGAAAATGTAATTAAATATTAGAGGACGGACGAAGAGGGAATGTACAAAATATGTGGGGAAGACTGGAAAAGCAAAAAATATTTGTTAAATAGGTGTAGTGAAGTAAGAATGGAAGATAGATGAAGGGGGACATTGCCGGGGGAAAATGGGGAAGGGAAAGACTGGACGAGAGAAGTGGTAGAAAGAAAAGATTGCTAAAAGAAAGAAAGAGAAAAGTGTGAAAGGTAGAATAAGTTATATAAATAAAAAAAACGAATGGGAATGGGTAGGGAAATGTTAATATTTATTTAGTTTAATTTCTTATTTAGTTTTAACTTTAATAAGTTTGTTAAGAAACCAAATCAGTTTGTTGTTTTAAAAGGACAAATACATTTTATTTTTTCCAGTTTCAGTTTGTCTTCCACTATAAAACCTGGCGTTTCCTTCTCAAATCCTAGTCTCCACTTCCAATACTTTTCTTGTATCTTTCTCCCACTTTCTCCATCCCCACACTTCTTCTCTATACATCAACACACTTTTCACTATTCTCTCAAATATCCACCTTCTTTTCCTAAGTCTATTCGAAATATTCCTTTTCCCCGAGACGATATTTTTTTGATTTTTCTTTAATAAATTCAAAATTTACAAATGAATTTAAGAATATTTTCTAATAGATATTTTACCACTTAATTATAATTAACAGATGTCCCAAAAAGTGTTAACATGTGAAATCCTATGGCCAATGTTAAATGAAAAGCACTGTATATTTAATTTAATTTAAATTATGATATACACAGTTTCCTTTAAACATTAAATGTCAACTCTAATATCTTTCGTTTTTGTACACACTATTATTATTTCATTTCAATTAGATACGTAATTTTAAGTCTTAAATAAAAATAAATTTAATTTTCATTGTGTACATAATTTTAATTCCGAATTAAAGTTATCATTAGATTCTTCATTTAATTACTTAAATAAAAAAATGATATGGATTTATATTATCCATATATTATTAATTCTTAAGTGATTAATTATGAATTAATTGTTAAATTAAAATGAATATGAACATCTATTATGTTCCCAACTTTAAATATGGTGAATTTTTTTTATATCCGTAATTTTAATTCTGAATGAAATTTATCACTGGATTCCAGAGAGTGCTACTAGGTATATAATATTAATTTTTAATTATGAATTGAATATCTATTATCTACACAATTTTAAATACTCAATAAAAATATGATGAATTTTCATTAGGTTATACAGTGTGTCCAGTATAAAATGATGTACATGGGGATATTGGAAACCGTTGGAGATACAAAGTCGGTTAAATGGGAGAAAACATAAATGTGTTGTAGATGGTTAAAAAGCATTTTTAATGAGGCTTTTGAAAATGTAGAAATTTAATATGGCGCCAATAAGAAAAACAAAAATTTGACTTTGGCCGTGCACAACATAGTAGGCCTACACAATTTTTGGCACAGTTTTTAGCTTTGGCGTGTCCTCTTATCCATATTCTAAAAATTTGATAACCATAGCTTCTATAATAAAGGATATATGACGATTTTTCTAAAATGCACAATTTTCTGTTTCATCCTGTAATCTGTATCTATGTAACGGTATTGATTTAAATTAAAACAAACGTAGATTATTTTTGGGCACATAAATGCGCAACTTTTCTCCCATTTAACCGACGTTGTATCCTCAACGGTTTCCAATATCCCCATGTACATCATTTTATACTAGACACACTGTATAGTTTTAATTCCGAATTAAATTTTTCACTAGCTTTTTAGCAGATTTCGTTTTCTACATCCACACACTTTTTGTACTGTTAAGTGCACACAAAACCAAAACTCACTAGATAAATTTAATGAAAATACACTTATTTTTATTAAAGAATTAAAATTATGTACCTACATAATGTGCATTTAAAACATTTTCATTAAAACAATTACAATTATATGTAGAACTGAAACTCAGCAATTAGTTAATTAAATTTCCTTTAGTACTTAATTTTAATTTCATATGCAAAAAAATTTAAATTTAAAATAAAAGTGCGAGGAATTTCATACCTAATTTTAATTCCGAATTAAATTTATTACTAGATTCAACAGAAATTTACTCTTCTACACTCCAATTACTCTATTATGTGCATAACAACTTGTTTTTTAAAGAGACTATATCATGGAAATAAATTTTTCACATATTATCCAACTAGATTCTTGTTCTACCATAATATTGATAGATAATATTGTTTGGGTTTAACTCTACTCTCATTTCCCTATTTAACTCTATTCTTTCGAAGGCCAGATGTTGTTTATCATCTTTTAATCCGCAGTCATCACATGTGGTGTCCTGTTTCTTGCGAACCCTGAAGAGAAATATCCACACCTCGCCATGTCCGGTGAATCACTGTGTGAGGTTCTATATGCAGCTGTGATCCCTATGCTAATTGCTCTCCGCGTCTGTTGAAGAAGTTAGCGCACTTTTTCGTATCTGACTGATGGCCACCAAACTTCAGACCCTAAATAATTATTGATATAATGGAGTGTACAGTCACTCCCCGTTTACTTGATTTTGGTCCATACGTGTTGGCCATTAAGCGTAATACTGCTGTTGTTGTTTTTTTAGCTTTGTGGTGACATATTGTATACTAGCATTGACATCCGGCGTTGCCCGGCTTACGTAGGCCCATGTAGGCTTAGTTTTGCTTGTAGTTTCACTCAGAGATGTCAGGTTATGGGACTTAACTTATGTTACTTTCCGTAAAATTTTGGTCATGTAAGTTAATTCTCAGCCATGAGGGATGCTCCGTTTAGGCGACATAAGTAACAAACAGATAGACAGACAGACAGACACACAATCACCTAATATAACTTAGCGATTTATCCATGACTATGCCCAGGATTTTGGTCGCGTCTTGTAACGGTATTGTAGTATTGTCAAAATCAACAATATGACTTGCATTCGGTTGCAGTTCTCGCGGAATCTACCATGTTTTATTTATGCTATACGATACTCTTGTATTTTCGATAGTCCTTTGTAGTGGTACGCTGTGACTCCCTCCGAGTATGGAAGATCTAACACGTCATTATACGTTACGCTCCACAAAAGTGGATCTAGAATTGACCCTTGAGGTACACCCCTATGGCACAACCTCGAATATGTTTTATTGTTTGGCAAATCGACGGCGGTAGTACGATTATGTGAGGAAGATAGTTGTTGATCGTCATAAAAAATGGAGTGGATTGTAGTTGTAAACAGTGATTCGGTTATTTTCTTGGTGGCCATTGTGGTAGAGTATTTTCTACAAAAAGCATAATATCTATGGTTCAACCTGATATGGTCTTGGATTTTGTTTCAGACCATCCTTTTGAAAATTTTGCCCGTTATTGATTAGGCATACGGGCCTGTTTCTTTGGTATAAGAGTGCCTTTAATCTGTTTCCAAATTTTGTAAACTTGTCTTGTGGCAATAGATTATTTAGCATCGTTCTAATTAAATCAGGCCTTACCCCAGAAATACCCTTTATTAACTCTGTTGGCACATCATCTAAACCTTGAGCTTTTTGCTGTGCTAAGACTGCGGTAGCAGTAAGAAGGGGTGGTGTCCAAAACTAATGTTTGAAAATGAGAGGTTATTTTGTATGTTTTCAATCCACGTCTAGTTGTCAAGATTATTACAAAGTTCCCTCCACTATTGTACTGATTGGTTTTTTATGACTTTGCGGAGGTTTCTTCGCGATCTCCTGTACAAGCTCTCGAGATTCCCAAGAAAAGAGTATTCCAAAATCCGCAGGGCTGCAATGTCCTCCTGTTGTTACACAAGGAATAGGTCGCAGCAACGTCCTGCGTTCACCAGTAATTTCTGCTTCGATACCCCCCGTAGTGTCGTAAAACCTACGGCATGTTTCGCATGTTGTTAAGGATTCCTCAACGATTTATCTAATTGCCCACTACGAGACTATTTTTGAACATATCTTTGTTCCTGACTAGACCTAGCGATTGTTTACTCCTTTTAGTCTGTTCTAGCAAAAGTAGAGTAGCCATCGGTATGCGCACAGTTATACGCACAAAAAAGGAAATCTAATGACGCCGTTTTCATGCTGCGAATGAAAATAATTCCATAATGAGAATTAATTAATTTTTTTTAAGAATTAAATTTAAATTATTTAAACGAATATTGAGATTAGATTCTAAACGGACTCACAGACGAAAATCTTTTTTTTGCAATACAAGTTCTAAAAGTACGTCAATTTTGAACACAAAATACAGTTTTTTAATGAAAATTAAATAAAAATAAGTTTAATTTTTATTGTGTACATAATTTCGATTTCGAATTAAATTTATCATTAGATACTACAGTTTAATTCTTTAAATAAAAATGATATGATTTATATTATCCACATAATATTAATTATGAATTAATTGTTAAATTAAAATGAATAGGTATCTATTATGTACCCAATTTTAAATATGACAAATTTTCATTATGTCCATAATTTTAATTCCGAATTAAATTTATCATTAGAATCTACCATTTAATTCCTTAAATAAAAATCATATTGATTTTTATTATCCACATAATAATAATTCTTAAGTGATTAATTATGAAAAATGCCAACAGTTAACTGTAACGACTTGTGTGTGTTAAAGTGCAAAGCGCTATCTAAGCGATAACTTTAATGCTTAAAGTATCTACTTGGCTTTATCGACACACGTGTGTTTTAAGCATTAAAGTTATCGCTTCGATAGCGCTTTGCACTTTAACACACACAAGACGTTACAGTTAACTGTTGGCATTTTTCTTAGTTTATACTATTCACACGTGTCCATGTTATACACGAAATGTCGTAAGACACACATTTTACTTGTGATTAATTATGAATTAATTGCTGAATTAAAATGAATATGAATATTTATTATGTACCCAATTTTAAATATGATGAAGTTTCATTATGTCCATAATTTTAATTCCGAGTTAAATTTATCACTGGATTCTAGCGTTTTACTTTTCTGTACAAACATGTCTTATGGTTCATCGTTTTGTGTAAGAATGAAATTTATGTACGTCATAGAAATTAGATTAATTTTTATTTTGAA
Source organism: Abscondita cerata (assembly GCA_030710515.1). Taxonomy (NCBI): domain Eukaryota; kingdom Metazoa; phylum Arthropoda; class Insecta; order Coleoptera; family Lampyridae; genus Abscondita; species Abscondita cerata. The sequence continues at coordinate 457,764 of JALBCR010004773.1, read as the reverse complement.
ATACAATTCATTTTTATTCAAGAATTAAATTAATTATTAATAGTTGTAAATATGTACACGGTGGGCAAATTTCGTGACGTTTGTATATGGTATCTCGGTAACCATAACAGATAGAGAAAAATGGAGAGAAACTCATTGGTGAAAACTAGAATCGGCTATCGTCTTTGTTTTCGAGTTACAGCAAAAAGATCGATTTTTCTATATTTTGAAAAGTGTCTATATCCTAATTATTTATTAAGTTAGAAAAAAACTAGTTATACCTTCTTTAGACACTTTTTGTGAGGAATTGAATGGCGTTTGGAGTTTTTTTTTTCTCAATCATAGTTAAATTTAGTCAAAACTCATATTTTCCAATATCAAATAAAATTATCGTAGTTACCAAAGACATTTTGTTTTAATTTTATGACGGATGTCATGTATGTGTGCTGCCTCTAATTACGTTACCACATTTTCATTTTTCGATCATCTGAAAAGTATTAACACTTTACATGAAAATCATGTCGATAAATTTATCTAGGGAATTTTGGTTTTGTGCAAAAAGTAAATGTACCTAGAAACTAGTGATAAATTTAATTCGGAATTAAAATATAATGAAAATTTATCATCTTTTTATTTAAAAATGTGTACGTAGTAGAAATTCAATTCATTTTTATTTAAGAAATTAATGTTATGCCCATAATACTAAGAAAATTGTTATAATAATGTGTGCAAAAATGACATTTTACGTTTTAAAGGAGAGTTAAAATGGAATTAAGCATTTTCTGATAGTAACATTTTCTTTCCTATAGGTCCTATTTTCTCATCACTTTAAAAGGGACTTTTTAAATGAAATTAATTTGAAAATTAAGTTTAAACACTTCAAACTGATATTATCAATATTTGAAAAGGTAAAAAAACGAAAATAGTTAAAATAAGAAGAGAAACAATGAAAAAAGCATTCTGCTAAAACATCGATAATCTGTAATTGAACGTTAAAAAATCGTATACGTTCATCGAAAACCTATAATTACAAAATAAAATATCGCAAAATTACGTTTAAAAAGATCGTGTGTGTCTGTATTATACTTAAGCCATGAAACGACCTTGCCTGCAGCATCCTTAAGGTTACATCCTAGAGCATAGCCCAAGTGTGTGTATCATCTTCGAAAAGATTCTTTTAAGTCGTATCTAAATTTAACGTTACATCATTATTTGGTTACTTTAATTATTAATTATGAATAATGTACGTAAATTACAGGATCCTGTGGTTATCCTTTCGCTATCGAATTAATTGTTATTTGTTTGATTTTTCGCGTTACAAGCGATTCCTCCTCTTCTTGCTTCATTATAACAAACAAACGAAATGTTTATAAATAGGAATTTGTTAACGTTAACGAAGGACGGTGTGACTATCATTTGCGTTTTAGATTTTTATCTTTTGTCTTGTTATTACAAATTGTCGCAAACGCAGTTAATTGGTCGGTTTTCTATAGGATGTAAACATGCACGATAGTGTCATCAACACTGCGCTGATGATTATCTCGAGAAATTAAGCGAATGATTACGGTAATCACATCTATTTGCTGTTATTACTTTTATAAATTACGAATACGACGAACTTCATCTTTAAATTAACGTCAACAAAAAAATAGTCATCAACTCATCCAGAAGACAATTATTTACATACACTTTTATTTATTTACATGCCCATTAGGTAAACACTGGTAGTTGGTGCAGAACAACTAATTTACGTAATTGAATTACGAAAAACAATACGCAATTGCCATTTTCCTTTTCTACCAAGGTTTTTTTTAGGTTTTAGTTAATTCACATTCATGTTGGAATTTTCTTTTAATTTCGAACTTGTTCCATCAATGGTTACAATTAGAACGTAAATAACTTTGCATCTGGTTCCATTGTCATTAAGTTTGATTCTTTCTAATGAAGTGCTTGTGTCCATGTTCATGTGACATAGGGAATTTTTGATAAAGAATTGAGTAACCAGAAGATGTATGTTACAATGTTCGATTCCACAAACATAACAATAAATTTTGGATAAATTTCTAGAGTTCTTTACTGGTGTAGCCTTTTTGATTTCCACTACTACCAACCACTTTTTGTCGTTGTTTTTTTTTATTATATAATTAGAACCAATACAAAAGTGGATTGTTTTTTGATGGAACTTAAATCAGATTGTTGTTTATTTATTATTTTCTAATTCACTCTAAACTATTCTATAGTGTTTTCCATTTAGAATTGTTCCTCCTTATCGTGTGAACGTTTTTAGTTTCTCAGTAAACGATTTGTCATACATCTTTGTAGAAAAGTTAGTGATGGATTGATTAAAACCTTTTTATGCCTACGTTTTGGTCAAGTCAGAGACGTTCGACCTTATCAAGACTAAAAAATTGAGCCAAACCAATAATTATGTCAAATTTTCAATGAAGTTTGACGTAATTATCGGTTTGACTCCAGTTATTTTTTTTTAGTCTTGACAAAGGTCAGACATCCCCGATCGAAAGGTCAGCGTAAAAAAGGTTTTATTGAGTTTTAAACGACCCATCACTAACATGCAACATTTAACAAAAGTATTAGAAAGAAGAATTAACTATCTTTGTCTTTTAAACTTGAGCTTTTTACCAACGCACACTGATACGTTTCCCATTCCAAATGCACAAAAAGAAATTGTTGAAACAGAGCAAAATTTGTAATTCGAAACCATTTGGATGTTCTGTTGGTTCTGATTTTCTTTCTTCGTGAAATTTATTAAATTATCGAATCCTTAACGATTTTATTCCTCTGATGACGTATACCCTTATAAACAGTCGCTTTTCTTCTATGCTCGCACAACTTCATCGTCAAGGAAATAGTAAGCGTTGGCAGGTGTGTTTTCTTGAGCTTCAGACTCAAAGAACACACGGGATGGAATTTTACTAGTAAGTAGAGGACGTTTAAAAATATTTTCTTCTTACTTCCTGAATTTTCAATCCTAGGAAGAAGAACTGTATATCAGGTCGTCAAAATCTTTCTGACAACGCATTGGTGGCTTCATGGTAATTATTGTCAGTCAATGAATGTCCATTAAGTATGTTGTGAGCTTTCGCGTACGGTAAAAGAAGTTAAGAGAGGTGTTAACGTCATCATGAGTGAGAATATTACTCAATTGTGACCATCAATTTAACTCTTCTTTGACTCAACCTTGGATAACAATACCTGGAATTTTAGGTTTCTTTCTCTGAACTATAAGCGTTCCCCGTCAATACCCAGAACTAAATTTTCATATCATTCAAGTCGATCCAAGTTGTCTCTCAAAAAATTAGTATAGATTTTTTCATCCTAATCCATTAATTGATCAGTAAGAACCCAGTGGTGTTGTCTAATGATTCTATAGATTTTTACCCACTTTTTTCTCACTTGCGTTCAGACGTGATTGCGGTGTTTGTTCAAAATTGTTAGTTTAGTTCCTTAATGAAGGATAGTTTTACAAAAGTTGTGAGTTGAATCTTCAACAGAGATGATATAATTCAACAGACATCATTCGACAAAGTTTACGGTCAAAAAGGTCCTTGTAATTAAATTTCGGTAATTTTTGGAAATCCTTATTAAATTACATGCTTTTCCAAAAAAAACAAAGATGATCTGGTTCTCCGGTCACCGACTTTATCCTTCGACCATATTCACTAGTAAACTCACGAGCCTGAGAAAAAAAGACACCAAGTGACTCAACAGAAAATGTAAAAAAATGTAATTATCTATAAGAGATAACTTAGATGGCTACAAAAAAGGAGATGACGTATGAGACCAGTTTGGGTTTCAAATAAGAGATCTTCTTAATGTACAAGGGATTAAGGTAATACTATCAGGTCATTTGCCATTGTCTCTACATGCTCCAACAGGCCCCAGACAGATTTCAACCAAACATTAAATTATTTTCTTTTCTACAAATCAGCCGATAATTTCCATATTCGTTTCCACTAACTTCTTATAATGAAACGTATGAATGACATATTTTTGTTCCCATTCTTAAAGATGCGGCTATCTTCTTCTAACAATGTCCTCAGGCATCTAGACGGAAACGTAGAGAGAAAAACACTTGATTTCTTTTCACATACGGAAACATGCCTCAGAGTCATGATCAACAAAGTTTAACCTAGAAACTGCACCCTTTTCTGCTTTCGAGACTTGAAAATATCCAACTCTGCCTTCTGAGTATAACAACTAATCCACTCATTTGTTAAGACTTCACAATGCTTCCAAGCTGGAGTTGTTCGTAGAAGATATGTTAATTTAGAAATCGATCGACTGTGCTTTGAACAAGGGGTAGGTGATTTAATTGAGAAAATCAGCTACATAATTAAAGAACTTACTCAGTCATCTAATTCAAACAAAACTAAAGTCAATTCTTTCGTAACAGGAACACCTAGTACGGTAAGCTTCGATTCGTTCACTAACAATATACCGGGCGATATAGATTGAAATTTTAATAGCGCTCACTGTTTTTCACTCAGAACAGAAAAAAGATCTCGCAGTTCCCAGGGTTGATTTCCAAGCCCAAACGTTTGCTTTTAGGCATAAAAAATTGGAAGTTTTGTAGAACGGTCTAAGGATCCCCTCCTAATAAAGTCCAATCCTCTAGATAGAAAAAACATAGGTCGGATTTTAATCATGAAATGTAAGCTGTAAAACAAGGCTGAACAGCATAGGGCCACAAGGATCACTAACTTGTTTAGAATGAAAGTAATCACAAGTTTCCTTTATGACTCCTTTACAACTCAGCTTCCTCACTCAAAAGATGGAATGTACTGCCCACCGCAATAGGACGTATGTCTCCATCCTTTTTAGTTAAGGCTCATAAAGTTGCTCCATAAAAAAAGTCTAATTATACTTAGGTCGACGGATCCCCGGTAATATGAAATTGACTAATTTGGTCAAGGACTCCATAAACGTAGTACTATCTTCATTAGTCATACACATTAGATGTTGAGGTCGTATTACATCTAAACCACCTGATTATCTTTTTGGAAAAGAGTTGATGACAGTCATAACCATTAGACAACTTACAACATAAAATCCTGAATGGGAATTCGCTGGTGACGAGGAATCTGATATTATTGATGGAGATGGGTTCTTTTGCTTTAATATGATGAGTTGGTGAAAGTTTATCGGAATTGGCTAAACGCTTTTTTTGTCTCTGTCTGAAACCTTTGATTCCACTTTTGAGAAGAAATAACAAAACTGCAAAATGTGATGGTTCAGTTCAACGGCTGGAGGTCTTAATATTACTTTTCACTTTCGATGTCAAACATCAGTGCGAAAAAAAAGCAGATAGTCTCCAGATTTGAAATGCAACATCGACCAGGGCGGATCATTTCTGAGAAGCCTTTCTCTTTCGAATTCTACTTTTATTAAAAATAACTTTTTACAAAAACAATTACTTATTTGGTAAACAAATTTAAATTTTTTAATTCAAAACGACCTCAATCTTTATTATCACAATATTTCCTTTTTCGTAATTGCATAGAAATTTAAAATTTTGATTTAAAAATTTTATATAATTTCTTTCAATTTTTAAAACTACTGCCATCTTCTGCTTAAATCTGACATTCTATTAATTTATTATTCTCATTTTAATTTACTACAAATCATTTATTTGTATTTTCTAACTTCCTTTCTGAATTGGGCTCTCGTTTTCTTTTCAAATTTTGGGTATCTAGTTTTTTTCCTATTATGCCTTCCAACATTTTCCTCTTCTGGGGGTAGTCAAATTGAAATTTCAATTTTGTTACTAACTTGGATGTATTTACATTCATGTTTCTTAAATTAAATATGGAATTTATTTAATTTTTTTAATTAAATTTTTACATAGTGTGGTCTACTTAAGTTGGAACCATATGGAAAACTTTTTATTGTCGGTTTTGAAAAAGTTATTCTTGATCAAAGTTTTGCATGGTTTAAAACTTAAAATGCAATCATCAGATATCAATTTTTTTAAGCCGCATTCGAGGTTTGTCAAAAAATATGAATTTTGCTCAAGAGTAAAGTACCATGATTTTTTACAATACAGAAGAATGTTATTAATGAAAAGTTGTTTTGAATTAAAATATGCAAATATGAAATTACAGCCATTAAGCATAAAAATTCAAGTTTGATGAGTAATTACGTTCTACATTATAAATATTTGCAGTTATAAATTTCTATACTGAATATATCCTCTTGTCTGTTAAATACATGATAAACTTTCCATTTGTTAATGTATTTGAAGAATCTTGCAATTAAATACGTAATGAACGCATAATAATTCCGAGTGCATTGATGCTAATGCTATTTTGAACCTTAAAGACAAATTAAATTTTTCGTTTTAATAAAATGTGACTTAAAGCATTTTTCATCAGTTTTCTGATAACTAATTGCATAATATTAAGAATTACATAGTGTAATTAAAAACGCATTAAATTGAGTGTATGTTCCTTTTGTAAAAAAACACGTGTCTGTCGTGAACATCAGCAAAGATTGCATAAAAAAACACGTACAAAATACAAAAATATTTTCTGTCAATATGAACATTACATTCATTAATTCAATCTAAATAATACTACTTATATATTCTATGCGTTTACGGTTCAATTGTCTATTATTTAAATAATAACTAATTTTTTGCAACCGGTAACCGTTCATCATTCTATTGTTAGTTAAAAGATCTTGTTGTCCTTATACGTCCTATAGCATTTACTGCATATTTATTTTAATTTCTCGAAAGATAAATGATCGTAGTGCACCCATAAACAAATACCAAAATTTTTTAATAATAAAACAAAATTAATGACAATGAAAAGGTCTTTTGATTCGAAAATTTATTATTACACCTTTGCGTTATAATATAACTGTATAATTAGCTTAGTCATTCCAAATGTAAACACAATACAATTAAGGTTAAATTTGTATTGTATAAAATTGTTCGTTACTAAATTAAATAATAATTGCACATCTTCGGGGTATTTTTTTTCTTCATACCAAAGATAAGATCGTAGTACGCTAGAGTTTTGCAAAAAGTGGCGTGGAAAAAAATCCTTTTACACTTTAAAAATTTTAATAACAATAATTTAAGTTAATGTGGAATATTTTTAGCAATTTTTACTACTAATGCAGCAGAAGCAGCATCAACAACATTGAAGATCGCGTGAAAGAATTTCAAATTCGTGACTTATGTATCTCTCTCTTTCCCTCTCGCAATTGTTTAATACGAAAAACGCAAATCGACTTCCCAGTATAAAAGAAGTAAATCGAAATATTCAATTGCGAAGAGCGTAATAATCATAAAAGAAAAACCTTGCTAAATTACCCAAATATTCATAAAAATCTTTCTGCGACTAAATTGTATGTCTCCACATAATAATTAATGAAAAATCAAAATACGAGAGTCATTAAACTTTTATATACGTGTGCCGCGCTTACAGTCAAATTTGAGAAAAATTAAGAAAAATATGTTTAATTAATGTAATTAGATAACTAGGCAAACGCGTCATTATAAAGCGCTTTGAAGAATATTAATTAGGTATTCGTCTCTTTTCTTTGATGTAAAAAAATTGAAGACATTAACTGAATAAAGACTACACAATTTTGTTTTTGTTTGGAAGCGGATCTAATCTGTTTTTCGTGTACCGAACACTTGTTTAAAAATATATTATTACATCAACCTTTATCTATTTCTAATTAATAGTATTTGTTGTGGCGTAAAAATTTTTGAACGGAAAATGATTTTTTCTTCGTTATTGTTGCATAACCTACTTCGATGTGTTTATTATAATTACTTAATGAACGTTAATGAGACACTTCTTTTAATAGTGGCCTCCTTTCCGTTCTAGGGCATATCACTATTAATTTACGAAAAAAAATTGTTACGGTGTTAGGAAATACATATACAAAATTAGGTTCTATATGATATAGAAATAATAGTAAATTTCAAAACAACATCGATGTTGAAAATGATCTAATTTTTGTATTGTTTACTTCAGCACGAAGTGTTGTAATCTTATTTTGATTTTGTTTTAACCTAATCACTTGAAAGTGCCGAATTATGAAAATAATAAATAAAAGATAAAAATAATATATAATGCTGCGAATAAACTTAGACTTAGATGTGTACACTCACCGCCACGAAAGACGGATATTTCTTAAGAAATGCGTTATGGTAAAGTGCATATTCATGAAAGTGTGTTAATAATCCCAAACATTCATTAATTTATAATAGAAATTCATCAGACAAAAGATATTTGATAAACTTGCGAGAACTTTAGCGCAGATTGAAAATTTTAAAAGGAGAAGAACTGTTTTTGATCAAGGTGAAGTTGCGGCTATGTAACACATTAATTTTAGTACTGAAACAAATATTTCGAAAAGTTCCACACACCGTATTTTCCAAGATTTCAACTTTACACAATTCATTTGCATCAAGGAGACTACAAAAAAAGATTGCATTTCACAATAATTACATTGTAAATAGACGTAATTAACACTTTTGGGCGCAAGAATATCCTCAATGGATTCAACAAAATGTTCAAAAGATTTGAGGGATAAATGAAGATACATTAACTGGGGTTAATTTGAAAACTTAAAGATTTCAACCTTACAAGTTTTATTTACATCAAGGTCTACTTCTTGAAACCTACAATTATTTTACAATAATTGGATTGTAAATATACCTAATTGACATTATTGGTCGGAAGAAAATTTTCACTGGATTCAACAAAATTTTCAAAAATTTTGGGGATAAATGTTAAATCTCACTGAACTGTAGCGTCGTGTTGATTGATGGACGTCTTTGTGGTTATTTTGAATACTCAAAGGTTTTAACCTTACAAAATTCATTTTCATTAATGTCTACTCTTTGGAGACTACAAAAGAAGATTTCATTTCACAATAATGCATTGTAAATAGATGTAATTGATATTATTGGTAGCAAGAAAATTCTCATTGAATTCAACAAAATTATCAAAAAAATTGGGGATAAATTGAACCCAATATAATTGGGTTTTTTTGAAAGCTTAAATGTTTCCACCTTATAAGATTCATTTAGATCAAGGTCTACTTATTGGAGACTACGAAACAAAATTGCATTTCACAATAATTGCATTGTAAATAAAGGTAATTGACACTATTGGTCTCAACAAAATCCTCACTGGATTCAACAAAATCACAGATCTAGCGTTATAAATGGTCATTTCATTGAATACAAATTAACAGGGTTTTTTTCAAACTCAAAAATCAACTTTAAGAGATTCACTTACATCAAAGTTTACTTCTTGGAGACTACGAAAGAAAATTACATTTTTCAATAATTTCATTGTAAATAGACATAATTGACTTATTGATCGTAAGAAAATTCTTACTGGATTCAACAAAATTTTCAAAAAATTTTGGGGATAAATGTTAAATCTAGGATTATAGATTGAACCAGAATTCTGTGCAAATACGTTAACTGGTATTATTTTAAAAACTCAAAAATTTTTAGTCACAAGATTCATTTACATCATTTACTTCTTGGAGACTGCGAAAGTAGATTGCATTTCACAATAATAGCATTGTAAATAGTCGTATTTGATATTATTGGTCGTAAGAACACCCTCAAAGAATTCAACAAATTTTTTTAAAAAAATTGGGGAATAAATCTTAAATATAGGATATAGATCGCCATCTCATTGAATTCTTGGAGATTAAGAAAGCAGATTGCATTTCACAATAATTGTATTGTAAATAGACATAATTGACATTATGCGTCGCAAGAAAATCCTCACTGGATTCAACAAAATTTTCAATAAGTTTTGGGAGACTTATCATTGAACCAACTTTATAAAGATACATTGACTGGGTTATTTTGAAAACTTAAAGATTCCTTTACATAAAGATCTAATACTTAAAGACTACCAAGAAAGAGTGCATTTCACAATAATCACATTGCAAATAGCACGCCTATTTGTGACCAATACACAAGACCCTCACTGGATTCAACAAAATTTTTAAAAAATTTGGGGGGTAATAGATAGGTCTATGAAGACTAACAAGAAAGATTGTATTTCACAATAATTGCATTGTAAATAAACATAATTAACATTATTGTTGGCAAGAAAATCCTCAATCAATTTAACAAATTTTTCAAAAAAATTGAGGGATAAAATTAGGTCTAGGAATATAGATGGACATCTCATTGTACTAAAAGTCTATAAAGATACATTAACTGAGGTACCAAATTTAGTAATTATAAGAGATGAACTCCATCTCATTGGATTTGAGGCAAAGAATACCTTTTCATCAAGGTGGAGCCGCACCACATATACAAGGATAGTAACAAATTACCAAAACCAAAGTTACCATATTCGAAGGATAGGAAACCGAAATAAAGAAATGATCTGAGGCCATTGGATTTTGGTCTTATTTGAAAGTTTATTTTGCACAGCTTGCTGAGTGGGAGACTTCAGAAATAGAATTAGGCCAGAACGCAATAGAATTGAAACAAAACTACTATTCAGAGGGTAGTAAATAGAATACAGCTGTAGATATAGATTTTGTATCTCATCCCATTCTCTGATAAACTACCCCTAAAAACTAATCAGAATAACAATAAAATACATTTCAAACAACTAGTTATGTTGATTTTCAATTACTTTACTTACAGATTTTGCACATACTACGTATTTTCTCTGAAAAGTTGTAATCAAAATATAAACACAAAAATAAAATACCCTTCTGTATCTCGTGCCTTTCTATGAAAAACTACTGTGGCCTTTGAAGGGTCCTAATTTGTGTTTGGGTCTGTAAAACCTAGAGAAAAAGCGTTAGAAATATTTTTTTCTGAGAAATGCATAAATACAAAAAGAAGTAGAAAATATCTGAAAATTTGAAGAACAATTAGTATTTTTCTAATGCACCGTAGCAAATTATTCTGCTCATAGAAACCGGTACTTTGGTGTTGTGGGAATTAGCTTTTAACAAATTAGTATTCTTCGAATATACCTTGCAGTAACGGTTGATTCTACTCGTAGAAACAGGTACTTTAACCATATGAGACTAGTTTTTTAAGGGTAGTTTCTCAGAGGAAGACACGAACAACAAAATCTGTGATCACAAATTAGTATACTTCGAATGTACCAGCAGTAGCTGTTGATTCTACTCGTAGAAACGGGTTCTTTGTAATTATAATATTTTTAAATCACAAATTTTTATGCTTCGAATATAAAAGTAGAATATAATTTAAACTGGTACTTTACTTTTGTGCCAAATAGTTTTAGAGATAGTTTTTTTGAGAAGAGTTCGAGAAAAAATCTGAGCGTAGACGCACGTAGAAGCCAATACTTTTTTTATAGTTTTTAGAAAGTGGTAAGGGTTCAAAATTAAGTTAAAAGTACAAATTCGTGAGCACCGAAAGTGAGCTTTAAAGGTAGTTTCTCAGATAAAAGCACAACGTATAAAATCTGTATATAAATATTTTAAAAGCAGAAACGATTAATTTTGTTCCTAGGAAGGACCACTTCATTCCTGGTTAAAAAAAATGTAGGTGGGAGGAGGTCAATGGAGAAAAAATGAATACGCAAGGCCGAAAACTGTTGTATTTATGCGAAGAAAGAGGATGGACCATAATAAAAGGGAACACTAAGGTTTATAGGCGGAAAAGGAAGATCAGTAATAGATTATGTATTATAAATGAAAGATGTAGAGATGACATAGATAATCTCATCATCGGAGAGGAGGAAGGATCAGATATACCAGTTATTGGAAAATGAATAAGGGCAGTAGAGGAAGAAGAAGAAATATATGAGTGGAGAGAGAGAAAAATATGGACAGAACGGAAAGATATAAAAACAAAATGGAGAAGGAACAGGAAACATCATAAGAGGCAGAAAAGGAGGTACGGAAAATAGTGGAAAAACTTAAGAAGACGGCAGAAAAGAGAAGGTATAGAAAAAGAAAGAATATTTTGGGTGAAGATTCTAAGTAGACATGCAAAAAAAGAAAAGAATAATTCAGAGAGATGAAGGAGAAGAAGATAAGAGAAATAAGAACTGAAAACCAAGCTTGGATTTTTATTAACAAAGCAAGAACAGGAGGAAAAGGAGAGAATCTACAATAAACAAAAAAAATTTGAAGAGCATTGTAATAAAATGTTGGAAGGTAAATAAGAGAGGCTAAGAGAGGAAGGAAAAAGAGAGAAGGGGTATATACGAGACAGTAGGATAACCAGAAAGGAAATCGATGAGGCAATAAAAAAAGTGAAAGCTGAAGACACAGATGGGATCCAACGAGAACAATGAAAACATTTACGGGAAAAGATGAAGAGAAAAACTTGAGGCCAATGTGGGAAAACAAAAATCATGGAATTCAAGAAAGGAAAAGGTAGAGGAAAGGAAATAAAATGGTGGTGGAGAGAGGAGGAGATAGAGAATGTAGATAGATTTAGGTACATACATGGGATACAACCTCAGGTATGACAAGCTAAATCAGACCAGATAAGAGAGTTAAGACAATAAGGAAATAGAATCATTGGGCAAGCATGGTGGAGATGGACGCTAGGACTAGATAGACACCAGAGTATATAATAGAAGAAGAGTTGAGGCGGGTGAAGATAAGAATATAGGCAGGAAGAAGAGTGTTGAGATATGAGGAGAAGATGGAGGACAGAAAGGGTAACGAACTGGTATACGAATATTGGAAAGGGATAAAGGAGCACAAAAGTAAAATACGGAGAAGAGGACAGAAAGGCATATTATAAAAGGGAGGGTTTGCAAGGGAGAAAACCAGTTTTTCAGAAAAAAGTACAAGATACAAAATCTGTGAGTGAATATTATAAAATCACAAATTCAAATGTTTAGATTGTACTATTAGCAAATGATTCTGGTAGTGAAAACAGATTCTTCATTCTTCCTGCGAAAAATTGTAGGGGTGGTTTTTCAGAAAAGAGTAAGAGATACGAAACTTTTATTAGTCACAACGTAACACAAAATCGGATCTTAAAACTTCCAATTGAATACTAAAAAGACACGACATCGAAACTATCTTCAAACCAACCAAGAAGATTCAGCAGACTATCAGGTCAACAAAGGACAATCAAGACCATCTCTCAGCAGCTGGAGTTAGTTGTAAACTTTGTTCTTGTGGCAAGATATACAAGAGTTCGTTGAGAAAAACACCGAGCAAACTGCCGTGTGGGATATACCGGGAAGTCAGTGGTAGCAGAACATGGGCTTAGCAATGGAGATCACAAGATACTCTTCGAGAGCCCTAAAGTTGCTATCAACTGTTAAGGGTTAACACAACAGATTGGTTAGAGGAGCCATTGAAAACCACAATGATGCAAACCTCGTTCCAATAACGAAAATGAACTGACCTCTGAAGAAGACGTTAGGAAGAAATTCCAAACAACGACGGTGTTTAGACACGAATCAAGACTACAATAGTTCGCAAATTCGGGATGTTTTGTTCATATCTTCTATTTCATTTCATATGACCCCGCAGGCTTAATAGTAGATATTTCAATTGTTTTTATAGCTAACTGATCGCAATAGTAAAATAAGACATCTATTTATTCTATGCTATTTTTCTCAAAAAAACCTGTAATACAAGAGCATAATTTTTTCTGTTGTTGTATGGAGGAAAGAATGCCTTAGAAGAATCCATAAAAAATATACAGGATGTCATATGAAGAAAAAAGTTTCCTGAATCACTGAATCACCCGGTATAGTAAGAATGTTCATAGGTCATAGCTTATGTTTTGAATTTTATGGTGATATTATCAAAATAATATTTTGCATATAAATACACATATTTTGACATATGACATAATCGTAAACTTATCGGTACCAGTAGTTACTTGAACTTCTGTCATAGGTATTATGATTTAAAAAAATTAATCAAGAAATTTTCCGTTAATTTTTGTGCGATATTAAAAATTCGATTTTTTACATTCACAAAAATTTTGTACATCGTTTTTTTTTCAGACAATATCAAATTTAATATCAGCACATTAATTTTTATGGGATGTAAAAGATACGTTTGGAGATAATCTTAAAAACAGTTGCTCGTGTCATAAAGCATACATCATCATAACTGCTCACATTTCTCTAAAACTAACTGAATAAAGTAATAAAAGAAAAAAACTTGAAAATTGCAAAATGCAAAAAAAATTAAGACGTCCATTGAAGAATTATTTACGACTCTTAGTTTTATCAGTTTGTAATTAATAAAATGCAAATGCGTTTTTATTCGTTGTTAAAATAAATGTACTCGTATGTTACAGGAAAGCACAAATCTTTTTAGTTTCAAAAACACCTACCGTAGAACAACTTGTTTGTTTGCGTACGTTTTTATTTAAATTAAGAAATAAGTAGTTTATCATGCAAATTTTGACGTTGCTAACTTAAGGTACGTTCGAATTGCCGACCGTTCTAATTCGAATGATTGCTTTTTGCGTGTATTTTCAAAGAGAATAGACCCGATTAGTGTGACGTCACGTACAAACCGCTAAATTCAAAATTCGGTACTTTGCAAAATTGTGGACGAAAAAGTGAACCTTAAGTACAAGGACTTAAGGGTTATATTCAAATAGATGAATATAAGTTGGTTGGTTTTCCAATATATACGCATAAATAAGAGAAATCGTTGTCATATTCACTAATTCTGAACCTTTATCTTTCATCTAGTATCAATATTACATTTTCAAATAGCATATTTTGATTATAAATTAAAATTAATTTTATACTACAAATACATGCGCAGAAATCAGCTGGCGGGAACAGTAATTTTAGAAATACGCACCGGGTTAACCATAACCTAATTACTATGAAGTACTATTAAATTAAACTATAAATTACGTATTATAAAGATCAAACTAATGAAGTAAACGAGTCAATAAGCTAATAAAGAAACAAGAGTAACGCCAGGAACAACAAAGGAAAACAGCAATTACAAAGTATAAGGTTAACCCGGTGCGTATTTCTAAAATTACTGTTCCCGCCAGCTGATTTCTGCGCATGTATTTGTAGTATAAAAATTAATTTTAATTTATAATCAAAATATGCTATTTGAAAATGTAATATTGATACTAGATGAAAGATAAAGGTTCAGAATTAGTGAATATGAAAACGATTTCCCTTATTTATGTGTGTATATTGGAAAACCAACCACTTTTTATTGACCTATTTTATTATCACCCTTAAGTCCATGTACTTAAGGTTCACTTTCGACCACAATTTTGCCAAGTACCGAATTTTGATTTTAGCGGTTTAATTTGACGTCACCACTGATCGGGTCTATTATCGTTTTTTACGGTTAACTGAAACCTATTAATGTTCTATTTATACAAATTTATTTGTATGGTTTTCGAAAAAAGTGGAATTGAAAAAATTAATGTTCACAGAAGTAATGCTAAATTGGCAACCATAGAATCAATTATTCTACCTTAAGAATATTCAGAATATGAACGGTAATATTTATACATGGTGTGTCACTTGAACTTCAATATGTTCCCTATTGCATTTATTCTTCAAACTTGATAAATAGTAGAAAATGTTTTAGATAACTTAAGAATACTTTTGTCTCCCTACATAGCTTCAGTTTGTCTGGGCAGGGACTCAATAAAAATATAATTTTCAAAGTTTATCCGAAATACGGATGGAAGCTGGACCCGAAACAATGCTCAAAAAGATTAAAAGTTTATAGAACATCTTGAGAGCATTTTCGATGGAGAAGATCAAGATTGGATCAAAGCAGAACAAGAAGAAATTATCATCAGACCCACTTCACTGTAGGGAGTCTTAGGTGAAATTAAAACAAATATCAATCCGAAAAAAAACCCTGGCTGCAATCACTGGTAAAGTTTTGAAGTACTTTCCAAGAAAAGCCACAGTTCCTATTGAAGTATCTTTCAGGGTGAAGTTCTTAAGATATGGAAAGTCGCAAAAGTGATCATGATCTTCAAACCAGGGAAATGATGTAGCATCACATAGACCTCAGTTATTTCGAAATTATATGAGGTTACTCAAGGTAGTGTGCTAGGTTCAGTACTGTACCTATTATATACTAGTTATATCCCAAATTTCGGACATGAAATAGTAACAACATTTGCTGATGACACCGCAGTCATAAACGTCAGAAAAGATCATGAAAATGCTAATGAGAAGCTTCAAGCTTCCATTAATAAAATCAACACCTGGACTAAAACTTGACGCATCAAGTTAAATGAAAATAAGTCTGTATACGTAGACCAAATTAACAGAAGAAGAACGAGAATTTCGATGGGACCAAGACTGCGTAGACGCTTTTTTTAAGGCGTATCAATCATCAGATCACGAGAGTACAGGCCAATCACCTGCCTGCGTAATACGGTTGCCAAGCGAACTTCAATTTGGATGTAGACTTGAAGAGGAAGTTGCAGGGAAGATTATATCAGCAAACTCCGGAAGAGGTTGCATATCATACATGATACTGTTCGTAAGAACATCAAATTACGAGCAATCGGATGAAAGTACGGTATGACTTTCAAGCCCAAAAAAGTGGATTCCAACCAGACGATTTGCTGTGGTTATACATTTCCCAAAAGAGACGTGGGTTGTCCCCGAAGCTGCGACTACAATAGGAAAGTTCGTACACAATTATGAGCAAACTTTACGACGTCATCTACTATATCCAAAAACCACCAAAGGGAAAAGCAAAAGTAGTACATTGTGATCGTCTAACCCCATACTCTGGTAACAACGATACGACCACCAATTCTATTCGGACGAGAGTAATAACAAATAATACATGAAACCAAGGATTTGAAGAAGATTCCATGAATTTATGGCAAAGTACTAAGTTACGACCAAGGCAAGGTTCGGAGTTACGAATCAGGTTCAACAAAACCTCTTACGTACAGGAAGAGTATTCCTTTGCGCATTCTGTGCTCCGAGATCTGCGCATGTCAAAAGGAATTGCGGTTGTTTTAAAGAAATCCTCCTTTATAGGAGGATCGCCTTCCTATATTAAAAAAAAGTTTGGTTTTACACTTCCACGCTGGCCAGACGGGTTGGAAGTGGTTTTGATAGATTTTTAACTATTACCAATGGTGTTGGTATGGTAACCAGGCTTAAGGCTTAAGGTGCCCTCCGAAGCACGGTGGAAGCAGACCTTCTAAATTGGTCTCGCCGTCACTGGTAGTCAGTTTTACTAAACTGTGCCAATTTAAAAACTTTGGATGGGCTATACCTTATGAACAACAGATGACAAACCCCTACTTGTGATACATCATTAAAAAGCTTACAAAAAATGCTATATAATGGTATAAATAATAATTGTACAAGGTGGATCAATAATTGTGCAACCTTGCTTTAAAAGGAAAATTTAATGAGGTTTGTATCTCATGAACAACAGATGATGTCAAAAAATACTAAAAACTGTTTCTAGAATAGGAAGAGGGAACAAAAATGACAGAAGGAGAGTACTTACCCCCATCAACCCGTTACGCCCCACCTACACCAACTAAAAAGTTTAATTAGGAAACTCCTATTTGAGATACATCATTAAAAATCTATCCAATGGTATAAACAATAATTGTACATTATAAATGCTTACAGGATGTAGCATTTTTTACAGGCTTTCCGATGATGTATTACAAGTAGAGGTTTGCTATTTAATTTTTAGTTGGAGTAGGTGAGGGTGTAGGGGTTGAGGAGGTGCGTTTTTTTGTATGTCACTTAAGTTCCCCCTTCCTATCCTCAAAATGGTTTTCAGAATTTTTTGATATCATCTGTTGTTCATGAGATAAAAACCTCATTAAATGTTCTTTTTAAGGGTGTGAAACAATTATTGATCCTGTACAAGTATTATTTATACCATTTGATAGCATTTTTTGTAAACTTTTTAATGATGTATTACAAGTAAGGGTTTGCTATTTACACTGTTTTAGTTAGGTGTAGATGGGGATTGATGGGGGAGAGTTCTCTGTTCTATCATTTTCGTTCCCTCTTCCTATCCTAAAAACGGTTTTGAGTATTTTTACTCCACATCTTATGAAATAACATGGAGAGTTATGCTACGATTTTCGACGAATTAGAGTTAGTATGTCCGACGGCCGAACTTCCGTCCGTATGTAAACAAGGTTCCAAAAAAACCAACCGGCCGATTTTTATAACACTTTGTACAAAGACCTTATTTATAAATCCGAAGATCTTGGGCGTAATCTATCTATCGGCGTGTTCAAACGTCGTCGTATTTAAATGTGATTAAATGTCGTGGTGTTTATATGTCTGTGTTTAACGGTCCTATGTTTAACTGTGGAGTGATTAAACGTCATATAACTAAAGTTTTCCTCTATGAGTTATTATATTTATTTAAATAGAGCCGCACCACAGTAAAAGCCAATTATGGGCAGGAACAGCAAAATACAACAATAGTAAAATTAACTGAATAGAGACAGACAATATAAATGCGAAAGTAATTAGACTTAGGTGATACGATGAAGTAATACAGAAACTATAATACATATACAGAGTTTCTATAAATATTTGTCTCATCAGGTCAATGTTGGAAAATTTAAGAAATTCAAATTTGCCGTTTAAACTGATAGTGAATTAATTTATGCTAATCATCATCTGTCAGTTATTTCATCATTCCGTTGTAATTATTATCACTAGTTGTAATTGTGTTATTCTTCGTTTATCGTCAATTTTATTCACTTAACCATCTTCTTAATCGTAGATGATGTACCCACCTTCGGGTGATAAATCGATTTCCGCGCATATTTCACAGTGATCTTATATTCGAATTCTCTCACTCCTGAAGAGTCCCAAAATGACGAAACATCTGTTGAATGATTCACGGTGTTTGTTTGCAATTGTACAAATGTCGCGTAATTTAGAGCAGACGATTTAAGATTGTTTTAAGTAAACAACAGCCATTAAAAAATCGGCTTTTGTTAGTGCTTACACTTATGCCCAGTGTCATAAACGATAGATTTTTTCTGGTGGGTTACAATTTAAATTTTAAGTCTTCTGATTGGCTAACAAATTGTTAACGGCTTGTTAACGACCATTTATGATTTATGCAAACGGGCAAATTTTTGAATTTTTACATTTGGCAACAAAATACATTTATGATATACATTATTTTTAACCACATACACATTAACATCCACAAGTCTAATAAACAAGCCATAAACAAGTGCATGCTAAAAATTAGTAACCGAAAAAATAAAGTGAAAATATAAAGCGAAGATTTAGTTGTTTATTGTGAAATATTTCACATACTTACCAATTAAAATTTGAGCGATGTTTTCGCGCTTCAATCAAAGAAATTCGTCATCGTATTAACTTTAACAAATTGCCGACAAAGCTTATAATGTGAAAAAATGTAATGCTATATAATTTTAATGCACTTTGTTTGGTGGAAATAACAATAACAAGACAGCTTTCACAATGATTCTTTGGAAAACTATCAAAGCACTACGGCAAAATCCACAACATTGCCAAATTATTTAGGAACCTACAGATTTTTGGTCGTTAAGGACCATCAATGATAAAAAGAAATTGTTGTTAATCGTAATTAACCGTAGTTACAGATAAATTCATTTTCCCTTTTCCAAGTGGTGTTATCAAGTAACTTGAATGTGCTGGACTAAAATAGAAAATTTCTATGTTCAATCCCCCTTTCTAAGCTGAATTTTATACTGGCGAAAGTCTTATTAGAAAAGAAAGAACATTGCGACATAGTAGTCCCGTGTCCATGGAGAATACTTTCAAGAATATCGTTTAATAAATGTAGTACTCCTTCAGTTTTTGAGAGTTTTCCCAAGAAGAAGCACCAAGAAGGATAATCTTATCTAAATAGAAAAAAAGTGAGATCGATGATTATTGCAAATAAGAGTGAGTCAAAACATCTTCTTGCTGAGCACCGCGGAACAAAACATTAGCAGTCGCTTTGAATGAGAATAAAAGCTGAAAATACTAAAGGAATGATGTTCTTTATAACCTCAAAGAAAAAAGGGTAAGATGTGATTGTAAAATATTCTTGTTACATAACGCCTACTTCAACTCCTACAACTAGTTGATAAGGTTAAAGAAAAACAGTATTATTTTTGCTGTCAAACATCTCCACGTATTCCCCACCACAATTGGTCTTACCCCACCGTTCTTCTCCAAGAATTCAGTAAGAAATTTTACCAGAGACTTGGAAATTCCATGGATCTCTAAAGTGAACTTTACTAGTGAAATAGAGTGCGTAAATCGTAGTCTGTTAATTTTGTCGTAACATTAGCCAGACGTCATCATCTAAGGCTTGCAAAGCTATCAAAAAAGCCGAAATGTAGATACAAACCAAGATACACCTCCGTTAACGTCCCACTATAAACATGAAATTCAATGTAGCTAGGACGTTTTTGAAGAATAATTGTCCTCTGAACCATTTTACCCGCCACTTTTAAAGCTATCTAACTTCCAAGTCCCCAAATTCAGACACAGACTCTATTACTTCAGTCATCTCTAAATTGTGCAAATGAAAAAGCTTTAAACCAAGCATTTGGTATCAAGGTAAAATAAAAATAATTTGAAATGTTCTCAGGTGTACAGGAAAACCAGAAGAATGCCTTTCTTTCAAAAATCTGTTTCAAAGAACAACTATCAAGTTTGAGTTTGATATCGACTCAAAAGGTAGAATATGCGACAATGGTACAATTTCAGGACACCGTCGGAAAACGGTATCTTAAAAACTGAAACTCACTCACTCTCACAAGTGTGCTCAGTAGAAAATAAAAAAAAGAATGGAGTAAGATTGACTGGACCAAAGTGACAGCGGCTGAAAAGTCAACCCTCGCTATTACGTAGCACTTTGTTCTGCATCGGTGATGGGTGCCGCATATTCGTTACGGTAATTTTTGCGATTAATCACTTAAAGATCAAGTTTTAGTACCCCTCAGGGAGCTGAAAATATGGTTAACATTTACACTCGTAAATTCAAGGATTTCTTACGTGGAACGTTTTTGATTGAACTGTCTATTCCTATAGTGTATGACATCAATGACGAAGTTCTGCACAAAAACTGAACAAAGGTCAATTTCGACTAAAGTAATTTTGATACAGGTGGACACCTTTAGAAATACCACACTCGCCATGATATTTTCACAAATAATAATTGTCACTTGAATAAACTACGAAAAGTTAGCACAATTTTTTTTAATTGAGAAGAAGTGGTATGGGAACGTGAAAGGAGAGAGGTTTAAGTGAAGTTTGGATATGGTAATAGGCTACAAACCCATGCGGAAGCATGTGATCTGTTTAACCAAATACATGCTGAGAGACCACGGTGAGTAAATTAGTTGTCAAGATTATAGATACTGGGTGTGTAAGAGATCATCCACGACCTCAAATCGCCGTTGAAACCAAGTTAAATGTATTGCTCGAAATTGAAGAAAATCATCATCTGTCAACAAGACAACTTACCCTTAACAGAAATATTATGTATGCAAAGTCCAGAGGATACAAGAATTAAATGAGAATGAACCAGATCGCCTATTGAAGTTCGGTGAACAATTAATATTTTGCTGTGATGAAAATCCAAACTTTCGAAGCAATACACTTTTCTCTCAGTCGCCATAATTGTCAAGGGAAGTTAAACGTGTGTGTAGGAATCACTGGAACACGGTTTATAGGCCCTTTGATTAGATTAGATTTATCTGAGGTTGACATTGTACTGAATCAATCCTATTTATTGTGCCCCCCTTCAGTGTTTATAGCACCTCCCATAGGCCAATCTCGCTGAGGAATCTCACAGCTGACCCTGGTCTCAATGGAGTGATTTCTTCCAAGTTCACAAACTCATTCCCGAAACTTCTCAATTTTCTGAAGAGTCTGTCGCCACACTCCGTGAACAGATGAGCCGGAGATTCATCCGCCGAGTGACAGAATTTGCATTTCGAGTTCGCGGTCACACTTAACCTAGTCGTCAATTGAGGATTCAGAGATTATTTCTGCTTATCGATAGACAATCATTAGTTTCTCTCTCGCTAGAAAGAGAATTTAATGCAGTAAAGTCTTTGATTTCCTCGATCCGAAACGTTTCTTGTGCTTTCCTTCTAGCGAAATCATCTGCTTCCTCATTCTCTTATAATCCGGTGTATCCTGGAATTCAGTTGACTTGACCATATAAAGTGCTCCCAGCTCGCTGAAGTTGATTTTGCCCATCTTTACATCTTCTAGTTTATGACAGCTACTGGCGATCGGTCATGATAACTATTTTTTTTTACATACCTTCTATCCAAATTGAACTTGACGAAAGGTTGATTCTCATATACTTAGGCTTGGAAAGTACTGGTAAATTACCCCGTAGGTTTCTAGTATGTGGTTGCTGGTTGACGGCTCAAATACTTCCGCCACAGTACCTACTTCGTTTTTTATCTGTAAGAAGGGTTACAATAAATTGACAATGCGATAAGCATATGAGTTGAAGCTGTGCGTTACAGTAATGAAACGAAACAAACTCGAGTCGAGAACCGTACAGACGGACGGACACCCACCAGGGCGGCGCCACCTTGACAGATTTTAATATATATGATTATTCCCAGATATTTGATCAAGTTTCTTCTTGTTGGTGAAGACTACAATTGAGGTTTTGTTGGGATTAATTTCAACAGTTCTGCATTTCTCTGTTCACTTCAATCTGCCTTGGATGAGTTCACGGAGCGCCCCTTCAAATATTCCTTTCGAATTGATAACAATGTCATCTGCGTAGCCTTGGCAGGGTTTTCCCCCGTTAGATAGAGTGAAGATGTACATCTACGAGTAGGCTCAACATTACTCTACCTTGAGGGCATCTGCTGGTAGTTCCCCATTTAACTTACCTGCTCTGGCTTCTACTCTTATTGTTTTTAGATCTATTTCGAAATGATGAAGTCCATTTGCTTTTTTATCCATGCCTTTCGCATGGACCAATGCGAGGGATTATTTAAGTCCTCTTCAATGTCTAGGAAAGCACATACGACAGTCTCTTTCTGCTGTATTGATCTGCTTAGTTTACTGGTAAGCTGATACAGGGCGGTTTCAGTGGATATACCCGCTCTATATGCATGGTGATACCGGTGATACTGCTGCTAGATACTTATTTAGACTTTGTGCGTTAGAACGTGGTGGCGGTTTTGGTTGTTCTTTTTCCAAATGCCATAGATGACCATGTGCCTCATAATAATATTTGACTGCAACAGAATGAAGTTCCATCTCACTTTGGATTAAAGGTTTATCAATATCTTGACTCTATGTTTTCCCCAAAATCCCTTTGATTTTTTTTCTCTAGGTTTATTTAAAAATAAAATCTATCGTACACATCAATCGATCAAACAATTGATGAGGCTTGCAATTAAGGATTTGTGATGAAATGAAAAGAATCAGCTCAGAAATTGTTAAACGTAGTGTACAAAGTGTCTATACTCGCGCGATCAGTGCCAAATAGCCGGCGGAAAACAATTTTGAACATTTACGTTTAATTTTGTTATTCGCCATATTTTCTTTATTTCTTTATTATCAGATTGTTGGCAGATCACAAGGGCTGAAGCAAGACTGGTAAACTTCACCGTTATATTGAATACGACCTGGGGATGTCCGCAAAGCGAACTGTTATCGCTCCTGATGTGGAGTCTACTTGTAGACGATCTTCTTTGCTTTTTGTCTAGCAAAGGGATACCCTGTAAGGAGTATGCTGATGTTATTATTAGACTTGCACAGGACAAGTATGAGAACGTGCATTACGACATAGTACAGGTAGGACTTGAATTGGCAGAGAGGTCCGCTGGCCTGGGAATTAACTCCAGCAAAACTACGCTAGTGACCTTCACCCGTAAAAAGAAACTCGACAAAACTGAAGCCAATTAAAGTTGGTGGGACAGTAGCTTCAGTAACTCGGTCAAATACCTACGTATCACACTAGATAAGAGGTTGAACTTTGAGGAGCAACTAAAGTAGCAAACTCACAGGCAATAAATGGGGTAGCAAGCCCAAAATTGTATTGTTGCGTGTATGTGCATCACGGGAGCAATGCGCACTTGCCCCACAACATCTTCTGAGACTGACCCTTCTGTATCTTGCCATTGACAAGGAGGCCAAGCTGACGCTACTGTACATCGAAAAACTAGAAAAGGATGGTGCGAGGCTCAAACACTTAGTTAGGACCTTACTCTGTAAGAGATATCCCCTGATCCTCTCTCACAAAGACAATATGAACTATTTAAAGACAAGATCCGGACAACACTAAGTAACAAGGAAGATTGGGCGGCTGGGAGAATTGCCTTTCCAGCATCAGACGGGCAGATTTGCTGGTTTGCAGACAGATTAAGGCTGAGTGTTCTGATGTGGGTCACGCACCAAATACTGTGCGCCCATGTACACCACTGTTTTTCAGGTGGAAATACATGCAATTGAACTTTGAGTGCAGTTTAACCTGGATTGGGGTTATGTCGGTAGACATATCAATATTGTGGATGACAGCCAGATGACCGTCTTAGCATTGAGCACCTATGTCATTACCTCAAGGATAGTGAGAACTTGTAAAACTAAGGACATGCAATAGGGTCATCGTAGCTTAGCTCCCGAGACATTCTGAGATTCATGGCAACGAACAAGGGGGGATGGTTTCGCCAGGAAAAAGGGACAACGCCGTTTGTAGGGTTGAAGCCCTTCAGTGGTATTGGCAAACACATCAGTACTCCGGGCTGAGAAACGAAAGGAAAATTTAGAACACTAAGTCAAGCTACCACGGCTGAGGCGACTGGGAGAATTTCCTTTCAAGCGGCAACGGCCAGATTTGCTGGTTTATAGAATTATTATTAATCATTACTGATTTAGTGCTGCACAACCCTCTATCTATTTCTATCTAAAGCAGTCACTACGCCAAAACCGATGACGTCACAATAATAATTCATAGGGCGAAAGTTGATATTTAAAAAATCAAAATCGATGTAACTAGGCATTTTTTTCTTAAATAATGAAAACCTATGAAGTTGGTTCTAAACTTTATAATCATACTGTACATGTATCGCAAGGTTCACTACTACGGTCATTACTATTTACTTTCTATTTTATTAATAATCTGTCCTTAAAATTTTTATGAATGAAAAATAAAAACCAATTTTATGTACTAAAACATCCTACTTCTATTTTAAATAATATGATATTAGATATTCAAAATATTTAAATATTTGAACACATGCCACAAAATTAAGTCTACTATAAAGAATAATTATCTTCTTCGTGACCAATGCCTTACAGCAATACATAAATATAAAGATCTTTGATTTTTGATGAACATGTGAACTTTAACATCGATATTGATTATATAATCAATAAATGTCACATACTGTTAGGTTTTATTTATCGTAAATCCTAAGGATTTTTCGTGCTTTTAAATTTTGTCCAAGGCTCTTATTCAGCAATTGTTCTTCTATTTGCCCATTTTTATTATTCTTATTATATTAATTTTCAAATACAAATTTATAAACTCCACCAATTATTTACATTATAACCCTACTCCTAAAAGCTAACAGAATGTATCTCTGAATATTGATTAATTTTCTTCTTTCTATTGTTAAAGTATAGAGAAGATTAATGATTGGTATTTAACCATGAGTTCAATTGAAGAAAAAATTCTGCCAAAATCTTTTTTACCGAAATAACTACGAATTAGTTACTCTAATGCAGGTACATAACAAAACGTGCCGATAAATATGCAAATAAATTAAACAGTCAATAATGAGTTATAACACTTATTTATCAGCAAAAAGTGTTGCCAAAAACGTACGTGAATATTTATTCAATAATAAATTACAGCGGCTCCATTAAGAAGATCTCTCGTTACATCCTATCAAATCAGCTAAAGTTTATTTGAACTTAAGACAAGTTCTAAAGGTATAGCCAGTTTATCATGTTGCGAGCACACGAGCTATAAATCTATGTTATTGATACTACCTGCCGGGTAACATTAACAAATAGGCAAATTACTTCTAGGCCAATAATTAGTTTTTAAAAAGAGGCGATTACTCTTTAAAAGCGTTATTTTCTCGGCAACATTTTTTCTTTTTACAAACTCAATCATCAACAAAGGAAAATATGCTTTATTTGCGTGACACTTCGTGTTAAAAAAATTAACTACATTAATTGCTTCATTATTATTCAGAATATGTACGTAAAGATCCTTTTTATAATCTGCGGGCGTATATAACATTTGTACTAATGTATGTAAATTCTATCAGATAATTTTAACGCATTTGTAAAGTGAACATTTTTTATGATGTTGATTTAACTTGTCACTCATAAAAACTGATTAATTATATTTGCGAAACATTTTCTTCATTTTAAGTCTTCACATTTGTGCAAATGTCATAAGTATTTAAAAAAAACAAATTAGGACAATTTCGCAAAGATTTTGATTTTTTTAATTACGCGTCGATAGGGTTGTTTATTACTAACATTTAGTAATTGTATTCGACTTGGATGTCGTGGTTTTGATGTCTTTGTTCAAATTAAATTAATATTTCTCGTCTTTTTTTACATGGACAATTTAAATTTATCGGCTATACATGGTTTTTAATCGGTAGCGATGTTGGAAATTTGCTTTTACCTTTTTTGAATGATGATGAAGAACACTCAACACGGAAGATGAAATGCTTGAGATGAAAAATACGATATATTCGACTTTAATGTAGCAAATTTAAGAATTCTATAAACTCTAAGATTAGTAATCTAATCCATATACACAAAATGTTTTCAAAATATAGAAACAATTAAAGAATGAATGAAATTTGGAATTTTAGTACTATTAATGAAGCAAACTTTCTCCACGCAAAGTGACTGGTGTGACAAATATAGTACACTCATGAAATTTAAAACTTGGACACCACAATTTCTGTAAACAAAAGTTTGCACATTGTGAAGCGGGCTTAAGGGTATCATTTACAATTCTAACAGCAGGTAGTCTCAGCAGGGTTATCTTATAGAAGGACTGTAGAATGAATCATTACACTAAGCACGTTTTAGAAAATAGGTAATTTACGTTGCTTACTTATTTTTTTTCTTTAAAGAATATATTTTAGGTATCGCTAATTAAACACCATAGCTCGATTAATTATCGAATCAAAATTTTGTTTAGAAATGTTTACAAAATAAAATTAGAAATAATTTTGATTTAAAAAACGTCTACAAGCAATAACTTTTAAATTAAATCAAAAAACTAAACATGGTTATTTGGGTTGACTGATTATTACTTATTTTTAAATAAATATAACCTACATGTTTAGTTTTTTGATTTAATTTAAAAGTTATTGCTTGTAGACGTTTTTTAAATTAAAATTATTTCTAATTTTATTTTGTAAACATTTCTAAACAAAATTTTGATTCGATAATTAATCGAGCTATGGTGTTTAATTAGCGATACCTTCAAATATATTCTTTAAAGAAAAAAATTAAGTAAGCAACGCAAATTACCTATTTTCTAAAATGTGCTTAGTGTAATGATTCATTCTCCTTCAATAAGATAACCCCTGCTGTGACTAGCTGCTGTTAGAATTGTAAATGATACCCTTAAGCCCGCTTCACAATGAGCAAACTTTTGTTTACAAAAATTGTGGTGTCCAAGTTTTAAATTTCATGAGTGACCTAAGATCTTAAGCTACAACTTTTATTTGAATTTTTTTTAATAACTTCATTTGTTACAAAAGTCAAGTTTTTTTAATAGATCTAATTATACAGGTGCAGTGAAGTTCCTTTTTGCACGGACATTATTTTAACAAAACTCTTTAAAAATTTTATACCCGTCTACTTTTTGCAATGACGTCATCAATACATTTTTAAATGGCACTACCTATTTTTGTAGTTTTGGTATACTTAAGTATTAGAAGAGTAATAGTTGTAACATGTGTCATTTTGACATTGACATTGACCGTTCCTGAAATACTAATTTTTAAAGCAAACAAAAACTAAACATTTTTTACAAGTTTTTGCAACAAGAAATAATTTTTTTAAATCACTTTATCATTACCAAAATGATCATTTGTTTCACCTTTAACTTGAAGAAAATGGTTCGTTATTTATAATAAATGCTCGTTACCAACTGACAAACTTGCTTAAAGAACATTTTAATCACTTGTTCTAAAATACTTGTAAAATATCTTTAGTTTTTGTTTTAGTTTAAAAATTAATATCTAGGGAACTGTCAACGTCCATGTCAAAAGTGACACATGTCTAAACTGCTTAAATCTACCCAAATACTTAAAACATTAGGTAGTGCCTTTTAAAAAAATATCGACGACGTCATTGAAAAAGTAGAGGGGTTAAAAAATTAATTTGAATTTCAGGAAATGTGCGCTTTAAAAAACAAAATTGACCTGTCCAAGGGTTTTTGTCGTAAACGATCTGGAACTTATACATATCAATTATTCCAGAATAAACGTTCGCACTGTATATGTCATACACAGCGACGCGTCTGCTCTCGGCATTTTACCTCACCTTTCACTGTAATATTGGTTACGTTCTCACTATATGTAACCGCTACTAAAAATATTTATTTATGTGTTCGAGAATTTTCAAGAGTCCATATTTAGCCTAAATAAAAATATTTGCATTTTATTAAAATAAGACGCGTTTTTGCACCTATGCAAAATTTAGCTAGCACAGGCTAGAACAATTTTGCTCAATTAATGGTTGAGTCTAGGAAGTCTCCTCCACAACACAAATTCCAATTTCTGAGGTTTGAACATTAAATAGCTGAGCTAGCACAATCTAGCACACCTTTAATAGCGCAGTTATTGAGGTTTGATTCTGGAGGGGCTATGATGACCTTCGTCCTCACACAAAAAAATATCCAATTTTTGATGTTTGCTCACGAATGAGAATCGCTAGCACAGGCTACCACAACTTTACTCAAAGCTAGCACATCTTTAATAACGGAGCTATTGACGTTTTAACCTGGAAGGACTAAGACGACTTCAGCCTCCTCTGGAGGGGCTATGATGACCTTCGTCCTCACACAAAAAAATATCCAATTTTTGATGTTTGCACACTAAGGAGAATAGCTATCACAACTTTGTTCAACGCTAGGCACCTTAGCATTTGAACATTAAAGAGCTGAGCTGGCACATATTAGCCCAACTAAAATTAACACTGATACCCCTATCATAGTGGAGTTATTTAGGTTTTAATCCCACAAAAATATCAATTTTTTTATATGTTCCCATTAATGAGAATAGCAAGCACAACTTTGCTTAACATTAGTACACTTTTTATAACGAAGTTATTGAGATTTGAATCTATGGAAGCCAGCCCTCCCCTCGCAACAAAATTTCCTTAACCCTTTCAGATTCAGACTTCAATAACTCCGTTATTAAAGGTGTGCTAGCGTTAAATTTAGTTGTGATAGCTGGCTCAGTTCTTTAATGTTCAATCGGTATATTTAGGAGAAAGTGTTTCAAATGAAAGTTACTTCACCCGTAAGGTCTACAAAATGGCGTAATTAGTTTTCTGCATTTTCTTAGTAGACACCTATATTTTTGTTACAGCATAATATTTATTAAACAAACAAAAAACCGCTGATACTTTATTTAAAAACAAACTTTGCAGTAGATGCCCAAATTGTGCGCCAACTGTCTGTACACAACGATCTATTGTAAGCAGAAGTAACTATGAGAAAATTGATTTTGGTAACAATAATGAAGTGCATACATACTTATCAACCATAAAAATTGTTAGGTTCCCAAATTCTTCTACTAATAATAAAGTCAAGCTGTTTAATGCTCAATTTCAGTTTTTAAAAGTTTTTCAGCATATTTTTTTTAAAATAGAGAACCAGAAAAAAATGTTTTAGGCAACAGTTATTTATGTAATAAAAAGTATAGGTTTCCATTACAAAAAATTAAGTTGATCTAATGATTTTTCAAGATTTCAAGATGATGAATAAGTAATAAGCTGGATAGCTGGAGGACTTGACGGAATTCGACCATGTAATTTGAAGCACATGACTTCCAAGGGAGCCGGAACTTCGGGCAAAAATTATTGACAGCCTTTACCAGACCGCAAAGTTTACTCCTTCCTGGAGATGTTGTTCCTGCCATCTCTCCCATACTTTACTGAGCTTCACTTTGTGCCTTATCAACGAAGGAATGGAAATATTAGACCGATCGCCATATAATGTATTTTTCGTAGAATAGCAGCCAAATTAGTCCTCAACGAATATCATAATAAACTAGGAAATTTCTTTCCTCCGCAACAATTATGTTTTGGATCTTAACGAAGGAACTGAGGAAGTCATCCTACAGATAAACTTCTGTAATGCGTTTAACACAGTGGCTTTTTAGATTAATTAAAAGTTTATGCTGCAGACACTCTAAACTTTTTTAACCAATCGTCTTCATTTCTTGTTTTTGAAGAGGACATTATTTTATCGCAATGTGTAACCCATAAAGGGGATCCTGGTGACTCTTTACTTTTTAGCCTCGGTCTTCAAAATATTATTACGTCACTATCAACAGATCTAAGCCTTTGATTTGATCTTGACGATAGTTCTCTGCAATTGATAAGGTTGATTTTTCCTAGGAGCACCTTTAGTTAATTCGACTCAATTTTTAACAAATAGTACAAGAAATTAATGAAACTTTTAACGAATGTTAAGGACTTGAATCGTCATTCGGCTTTCTTTCTTCTCAAGAATGCTCTGGGAATTCCAAGATTGAGGCATTTAATTTGCAGGACTCCATTAACTGGATTTGACGATATCATAATTTCTTTGGATGCTTTAAATAAAGAGGGGCTTCTTACAATTCTTAACTTGAACTTTAGTACAACAACTCAACCCCAGCTTTCCTCATTGTCTATTTCATTTGGTGGTAATAAAGGACATTCATCTTCCAGCTTTCCTCCCTTCAGTTTCCTCTACACTAGATTTAGTGGTTTCTAATTGTCAAACTCTGTTAACGGAGCCTCATTTTTAGTAAGCGGATATAGAGAAAGTTTATGAGCTTGGTCGTTCGTTAATTCTAACAAAAATCCAGCTGCACTTAAAATTCAGAAAACTATGGGATGAGATTAATATTTCAAGAGTAATCAGTAAATTGACGTTTTCTACAGAAATAGATGCTGTAAGATTCTTAGCTTCACAATATCCAACTTCTGGAGCTTGATTAAACTTCATTCCATGTGCAAATTTTTTGAACTCTTTTGAATGACAACGCATTCCAGATTGCTGTAACATTACAATTAGGCTTGAATTTCTATAAACTTTCTTCAACATTAGAACCCAGAGATTTCCTCCGCTCTGATGGAAAGAGGTCAGATGGCGTAACTCTTATTCCTTGATCATCTGCTACAAATTTAACAGCTACAGCAAATTCCAAATCAAAACGAAAGTTCACTAAATACAATGGTTTACTTGAACATGGTTATCATTTCGTGCTCCTGAGTTTCGAAACCCTTGGAGCTTTTAGTTCGGAAGCTATCGGATTAATTAATGATCTAGCTGCTAGGATGTTTCAAGCCACTAGTGTCCCATGTTTAAGATTATATCTAATTGCAAGTGTTTTTTGAGTACAATTTCTCCCACTGTTCCGTTATACGAGATTTTTTTATTATAAAATTTATATCCTTCTAATGTTTTATACAATATTTACTGAAATGTATGAGTATATTTTCTTTAATAAATAAAACAAATTGAAAACAATACTTTCGATTAGAAAATGTGGAGTGTTCCACTTACCAATCAAATTTCCTCTCTTGCTATTGAATATTATCCGAAAAAAACTAGTCACTCTTTTTCTCATATTTTTGCCCTCCTGTATATGTTCTCTATTACTCCTTCATGATGTTCTCTTGTAGTTTACAAATTGTAGGTACATCGATTTTAAAATTACAATTTAATACTTTTGTGTACGATCAATAATTTTCTTAAATCATCAAAGGATAAACTAGTTGTTGTCGACCAAAACTTTGTTCGAAATTTTTTTAATTCCTTCAAAAAAAATTGTGTAGATTTTATTAGATTTCTTGGTATTATTATTACATTTTTGTAGCTTCTTTTATCATTGATGACGTCTTTGTTAATTTTAATCCCATAACGTAATCTCAATGATTATTTTATTTATGACGTAATGTTTCTTATAATTTACGAGGATCTAAATTTTCACTAAATGTGAGCAATACATTTAGATATTTTGATGATTATCTCAACCTTGTTACCTTTCAAAAATTATATTTATCGAAAATAAGTGAGATAGAATAATCTTAGCAAAAAAATGTAACTTTCATTAATGAGTGTATTAGTGTATAGTGCATTCACTTTTTATTTGCATCAGTACGTGGGTACTATTTGAAAAATTAACCCAGTCGACTTTGATGCAAATAAAAAGTGAATAGACTAGTATATGATTCATTCACAGCTTTAAAAATTATTTTTTTCCTAATTCATCAGGTATTATTATGACTTAAAGGGTTGTATTCAGATGAAACACAAAAAAAAGAAAACGCTAAAAACTTCATAAAAACCACTTGTATTCTGTTCAAAGTTTCCAATGCATGTTTTTTCTATTTTTATTAATCAAGCAGAATTCTTCTTAACTCAAGGACACTAATATTTATTTTGCAAAAAAGTTAAGTACTTACAGCAATACTTAATCGTTAAAAATGTTAATTTTTGTTTATTTACAAAAAAGATAAATTCCGTAAAATATTTTTAATGTAAATTTTCCAAAATTAATGTGCGTCCATTACATTCTTACAATTTCGAATTAATTTGCAAACTATACCAATGTCAATTTTAAACATGATATTCTGCTCGTTAAATAACACATTAAAACGATGAAACTATACATATAAAATAATTGTAATTAACGTTGAAAATATAATTTTAGGCATTACTATTTTATATCCTATAATTACCTACTATCAAACTATTGACGTGTTTTGCCTTCATCAATATTATAACGCAACTTTGGTATTTTATGGTCAAGGCGATGCGTAGTATTTCAAAATCTAAAGTTTTTTGTTCAATCTCGTGAACTTGAAGCTGTGCAATGTGTTGTGGCACTATATGTAAACGTAAAGTTATTGCATAAATTCAAATATATTTGCTTAAATAAGCATAATTTTATGGTTTACTAGAGCGATTAAATAAATTGTTTTAATGGGAACGACAATTTATCTGTTGGTTTTGTTTTTTTTTGTATGACCGGTTTAATTGCATTTATTAAAACCGTTACATTAATATTTAATATCTCGTAAAAATTTTTTAGTAAAAGAATAAATTTTACCAAATGATATAATATAGATTAAATTAAATAAAAAGAATAAATTAAATGAAAGTTAATAAGTTTAAACCTTTTTCAAAAGAGATGTAAAAAAAATTCACGACATTAATCTTTTTAGTAATTTGTAATCAAAATATTGCTGAAGAAACCTTAGTCAATTACATTTGTAATGTTCATATGCAATCTTATTTAAATTAATATTTTTCAAAGATCACAATGATTGGTTTAATTAAAATTTAAATTAAATTCCCCGTATTTGATAACTTTTCAAATGACAGTATGTAAGAGAGTAGAATCGACTTGTTCAGCCTTAAACTATTTATTTCCTTTTTGTTTTATTATTAAAATTTTTAATTTTTTTAACGTTAACGACATTTTTGCATTTGCTTCCTATTTAATTTTCCGATTTTACTATACATATATGTTTTAAATTAACTAAATTATTTATTTTTCTATTTAACCGTCATATAGTTCAGTTAATTAATTTAATAAAATTTAATTTTATATTACAAATTAATTACGCACATATTAGGAACAATTAAACGTACACTAAAATATCCTTCACAATAAACAAGTAAAGTAAAATTACGTAAACGTTTAAACAAATGTAAGCGTCAGAAGATGTAAGTTGACTGAACTAATCATAAATATAAATAATTTTATGTAAATTAACATCTAAATTTATATATTCCGTTAACCAAATAATCTTTAAGTTAAAACCTAAGCCATTTTGTCAATATTGAACAAACGAAAGTACAGTTTTGGTTAAACTTATGCTCATTATTTTTTATGGTTTTTAAATTTACGACATTAACAAAACGAATTTGCTAATAACAATTTCAAATAAGAATGCAATGGATTGGGAAATGCAAGTTTTTAAGAGTGTCTTTCAGAGACCAAAATAAATCATAATCTAGTATTTGATTTGTTGTAATTTTCCTCGTGTGTGACAGTTAAAAGTTTGTTAATTATCTACAGATGTAGAGATTTTTCTTAACGTATCATTAGGCTTATTTACAGAATGTATTGATGTTGTTTGCAACCGTAACCTAAAAAAATGATGAATGAAAAACAAATGCGTTTGAAGTGGGTGAAGTATGAAGTTCATATATAAACACAAGGCATCAATATTTTCGCAAATTCTTAATTAATTTGCCTTCAGAAATGTAATTGCTATAGTTTTTTTTGTATAAGTTCTATAATTTTGTATTTTTAAATTATAATTATTTTACTTTCAGAATCAATAGATTTTTGAAACGGTTGTATTTTTCTTGTTTTCTTTCTTTTTCTTTTGCTTGTTATATAGAGCTAAAAATTAAGCATAAATACCTCTGTCAAATGAAGCTAAGTTCACTAAAATCGGTTAACCCAAACCAGAGTTATGAGCATTTTTCAAAATTGAAGTCTATGCTTCCCCCACCACTTTATTTGCCAAGTAACAAAATTTTCATATCCATTTTTAGTGTTCAAAAAGTTACTTGGGTATTTTTTTAAACATTTTTAGTCACAATTTCGCCCCGTAGAGGTCAATTTATGAACTTGAACATAATTTCTCATGGTCACTTTTATTAAAAACTAGTAACCAAACCCACTTGAAAATGGGCCTAATCTAGACAAACCTGAAATTAAAAACGTGAGGTCACCGCTCCAGGTAAGAGGTCAAAGGTCACGTCAACTTGTGACCCTGCCTAAGATCAGCGCCTGGACCTCCTGAACAATTTGACGTATCGATCTCCAAAAGCCGTTTTGGAGGACAAGACGAACATACAGACAGACAGACAAACCGGGCCACGATTTTATTTTACAATACCATCAGAATCAATAATTTTTTGAAATGTTTATATTTTTCTTGTTTTAATTCTTCTTCTTTTTACTTGTTATAGTAGGGCTAAAAATTAAGAATAAATCAAATAAAGCTAAGTTCACTAAAATCAATTAATCCAAACCAGAGTTATGAGCGTTTTTCAAAATTAAACTCAATGCTTCAACAACCACTTTATTTAACAAGTAACAAAATTTTCATATCAAGCTTTTTGGCATACGGTACTTGCCTATTTCTGGAGATATTTGTAGATATTTTTAACCACAATTCCGCCCCTTAGCGGCTAATCTACGAACTTGAAAATAATTTCTAGCAATTAAAAATATTTTTCCTTAAACTGTGCGATTTTTAGTTTTTGACTGACTACCTCTCTTAATGAGCTCCCGGTTCATCTTCGTTGAACTAGGCTAGTCCCCTAAATCTTCGGAGCGCATTTTGGAACCAGTTAGCATCTCCTTACTGGTGCTTGCTCAGGAACTTCGAAATCGTAATCTGATGGTGGTCCGGTACGTTTTCGCAATGTTTGCCAACAGCTGAGCATTTGAGCCCTGCTTTTCTGCAACCACAACTTCTAGTACAACCTTGTCTGCGTTACAAGAAATCATGTACAGTGTTGGTGGTTTTGCAATCAGCTTCAAAGATAATTTTTTTTATTTTTTGGGATAAACCACAAAGTATGAGAAATAAATATATCTCGTCAACGGCGATCTTCACTACGCCTTAGGCAGAGAGAATAGAAAGAGCTATAGTGACTATTAGGTACACCTTTAGTGTGTTGATAAGTCATTGTTCTTGTCATTCAACAGATTAACTAAAGCAAAAATTGATTTGTCAAAGATAACATCACGTAAGGTCATTGATCAAGCTCTACGAAAACATTCAGACCTTTTGGTGTTTTTTTTCTGATGCGTCAGTTAGATACCCATCGAAAACCACCAAGTATTGAACATATCGGGCACTAATTTACCCAAATGACACACACCGACGCCACGTATCCTTCCTCTGCGGTTCCTCATCCAGACTCACAGGACTGAGTGCTATGTAGAATGATGACTTTGTACCTTTCTTGATTCCATCTTCAGTAAAAAATGCCATGGGAATTATTACAATTCAAGTGTACTCACTATATTTTTTCTACTGAATTTTACGTTTTCAAAGATTTCTTTTATTCTCTCTTCCCCAATGCTTGCAGCATTATGACATTTAAATGCTTCACTTCCACTACATCTTGAAAATCTTTAGCTGTTCTGGTTGGTCGTACATTAATATGTTGCTCAAACGTAGCTCATGTAATTTTACAGTAACTTTCTACATTTGTAGATACGTTTGGAAGTTCGGGTTAGCACACTATTTGTCATCACGCGGCCCAGGGGCATACCTCCGTAGGATTTCATTAATATTAGAATTTTTGAAGCAACGCATTATGAAGTACCCATTGTTTGTGTATAATTGGAATTCCAGAGGATCCAATCTTTCTTCGAGTATCAACCCTTCTTGATAATACAAGTGGTCACAAAGTAACCAACCTCATCAAAAAATTGGCAGTATTTCGTAGATGGTCTTTAGATACAAATTCCAGGTTCCCACACACTCTGCTTGAATTAATTGTTTCAGTAAATTGAATATATTATACTTAGAGCTTTGATGTGAAGCCCTTCTGTTCAAGGTTATCGAATGCATTCGTGAACTTGATTTTAATAGCTTGCAATTGCACAATTTTGAGTAATGTCAAGCTGGCGCAGTGGTCCAAGCTAGAAAACACGCCATCTTCATCAGACAGTTTTGACAACGCCTGTTTCTAATGCCAACTGAGTAGCATAGGACGCGCGTAGGAGTGTCCACCTTCTGAATACTGTTTGATGCATAAATCGTCAGAGAGCTTCATTTCATCCAAACACTTTCTTTATCATGTCCCATAAATGACATCAGTAGGTGAAATCCACTTAACCGCACGACAACATTATAAAACATAGATTCATCGCAGTTTGATACAAATAGTCAAAGGTCACAAACCATGTTTTCTGACTATAGGTATCACCTTCTCAATGTCCATCTGAATATTTGTTAACAGAGTATTTACTGTGATGGAAGATGATTTATAAAAGAGACAGACTACTCTGGTCGCTTCAAAAGGCAAATAATTTGTAATTTGTTCCATAATACAATTCCACTTTACTATGCTCTACTTTAAAATACTCTTCCCAAACGACCAGGCCACGCAGCATCTAAAGAGGATGGTACAATTCCTTCCGTATTTGATGAGCACTATTTACATTGGCACTAGTATCAATATAGTCTGATATGGCAGCAAATTCTTCATCTTCTATGGAACATCTGGTTTATTATCGTCGGTGAAATTCAGACGAGGAATGATTAATTTAGTTATTGTACGTTTAAAAATGTTTTACAATCCAGTTTAAAGGTTAAGTGCTAGAGCTTTGTCCTCATTGTATACTTATTGGGGTGAGTTGAGGAAAAATAGTTATTTGTGTATCAAGACCGAAAAGGGTGTCTCTCTCGGACAAGTTTGAGATTAATGCAAACAAACAAAAATAAAAGCAAACGAGAACGAAATCACACTTTTTGACAATGGTACATACAACATTTTTTTGACTTTTATTATAAATAAGACTATTTGGAAATTTATTTTCAAAGATTTATGATGAATCTAGGTAAGTATGACAGAAAAATTTGACATTGGCGGTCAAGTCAATATCTTTATGTAAGTTAAGAAAATATTCAGAGATGGCGCCATCTAAGAGGGCCAAAAATGAAAGCGGCCAGAAAAAAACATACTTTTCGGTCGCTTTTTCGACCGCTTTCGAGTATTAAAATTTCACTTTGTTGTTAGGGTCGCATAAAAAACGTATTACTTAAATTTTCGAAAGCTGGGCAATTTTGTAGAAACATAGTGAAGAAATGCGGTAATTCAGAAAAAAAATTCTAAAGATTCTCAAAAAGGAAGAACAGTTGAAAGAAGACCAAAAACGAAATCGAAATAACACAGAAAAAGAATTTTTCGTAAACGCCAAAAACTGGCATAGCTTTACGGTAAGATTCTTTTCGATAAAAAATACCCACGCTGAGTAGATGATTACATTTGTAGTCCGCGTTATGCGAAACGGAACACAAAAACTTAAATCCCCAAAAACGTCAAAAACTGATGATTTCGGCCTGAAGAAAAAAAGATTATCCGCAAGTGCAAAGCGGGGAAAAACTTTCAGAAGACGAATTTACGAAATACCCTAGGAAGAATACAATGATACTGCAGAAATTTTGATTAAGGTGAAGCAATCAAACAGATTGCAGCTGCGAGATAAGGTAATCGATCAACAGTCATGTACACACAAAACGAAAAAAAAACAACATTTCCGTTAGAGGGAATTTCAACGCAATTTAAATATACAACACAAAGATTTACCGAGTATTTTAAAACGAAAATCCCAACGAAGGTCACACAATGAAGTAGTAGAGAAATATTTATAAAAAACAACAAAAACTACACAAAAAACTGTAACCTAAAACATATTTCAGTAGCTAAACTTACCATTATCAATAGCGAACATACTGTTTACTAATGAAACTTGGTTGTAAACAAAACGTCAGCATCAGAAAATTTAGTTGTTCGTTACGGGATACAAACGTAAACACTTACAAGCTTTTAAATCTATTTCTGCTATCGCAATGTGGCGAATTATAAAAATTATACAGGATATCGATAAAATCTAGAACAAAACTCATATTTTTGTCATCTCGAATTGTGTCATCAAAATTGATATTGGTAATACTTTTTGACCATTTCCCATTAACCTAATGTACGTTAATACTTCCTTCGATACATCGTATTGTCTCGGGGGTTTAGTATTTAGCAATTCACTGCAAATACGTGTTTTAGGGTTATCAAAGGTCTTTTTTTCCTTGTCCAAACCATCACTCAAGGAAAATGTCGTTGAAGTACATCCGAATATGCTGGTCAAAATGTAGAGATCCTTCATCAGAAGACAGCCTTATCAAGGCTGATACGCAGTAAAATCTTAGAAAATCTAAATACAGCTACCACAATGCGATGTTCAATTATTCCCGGTTGCTAAAATTGGGTGTGATCCTCTTCAACCCATCGAGGATTTTGTCAGACAGTTATGAGAATTTATAGTAAAAGTTGTTCTGTCACAAAAACACACATTGCTGAGAAATCTTGTATTCTCATCAAATCGTAGCACTAATTGTTCACCAAACTAGAATCGGCCAGCAGTCGTTCAGTTTCTGCACCAGTCCTTCCCTAAGGGACTTTGCTACTATGTTGAAATCGACTCCATTGTCTCTGGAAATGTTCGTTGGATGTGAGAGTTGATCTGAACTTTCAAAGCGACATTTTGGGGCAATTTAATTCACCGCTGACCGTGAAATCGATGTATAGTTTGGAATTTTTGCGTTCAAAAATTGACAGACTTCTTTAGGGATACATATTTTATCAAATATTGTTCAAGCAGTTTCGTGACACATTTTAAGCACTACCAATTCATAAGTTACCCTTATTTCGAGTTGTTGCAAAGTTTCTTCATCAATTTATAAAAATTTCGTTTTAGATCTAGACTATGTTTACACCATATATACAGGGTGGTTTCCAGACAGCAATTCCTCATCCGAAAAATGATTCAAATAAAAGTTGCTTGGCCTTTTAAAGTCTACAAAATGGCGTAATTAAATTCAATAAACCAAAAAAAATTGCCGGAGTAAGTCGGTATATGTTATTTCGTAGAATTAGTTAGAAATGATAAAATCAAAAATATTGAGTCAATTGTAAAGATATGTCAACTTGGTCAAGAATTCAATAAAGTTGAAAAACCCAAGTAGCGTGAAGCTAATTGCTTACAAAAAATGCGATTTGTCACCAATTACGTAGATGATAATAATTTGATCATAAATTCTCCATAACACCGTTAGCCGTTAAAGTTTTGATGACTAATTGGAAAAACTTCTCTCACTCGTAAAACGAGTTAATTTTCTAATTGTTCTTCCAAACTTCTTCAACTTACAACGAACTAAAAAAAAGTTGCGTAAAATTTTTGATTTATATCTGCGTATTTTTTAATTTTCTTCGCACATTTACAAAATATATCACTCACGATGGATGTGGCGTGTTGAGAAAAAAAAACTAATTTGCGAGCGCGTTCGTTGACTTGTTCTAACTAAATTTTTGCTTGTGTAATGAGCAATTTTGGCGTATCTTAGGGCGTACCAAGTGCCAAAATTACAAATGTATTTGAAAGGATAAAACGAAAATAATTATGCGGTTTGGTGAGATTGAAATTTCACATCGTCACGTCAGTGGTTGTCAGCAAATCTTGGCAAATAAATTAAATTAATACCTAAACCAATTTACATTCAAAGATACGCTTGATTATGTCAAACTAATAATATAATAAAACGAAAAAGCTAATGACGACCTTCTCAAGGAAGAATTGCTTGAGCGTAATTACAAACCCATTGGAAACTTTATGCAAATGAATCTAAATATAGAAAATTCTTTTATGCTCATCATCTTTTGCAACAACAAGAACTATGTTATAAATCTATAATAAACCAGTTTACATCTCAAAATAACCACGATCTCGTTAGAAAACGAATAAAATACATTAATTTAAGTCGTCCTTGGCAATGTCGTCCATATTACGCATAAATGAAAAATTTACACTTGAACTTGAAAAATGCGATCACCGCCTCTTTCCGTGCAAAATTTATAAACGTAATTAAGGTGGAAGATTTTGCATTATTTACGTATCCGTTTAAACTAAATTACGAAAATGGCTTTGGTGCTTATCTGTAGGTTTTTCGTAAATGGAATTATTTTTATACATAATTTATAACCGTGCATTTTTCTTACGAGATAAAACCGATACCGTTCGCAAACTTCTGAAATATTCAAAGTTTTTTTTACGATATCCGTAGTTTTATTGGTATATATTGATCTTCGATCAAACAAATGGACACTGTTAACGGTGCTTTTACATAAGTATCTAGATTATACAGGGCGTACCGTAATTTTTGAGATACGGCCAAATGTTATGCTAATGTTATACAGGGAGGTGAAACAAAGTTACCTTTTTTATATGTCACCCAGTATATTGTATTCTCATTTAAAACAACCGCCATATACATTGTTTAAATTTCAACTGTTTTGTAAAAGCTTTCCAGATGTTCTGATGTTTAAATACTAACTAATATCTATGACCATTTTTTTTAATGTGGTCTTACTTGATCAATTACGGAGCGGTGAGACACCCTGTATATTTAATTTGTTACATTGTAGTATTCTCTTTTCACCAATAAACAGTTTCTTTCCATAATTTTTCAAAAACCAGAACATTGATATTTACGTTAAAAAATTTGAACCTTCATAAGAATTTTCCAAATGACAAAAATTCCAAAATACACCATTCATATTTCCAAAGTTTTATCAAAACCCTTAGAGAGTTTCCGAGTTGAAAAAAAATATTTTTTATCTGAATCGTGTTTAGCTGAAAATATTTGACTACAAAGTAACGTCTTTTGACTTTTTTTGTAGGTATATTTTTATCTGTTTAGTCTTAAAAAATATTTATTATTTATTACAATTTTTTAAACTTTATGCAAAATTTACGCGAAGTTCTATAATCAGAAACCAAATTAACTAATATAATCCAATCAATATACACAAAATGTTTGTCAAAATCTAGAAAAAATTAAGGAATGAATGAAATTTGGAATTTAGATAGTACTATTAATAAAACAAACTTTCTCCACCCAAAGTGACCTGTGGTTACCTGTGCACACGTATTTACCTGGGTTTTTATTTTTTAATACAACTTTTTAAAAATAAGAATGCAAGAAAAATTTCAACAAAAGTTGTACTTAAGATCTTAAGCTACAACTTTTATTTGAATTTTTTTAATATCTTCATTTGTTACAAAGGTTAAAATTTTTTAATAGATCTAATTGTTGAAGTGCAGTAAAGGTCCTTTTTGCACAAAAATTATTTTAACGAAACTCTTTAAAAAATGAAGACAGGGAAGAAATATAAAACAATTACTTAATCCTGTGGTTATGGACTCTACGCGGCTAGTGCGCAACTCTTCACTGTCGTGCGTAATATGCTTCTTACAATTCGTTTTACATAATACACTATTAAAAAGCGCATATTTCCTGAAATTCAGATTCATTTTTTACTCCTTCTAATTTTTACAATGACATCATCTAGGGTAGAGGCACCGGTTGTGGCCATTTATTCTTTTGTGGCTACTTGGGGCCAAATCTTTAAATATTAAGAATTCTAGTAGAAGTGGCAACATGGTTTATGTGTGATTAGCACCCTCTGCCTCTCAAATCAGGTATCAAATACAGAACCGTCGCGAGTGAGAGGCCATATAAGACAGACGTGTTTCGCAGCATCACTATTCTAAGCGATTTTGTTAAGGATTGTAACATAAGTTCTTGAATAATTTTACAAAACTGGTTAAAGATATCTACTTGCCGTATGTTTTTATACAAATTGGAAATATTGTAGTGATGAGAAAAGATCTTGCAGGCCCAATTTTACTCCTTTTTTATACAAATACACAAATGACCATAAATGGAGACATTTTTTCATTGATTTTCTATCTGTGGCCATCATATTGGCCCGAACTGGATCGGTGCAGAACTAGTTGTGGCGGCACTACTGTACATGCAAGTAGGTATTTGCAAATAATCTTGAAGATGAAAGAATAAAACAAAATTTTGACAAACAGAAACAGTAATGAGGAAGAAAAGATAGGAACTGAAGAAGCAATAGATATAAAAGAAACAACTGACATCGCCAC
This sequence comes from Abscondita cerata, assembly GCA_030710515.1. Classification (NCBI taxonomy): domain Eukaryota; kingdom Metazoa; phylum Arthropoda; class Insecta; order Coleoptera; family Lampyridae; genus Abscondita; species Abscondita cerata. Next base: position 414,842 of record JALBCR010004773.1, on the reverse strand, counting down.
AAATAATAGCATAGAAGCAACTGACATCACCACAAATAATAGCATAGAAGCAAACTAGGAAGATGAAAAAGAGAACCAGAACCATAAATTAAGATTTAAAAAAAAAGACCTGTAAGTCTGAAAAAACTTGCAATCTTGCCAGAAGATTCAAATTCTTCCAACCCCAACAAGAAGAAAAGACAAACGTTTTCTTTTAGTCATGACATCGGATAAATGGATTGAGCTGATGGAAGCACGAGAGAAAAACACCAAGAGTAAAAAGTCTGAGACAAGAAAGACTAACACTGTGAGTAAAAAAAGTGCCAAAGAAGTAAAAGCCTATTATGAAACTCAGAAAGAAAGTAAGCTAGAAATACAAAATGAGAAACCAAAGAAAAAGAAAATTAGCAAGGAAAATTGTACATTAAATATAGGGACGTTCGTAATTCTGAAATATGAACATAGCCTGTATCTTGCTAAAATAGTTCAAATAGAGAACAATGAGTATTATTGCTGCGCAATGCAAATAAGCCTACAGTATTGGAAATGGCTTGACAAAAATGATTTGTTATGGTACAGCTTTAATGACATTGTTATGGTAATAGAAGAACCAAAGCAACTTAACTCAAGAGGAGTATACTCTGTACCAGAATTAAAAGACTTATTTTAAATTTTTTTAAATTTAAAAGTTTATTACCAATATACAGTTTTTAAAACTTTTCTTTATATTATGTTTTGTTAAAATTTTCTTTCGGGGGTGTGTAAAATATGCTTTCATTATACTTATCAACTTTTATGCACATACCCTATGGCCAGAATTGGAGCAGTTAGTGGCCACAACTAGAACATTGTGGCCAGAACTGGTGAAAATTGGCTTTTGACAAAGCTATATGACTATACAAACTGTACACACATATATTTTATGTTTATATTTAAATTTTGGTCGCTAAAACCTTATTGCTCATATATTATAAACTGAAAAAATGTTTACGGTATAAAGAAAATTATGCCAACGCTGCAAAGTCGATCAAAAGCTTAAAATGGCCACAGCCGGTGCCCCTTCCCTATACTTTTTTTAAATGGCACTACCTAATTTTTTGCAGTTTTGGGAAATCGTAGGCATTCTAAGTTTAAACATGTACCATTTTTGACATTGACATAGACCGTTCCCTAGATATTAATTTTTAAAGCAAACAAAAACTAGAAATTTTTTTAAGTTTTTTTGAAATAAGAAATAAAAAAATTGTATAGGTAAGTCAGTTTAACAGTTATTAACGACCATTTGTTTTATTTGAAGAAAATGGTTCGTTATTTGTAATAAATGATTGTCACCAACTGACAAAATGACTTAGAGAAAATTTTTATCACTTGTTTCAAAAATACTTGTAAAATATCTCGTTTTGTTTTAGTTTAAAAATTAATATCTTTGTATTTTTTCACACAGGTCCATATCACTTGGAGAAAGTTTTTTAATCTGATAGAATACGCATTTAACTACATAATTTCAGAATTTCATAGATTCCTTAATTTTGTTCGACCCAAAAAGTTTGTTTACGTACTAAAATTTTTTACTTATTAATTTTAATCGAATTATTATTTCATTAAATTTTACAAAAAAATACGTACCAATCAGGAGACTTCTGCTGGAAAATAACCATTTACTGCAGGTAATAGGGGCAACCAAACCAAAGGTTAACAAAATTGTTCGACTCTGAAAAAGGTACTGTGTTGCCATGTCTTAGACAAAGGTCGAAATAGGAAAAGCTGCTGTTTCATAAGATTTCTTGGTTTACGACAAAAATAAACTACTACTCAAAAAAGTGAAAATCGGAAAACAGCAGCGAAGAAAACTGATCTGAAATGAAGAAGTTTGGAAGTTGTGAATCAAAGAACGGCAGTAACAATGCAAGCTGTGCTAGAGCACCATCAAGTGAAGGTACATTTCCTAACGAATTTAAAGGTGAACTTAGACAGTGGTGCAATTACAACAATAGCGGTAGACAAAATTGGAATTGAAGATACCCTACTCTTACCCACTTAAAAAGTCATTGGAGGAACAGTACACATGAGTGTAGTTTGTGAATGAGCTCATTGGTAGGGTGTTTACCGCAAATCGGATGTTTTTGTATTGTGTAGTACATATTTCCATGTACTTCATTACTTCCGTAATGGTGGAATCGCAGTTGGGAAAGTACTACTATTGGAGTTGGAAGTTTCAGTTACAGTCAAGTATGGGACCTTGAGCACCGTGCTTTTGTTGTTTTACGCTAATGCAAAAAAACTCCAGGGCCTGAGAATGTTGGGCGTTAACGTTGCTATGTTCAAAATCGCCAACTTTTCGCTAAGCAAACCTCGGCATTTCTGCCTCTACATTAAGAAGTATTTTGACTAAAAACCACAAATTCCATCCGTATAAGCTTGCGGTATGTCAACGACTGAACCCTCGTGATGATGGAAATCTTGGACCAAAACGAAAATGAAGTTTTATTCATGAGGAACGAGGCCTACTTTCATTTGGATGCAGAACTTTACATATATTTTGATCTTCTCAAAGTTGAAAAAAACAAGCTATTTAAACTGTTTTCTTTAAAAAATACTTATTTACTCTACCTCAAAAGAAAAAAATTATTGGCAAATGATAAAATGAAGTAAATTCACAAGAAAACAGCTTGTTTCTTTTTAACTTTAAGAAAATCTTGGTCTTGACGTTAATCGAATTTCAATAGATTTTGGTCGTCAGAAAATCTATAAATATTAAAAAATAGGCCTTTGCACAGTGTGGTGTGCGATAGATAAAGTGGAGGTTACCAGTCGTATTTTTGTGAGAACGATAACTGCCAGAAAGTTAAATATTGAATAATTTGGGTAAAAATTAACCTGTTATTTTTGCTACTTAAATTTAAGTAAGATTAGTTGTTTTTGTAGAACATATTGTTTAAAAAAATTAATTTTTGCATTAAAATTATAATAGTTGTTGCTTTTTGAAAACCACGCAATTCCCGGTAAACATCCTGTATAAAGTGATACAAAGGAAAAAAATTAACTTAAATAAAAAACATAAAAATAGTATATTAAGTTCTTTGGGCAGTAAAAATATAAAAAAGAGAAAGGGAGAGTAATTATTCAGTGTCAAATATTACTCCTCACAAAATTTATTCAATATTAATTAAATTTGTAACCAGACCAGTGCCAATGTGTTGAATGGGTTTAGGGGTTTTAGGGTTTAGGCTCTTCCAGTTTTCCTTACCCTTGCTTTGAGTGTGGTATTGATGGGTTGGGTAACGAGAAACCCCATTGTGTTATTAAGGACCAATTTAAATCACAACCGGTCTGGTGAGCACCATCCTCTGTAGACTAACATAAACCAAATAAAGAAAAGGGTTAAATGTTCTAAAAACAAAATTTGATCGCAACCATCTAGCATTTTCAATACCTCCTTCCAACTACTACCAGAGAAAATGACCACGCCAAACAAGCACAAAGTACACCAAAGACAGTAATTTAAAATAGGTCACGAATATCTATCAAAAATAGAACTAGTCTTAAGACTGCACCTGTCCAATAGATATTAAAGATAAAATAATGGAAAAATTAAGGATGATAATGACTAGTAAGGACGTTTTTCCAGGTTCTTCTAAATGCTTAAACCCAACAACTTACACGCCCTAATTAAAGATGAGTTTTTGGGAATGTGTTACGTCACTGGATTTATGTGCATTCTATTGTATTAATCTTTCTAGAATAATAGAAATGTACACTCATGAAATTTAAAACTTGGACACCACAATTCTTGTAAACAAAAGTTTGCACACTGTGAAGCGGGCTTAAGGGTATCATTTACAATTCTAACAGCAGGTAGTCTCAGCAGGGGTTATCTTATAGAAGGACTGTAGAATGAATCATTACACTAAGCACGTTTTAGAAAATAGGTAATTTACGTTGCTTACTTAATTTTTTTCTTTAAAGAATATATTTGAAAGTATCGCTAATTAAACACCATAGCTCGATTAATTATCGAATCAAAATTTTGTTTAGGAAATGTTTACAAAATAAAATTAGAAATAATTTTGATTTAAAAAACGTCTACAAGCAATAACTTTTAAATTAAAAAAAACTAAACATGGTTATTTGGGTTGACTGATTATTACTTATTTTTAAATAAATCTAACCTACTAATTATTGTAAGTTATTAAAAAAAAACATTAAACTCTCTATTCATAATATTTAGTCCTTAAAAATGTGAAATTGGAGGTCACACCCATTATTGATTTCTTATATTTATTATATAGTAATACCTTTATTTAAAAAAAAAGTTTTCATTTAATTTTAAACTATAACTTGGTATCTTAATTATAATTATGTAATAAATTCTTGTCAAAAAACTAAATATATACTTTGACAATAAGAATTGCCTTAGTTTTTATTTTCACTTTTTATATTAACTACAGAAAAAATAAAACGTCATAAAATATACATTTTGTAAGGACTAAATATTATGAATAGAGAGTTTAATGATTTTTTTAATAACTTACAATAATTAGTAGGTTAGATTTATTTAAAAATAAGTAATAATCAGTCAACCCAAATAACCATGTTTAGTTTTTGATTTAATTTAAAAGTTATTGCTTGTAGGCATTTTTAAATCAAAATTATTTCTAATTTTATTTTGTAAACATTTCCTAAACAAAATTTTGATTCGATAATTAATCGAGCTATGGTGTTTAATTAGCGATACCTTCAAATATATTCTTTAAAGAAAAAATTAAGTAAGCAACGTAAATTACCTATTTTCTAAAACGTGCTTAGTGTAATGATTCATTCTACAGTCCTTCTATAAGATAACCCCTGCTGAGACTACCTGCTGTTAGAATTGTAAATGATACCCTTAAGCCCGCTTCACAATGTGCAAACTTTTGTTTACAGGAATTGTGGTGTCCAAGTTTTAAATTTCATGAGTGTACATTAAATTCGTTTAAATGTAATAGGAAGGATTAATAAAAGACAAAACAGCAATTACAACGTAATAAGACCTTGAGGAGAGTGGTAAAGGCAAAATTCTTCAATGTCAAAATCTTGGTCAAATCAAGAACAAAATATGATGGATCAGCAAGAGATTGTTCTGTATAAACTCACACTTGAATCAGCATCTCAAAGAAAAAGTTCTTGAAAAAAGCCAATAATCGGATGAATAACGATATCGCCTACATCCTCAACATAGACAAATGTGCACTGAGTTTTCATTTTTAATCGTTTCCTTATCGGGAGCAATTAATATCAAACTGGAAAGTTGATGGAGAAGAACTTTACAAGAAAGTTCAAACAGATAGAGTACCACAAAAGTCTGGTACTGGAGGAGATCAGAAGCAGCACCCGAGTAACCAAGACAAATTTGCCTAAAATCAAAACCAAGTGATAACAAGGTAACCGTCAATCTCAGGACTGCAAGAACAATTAACTTTTTGTAGGCTTGTGACTAAACGATAAACAGTCGCATAAGTAGCATTCTGTAATTATTTATAACATGATGAATGAGCCAACAGTGCACCACGATACCGAAATAAAATTTTACACCATCGTAGTAAAATTGCAACCGATTAAAGTTAGTATAGTCATTGTAAGATTGATAATCACAATGTTATTGAAATCGGTACCGAAAGGTACAAATAAAAAAAACTTTATAATTAGTCACTAGTTTTATTGATTTAAAAGCGTTACACTTCTATCATTATCGCGTATGACTAAATATTTACTTCAAAGAAAATCTCGAGCGAAAACCAGTCGAAGTTCTTAGAACTTCAAAATGGTTCCATTGTTATTCGTGTTCGTACTTGTTATTCATTTCATTAATCTAATCGTTTTTTTTTTCTACCAAAGATTAGAACTGTGCTTTGCACTTTTATATAAAACTCTCTTGCATGCGCCTTGTCGCGCTTGTTTTAAGTTTATGCAAATAGACTGAAGACAGTGTACATAAAATTAAACAAAAAAAAAATGGTTTGGAAGAGAGAAAACAACAAGGGTGAGTACTTTATATTTTATCTTCATAACGAAATTAAAACAAATAATGTAAAGAAAGTTTGAAGAATTCGCATTAATTAATATAAAAACGGTATAAGCATAATTAATATGTAAAATTATTTTTAAATTGTACATACAGCGTGTGCTAATGATTCTAATGCTACCGTTCGCAACTATTTAAAATAAACAACATTTTTTATTAATTTTTATAATTAATTAGTTAAACTTTACAAGTTTGTGTATGTTACGTGGAACCATAAAAAAAACGTGCATGGTAATTAGTTTTTACATAAATTTGAATGAGAATTAATTTTTCAGTTTCGATTTTTTGTTATTCTTCTTGATAACCGGTCTACCCGTAGATATTTCTCTAAGGCGACCGATACCATATCCACCGTTATTTTTCATCCTTATCCTGGCCGTTTTTTCCGTTTTTATTGCAATGATAATGAAGTGGTTTTGCAACATGTTCAAAAGATCGTCGCTTACTGTTAGAAATATTTTAAAGAGATGAAATTCAAATTCTTGTTTTTTTTTGGTTTTCGATTTATCTATCGTAAATTTTCGGAAAACGCCTTTTTTTAATTTAAATTAATTTTGGAATTGAAACGGGAATATCTAAATATTTTACATTTTAACTGTACATTTTTAATCTCTGTAAGTCGTTACAAATCTTAATTGTTAACAACTTTTAAGAGAAATAATAATTTTTAGTTAACAAAAATTTGAACTGAATTCAAATAATTGTTGAGTTTTGATTAAGATACATAATTTTACTTGCTTCATTAAAAAGTGTTCGAAAAAATTAATATTAATTCTTGGATTTCTATTATGTGCATCATTTGAAATAAAATTGAGTTGAATTTTTATTGAACATAATTTTACTTTTTAATTTCTATATATTTCAGTATAGATAATTTTAATTCTTACATTAAAATTAAACTGTCACTAGAGTCTAGGGAATTTTGGTTTTGTGCGGCATCGTAATTAAGAAATAATATTATAGGCATTCTCGTTGAGGGAATTAAAATTATGTACATATTAGAATTTTAATTCATTTTTTATTAAGGAATTAAAATTATGTAGGCAATGGAAATTTAGTTCATTCTGATTTAAGAATTAATATTATACCAACAATTGACAAGAAAATTTAATTCATTATTGTTTAAGGAATTAAAATTATGTACGTAATGGAATATCAGCTCATTATGATTTAGGAATTAAAATCATATTCATAATTGAAATGAAATAATAATAATGTGTACAAATATGGTCTTAAATAGTGTCTAATCCTAAAATTGGAACTGTGTATGTTAGCGTTAATAATAATAAAATTAAACATTGACAAACATTTTATTTTTTTATTGTTTTGTAAATGATATAATATTTAAAAGTTCATTTAAACATTAAATTAAGTTTTAAGAAGGTTACAAAATTAGCGGTAAACAGTTAAAAACTTATGTATTACCAAAAGTATTTTTTTAATTCACAATGGTCTATCTTGGGTTGTGCGAAGTTAATTTTAATTCTAATACACAATATATAAAAAATAATCCCGTAGTTTCAGATTTTGTTTTGCATCAGAAAATATAAAATTCAATTAAAGTAACAAGGTGAATCATTCTGAAGTATTTGAGCTTGATGTTCAATTTTCGGAATTTTTAATTTTGAAAAAGTAAAAATATCTATCATCGCATGAGCACTTGTTGTGTGTGAAGTTATACTCTCATTTTTATATACGCCTCCACCAAAGAGTGCCGTTTTTCAAAATTTTTTAAAATTTCTTAAATTATTCAAAACACATGCGTTTAATCCAGCGCCATTAAATCATCCGCCTGTCTTCCTTGCCACACTCTTTAAATGTCATAATTGATCGAACCACAATTTGTAGTTGTGTGTCCAAAAATGATTTTTTCTATTTTGAGTCGCTTACAGAGCTATAAAAGCACCCAAATAAGTTCTTTTATAGAAAGTTGCGTTCTTTTATAGAAATAGGGCAATTTTTATTCCGAACGGTTCGGAAGAATTCGTTCCACCGAACTATAGAAAATATATGACTATTCAATCTTCAAAGTTTAATTTTGAAACTTTTAAAATTTCAAAAAAAAACTCTTAAGCGCAAGTTTGTAGATAACAGACCACGGTATGGTTCTAAAGTCGTACAGTTATTTTGCATAACTCTACATACAAAGCCAATTTTTGACAAACCTGTTGATGAAGGTCTTGTTTTTCATACTACCCATACATCCATAAAGTATGCACTATTACGTAGAAATTCACGCTTACGTGGTATTCTTTGAACCATAGCTTAAAAAAATAATTATGTTTTTTTACAGATTAAAAACATAAAACTTTGTCTCATAGCTAACTTCTTATATTGAATTTTTTTTATTATAAGATACTAATTTAATTTGGAAAACTATACGATGTTCATTTAGCAAATGGTAGAACAATAAAGAAAGCATTTGGAAGGTTGCTCGTATGGGCTAATTTAGATGGTTTATTGCTATGTCGTTGAGGTGAGTACGTAGTCGCGCATTATGGTGTTGGCTGAATTGTCCGATTTCTTCTGAAGGGATGTGAAGGTCAATACTATTATCAGCACTTTCGCTTGGAAACGCTCAAGTATATCTATATTGGATATAGTTGCTGAACCTCACAGCTGGATTACGTATGACCTAATTGGTTTCATTATAACGTTGTAAAGCAACAGCTTGTTTTTGATGATGAGTTTAGAGATACGTCCAATATATCTTAGAGACGGCTAATCCGAGCTGTTTACGTTTACTAAGAATGTGTTTTTTTCCAGTTGAACTTTCTGCCCTAGATTTGGTTTCTTTCTTGTTGTGGTAGCTGTCGATTATTTAGTTGGACAGGGTACCAGGTTTTCGTTCAATTTCATTTAGATTGGTTTTTATTATCTGAGAAGTAATTACTGTGTCGGTGTCAGAAAATGGAACTGCTGCGGTATATAGCAGATAAAGCAGTTCACCTAGGACACTACCTTGTGGTACTCCAGCATTTATAGGGTAGACTTCTGTGTGCTTATAAAGTGTCTATTACGGAGATATGACTTAAGAAGACCAGTGTGCTACACTTTATCGAAGGCCTAAGACATATTCAAAAGAGGAGTATTGGTTTTTGTCAGGGTTTGTAGAATGGAGTGCATCTGCTTAAATCCAAATTGTCATTAGAGATTATTTCAATATTTTTAATCAAAGTAGTCGGTTTAGAAGAAGCTTTTCAAAAACTTTGGTAGGTATGGGCAAGAGGCTAATTGAATTTAAAGTAATCAGGTGTTTCCCAGGTTTTATGATTAGAATCATTTGTGCTCCTTTCCATTGGGCCGGGAAGTACCCGGCATACCGTACCTTCATAATAAGTAGTTATTTGAGCATTTTCTCAGTTAGCAAATCATATCCCGGTGCTTTTTCTGGGTGTAGCATTTAAGTGCTTTAGAAGCAGTGAGGTGGCAGATCAAGCTGATAGGGTGTTTTTTGAGTTTTGACTGACCCAGCTTCTTCTTCAGGTTGATTTTCTGATAAATGAGATTTGAAAGCCTCTACCATGTGCTCTAAAAATGTACGCGCTTTTTCTGATTTACTTCCAGCTCAATATTCCTTTTAATAGCTGGAAAAGCTTTTGTAAGTAGCTGTCGAAATCTAAACCAACTTAGTCTTAGTTGTTTTGGTACACTTGGCGCTTCATCGGATAAAGTGGCGATAACAGGAGAATGGTCAGATGATAGGTCAAAGCAGGAGGTGGGAGCAGCAAACCCCTTGTAGAATTCCTTTGGTCATAGAAAAATCTACCAATTCAGGTACAGTGGGTTCATCTGTGGATCGATGTTGTAAGTTGTAATTCCCTCCAACAATAAATCGCTGTACAAGGGTTGCTATAGAAATTTTGAAAAAGAACATTATAGAGCGTTCATTTGGTTCTGTATTGCTTTATATTACATATTCCGATTGCATTTCGGTATTTAACAAAATAAATTCAATTGATTTCAATATTATTTTTTATTCTAAATTAACCTCAGGGTCTTGACTTCATTAATATAAAGCGTGATTTCTAACTTTAAAAGAAAATTTTAATGCAATAAAAAATAAAACGTACTATTTCTATTAATTAAATTTAAATGAATTTTAAATAACGCAACGTAAACGTGTAACAGCAACTTAAAAATATATTTCCGGACAATCTTTTTCTGTATACAAAATTTTCATAAGTAATTTTAACTAGTGAAAATCAATTATGACAAAATTAATGAATTGGATTGGTCGAGAAAATGTGAGTGAAATTTTTTATTATATACTTAATGCACTAACCTAATTTATCTTTTTATGACCTAGGTTTGATTCAATGTTCTTTGTGTTGTAGATAACCTTGTTATATCGATTTATCCTCATACTACACACTATACAAGTCTATCCTAACACTATACGATACACCTAGTTAAAAATTCAAACATTACAACGACCTTGCGATCCCTGCAATATGCCGCCTAATTTTCCAATTTCAGCTTTAATGTATTTGCAATTAATGGAAAAATGGATTTATTTAAAACAATTTTGTAGCTTTATTCCTCTTTTAGTTTATACGCGTGGAACTCAGTATTCTTATCATCCAGGAGTTTTACAATGTTTCTATAAGAGTCCACTATTTTGGATTAGACTTTGATATGATTACCTGCAAGTACTTTGATTTCATATTGCAGTTTAGGAACCCCATCAAGTAGTTGAACGAGAAGTGAAGTATTTTTAACACGTTTACAAATTTTTTCGTGGTACTGATATCTTCTTTGTCGTTATCAGAATTATTTTTCAGGGCTGCATAACGGTTAGCAGATTTATTTTTCTTAGTCTGTTTAGATGCATTTCCAATTTCATTTTGACAATGATCCACGTATATGGATTAGGTTAAGAGGGTTGGTGAATTGTTAATTGTGTGAAATTGGTCGGATATTAGCATTTAAAAGTGTTGCATCCCTTCAAGTGAATATTAACTATAGTATTAGAAAGTTTCTAAAATAAGTCATCATCGCGGTGTTCTAGAACTCTGTATCCAGAACGTTCAATTATCTTCGAGAATTTATTCAAGAAGTATAAAAGCGAGTCATGCATTTATTCAGTTGAGTTCGAAGTTAATTTTTAATATGAGTGTATATAAATTGTAACATTTAATGTAATTGTATGTTTATCTAAAATATAAATGTACGTGGCAATCTTGCGGTTGTGAATGCCACACAAAAAACAATAAGATTCGGTACAAAATTGAATCACGTAAATACAATTTATTCTTTCGTGCTAAAACTATATAATTAGAGTATAGGATGTTTAATGTATCCATGAGTAAACACATTTTGGCGCCAAGTTGTCTTTGTACCAAGCTTGCTAATTTGGCCGCGCCAAAATGGTCACGCCAAGCTGACCGCGACAACTTGTCCTAGACCCTTCTGAGTTTTAGCTGTTGTCCAATTTTTGACATTGTACAGTCCGCGATAATATTGCAAGGGAAATATTTTTATAGAAGTTTAATAGTGTCTATAATTTTCATTTCTTTTATTTTGCATTTAAAAAAGTCTGGACTAGTAAAATTTACTGTATTATGTTGGTAGAACAAACCATCACTAATACAATAAACTACAATCTATAATGAGTCATAACCTTACTTTTTTTTTAATTATTAGTATTAGTAATTATAGAATTTACACGATAAGAAGACAACAATAAATTAGCATAACAACATGCAGGATGTTATCAAGCACTCATTCGTTACTTCGCGCGTAATTACATATTATGAAATTTTCAAACATTGTTAATTGTCTTTGTCAAAACTTATACAACAATTTTAATTATCTTCATTATTACTAATTATCTTTTGTTAACATTAAAATATGCACAAAAATTTTCCTCATTCACAACCTGATGAGAAAATTTTGTAGGACATAAATTTTTTTATTGTGTGGGTTCTGCTATTACTGTTGTCGGTATTTTTATCCATCTATTGTAAAATAACATTCAACATTTTAATGCATATATAAGTACATATTATTTTTAATATCGATGAGCAATTTGCATACTAAATAATGACAACAATTTGTTTTGGGTGTTTTTTTTTTGGTTTTGTTTTTATCATCACTGCTAATAACCATTTCACAATATAATTAACTATTAAATTTATCTACAAGAGGATTAAAATATGCGTTCACATTAAAAAACACATTAATTAACTATCAATAATATTTGCATATTGACTGCTTATAAGATTCCCAGGCGTTATGGAAAGATTTTTTCTGTAATTCCTTTTATTTAATTTACATTTCAAAATCGTTTACAGTACAGAGATATATAATAAAAAATTATTTAATATTTTTGTACTAGTGCGTTATTAATGGTTTCCGTAACGTCTTAATATTTTTTTAATTGTGTAAACATTAAATATTTGTAATTAATAAAAAATTTTGTTTATTATTTATTTCTTCTACACTCACATAAAATTCCTATTACGAATCAACAGGTTACACATAGTTTTTATAATTAACGAAATTTTTACTCCACACATTTTTGATAGATTTAAGTTTAGTTAATATTCTCTATAGCAAATTATTGAAATTCTTCGATCTGCATATTTAAGACTTTAATTGGTTTCAAAAATTGTGTCAAAAATTAAATGTGTAATATAACAGTTGTTTAAACTTTGAAATTTTTTTTCGTGTTTTATTCACTCTACTATTTTGAAAATATTCTTGTATTTAAATATTTTCAATTTATTTTAGAATTCTAATTAAGTGTTTAAAGAATAATTATCTATTTATCTATTAATCAGAGTGTAAGAGTATTACTATATAATAATATTATGAATAGTAGTGGACCTATAATAGTCCCTTTGGGAAACCCCTATATTCATAATTTAATTATGATTTTGAAAAACAAGATGTTTTTGAACAATTTAATATAAACTGAAATCATGAACTAGTTTCATTGAGTTCTTGCCATTCAAATCATTTATGATGTTTTGTTTAATTTACGTCTATGAAGGACTATAGATATAAATAAATCAATTCAAAATATAAAGAGTTCCACTAAAACTAAAAAATAAAAGTAAAAACTCTTTTCTAAACAGAAAACAAATGATTGATTAACCTGACACTATTAGAATCATGGTACCAAAAATTCTTAAAAATTGCAAAATAATTCAATTTACTTCCGAAAGACAAATGTTATTTACTTAAACGTGAAATATTTAAGTACTTAATTATCACTGGTTTTACAAAGAACTCATTTTAATTTGTGTTAGCCTGAAATATTTACGTTGAACGTATCTTGCAACATACATTCAATTAGTATAATTTTGGTATGTACATGGACGCGTGTCGAATTCACAATGAATGACTGTAAGTATGTATTATAAGAAAAATATAAACCGGACCATTTGTGGTAAACCACTAAGAAACCTCTTAAATTTGCAAAAATTTATTATTATACATGTCTACGATTGAATACTTTGTTGCACATTTTAACTGCGCCAGTATGTGTTTTTATTCGAAAATTGTTGTATTTTTTTACATTAACATATTTCAAGATATTGAATCTTATTGTATTCTGGGCTCCTTTAAGTAGAGGTAAAAAAACGACTGTGGTAAAATCTTGCCTAGATTTCACACAGGCTTTGTGGGTTTTTGCAACGCTGGCAAAATTTTACTAGAACCGTTCAAAAAATTGATCAAAACGAGAATTATTGACCAAAAAAATTATTTTTCGCATTTTTCTTGAAAAGAAGAACTAGTACTTACAAGTTCCTGCAAAAAGGAAACAAATTTTTCTCACATATCCCGAAAAATTATTTTGCGTTCCAAAATGCCATGCAATTGTGTAAAATTCCAACCCAAATTTATTGATCATTTTTTGAATTTTTATGGATCTCAATTGCCTCTGTAATCGACTCGTTGTGATAACCGTTGCTAGCAATTTAGAGTTCTCGAAGAGCATCTAGTGATTCCCATCGCTAAGCGTATGATCGGCAACCGCTAACTTTACGGTTTTTCCAAACGGCAGTTTGTTCTTTAAGTCTGTCTCTGAGGTTCCTATGTATACATTGCCACATGAATAAAGTATACTGTAAACTCTAATTGCTGAGAGAGGGTTTTTTCGTTATTTATTTGTCGTCTTTATTTAGAATTCTTTCTCTGCGCCTTCGACTTTGGATATGTATGGAAGGTAGTTTTCAAGTGTTTGAGTTCTGGCTGAAAATTCTCTGGTTCACAAATCCTTCGATCTACTTTCTTCTTTTAGCCTAGGTGTAGTTTGATAAGGCTTGCAGGTACCTGTCCGCGTGTATAAGTTTTTGTACATCCAAGAAAGCCAGTTCCTCTTCTGTCTTCATGGTTAACTGGATACTGGGGTGTAGGCTGTTCAGGTGTCGAAAAACTGGCCAAGCTTCTCTTGCCGGGTTTCAACGACAAATGTATCATCTATCAGAACCTTGTCGCTGGCTTGTAGTCCCAGTTAGCAAACTGCCTTTGAGACACACCGAGATTCTAGTGATAGGCAAACATGAGCATACCATCGGGGGTCACAAAATACTCTTCAAAAGCTCCAACTTTTGAGAATGGTTAAGAGTTATCACAACGGATTTGTTAGAAAGGTCATCGAGATCCATAAAAATTCAGAAAACTTCAACAGGAAGAAAGAAATCCCAAGGTTTAACCAGATCTGGAATGCGATCCTAAACAACACCCATACGGCACCTTACAAAGATCCGCAATTGACCAAGATATTCTTCAAAAGCTCCAAGATCTGGAATCCGATCATCAAAAACACCCAAACGACACCTTACAAGAACCGGATTTGATTAAGTTACTCTTCAAAGCCATCGAGATCCATAAACATTCTGAAAACTTCAACAGAAGGAAAAAAAAGTAAGGCTCGACCAGATCTGAAATCCGCCCAAACGGTGGTATAAATATATTCTGTGTTCCAGAAATGATTGTTCTATCGGAAATGGAAGGACATCTGAAGAAGCTGGTCATGTTAGAACACTACTTCAATCTGAGATTCGGACATAAAAAACACACTTATAATATAATGTCCCCGGATCGACTTTAAAAGAGGGAAAAAATCATATTTTTGATTTAATTCGTGTTGATTTGCCCTGCCTGTTTTTAAACCTCCAAATCACAAATTGCTGGTGATTATATTAAGTCCACTTACTTACTTCTAAACATTACGAAAAAAGTCAAAGTTCAAATTTTGAAAAAAAAAATTATATTATCTCTAGAACCTTAGAGATAAATAAAAAGTAATTTGTGTTTTGGAGATTTAAAAACAAGCAGAGCAAATCATCTAGAGTGAAATTTTTTGAGGAGACCATAAGAAATCCATCCGGCGACATACTGTACCATGACATTCTTGGAATTTATAATTTGTTCGTCCCAATGTCAGTGATGAATGTCATTTAGCAAAAATGAGATTAAAATGAATGAATTTAACAAAATGGCTGTTGCACGTTATAAACCACTGAAATACAGCAAAAATTCAGATATCTTTACGTATAAAAGTAGATCGTAGTTTGTTCGGACTGTACCAAATTGGATACTTCTTTATGCGGATTTGTTTGTAATTGCTACACAAAGTTTTAGAATAAAAAGTCGGAAACGTTTTATCATTAAAAAAAAATTCGGGTGGAGTCGTGAATGCTCAAAATTAATTTAATAAAAAAATCTATTTTGGGCAAAACGAAGTTTGCCGGGTCAGCTAGTTTTTGAAATAAAATATCAATTTTTGGACAAAGCAATAGATTATCAACAAGTTATTGTTTACGCACGTAAAGTGAATGATATGATTTCACTTACGTCATTTATAGGACCTGCCCTAACATGTATTCTGACGTCCAAATTTTCCGGAAAATTTTTACAAAAGCTAATACGTCCAAAGTACCTCAAAGACACTGTATTGAAACATACATAAAAACCGTTGATTGAATAATGATGTCTAAAGAAATTAACATATTCCTTCAGGATATCGGCAGTTATTGTGCTACCTCTGTCCAGACTGACAAAAACAGTACAAGCTAGAGACCCAGTTAAAATTTGGACTCAACAGTAAATAAACTTTGCGCCATTATTGAATTGGCCAGTGGGGATGTTATCTCTAAATCAATCTTCTGAATTGTAATTTTTGGTCCTTTAATTTCATGCAGACCTAGCGAACCATATTTGAAAATCAACAAAATTAGATCAAATCTAAAAAAAAACACAATGTCTGATTTTGTAAAATTCATGTCATTTATATGTTAGGACTTTTTCAGTATCTGCAGGATTTTTGGTATCCATATTTTTTTGATAATTCTATTAATAAATACAAAATTGAGGATGCTGAGACTTATAGACAGAAAAGAAGAAACGATTGATGAATCGTAAGAACACCAATGATCTTGAAAAAAAGTTCAGAAATTAACTCAGAAAAATGAAAACAACAGTTCCTCTTCAAAATGATCTCCATCGATTGCAATGTATTTACGTCAGCGTTAAATTCAATCAAGTATTTTTGTTCCTGGGTTTTAGTTATAGCCAACAGAGACCTTCTTTAATTTTTTTATTTTTCCCGCGTTGGTTAGCAGAACGCGTTTACTAAAACAGAGAAAAATAATCGCAAAAGAGCAAAATCGCCATTCACTCAAATCTTTGGGTTTAAGTCTTTTGGCAACTCGGTAATGGTAAATTTGTGGGTCTTGGTGATCATTTTTTTGAATCTGTCAACATTTTTCCAAACCCCTACATCGTAGATCACATTCAAGAAATTCGTAGAAAATTGAAAATTACATAGATGTCGTTAATTGCACTATTTCAATTTGGGATAGTAATCCACAACTCTGGTTTCACCATAACCTCTCTAAAACATTAATGCAGATATGCGTTGTATATGATAGAAGATCATCGGTTGAACGCAAAATTGAAAGTCAATGTTGATGGCCCTTCTCAATGAACATTTATGGTTGTGGAAAAATTGTAGAACAACCTTTATACAATGTGTTCGAGAAAATGTGGGAAATCTCTAAGATTCGAAAAGAGTATGAAAAAATAAGATGACATATTACTTTAAACTAACTTTCCCTACGAAGATATGTACCCTTGAAGTCTATCGCAGAGAATGTTAAAAATAATGGCATTAAGTTGTAAAGCTTAATCGGCCCTGGCAAACTAAAGAAGGTAATTATGATTCAAGGTCATTATTTTAAGTGATGCTTACTAGTGTTCATCAGACTAAATTTTTGCAAAATTCCATCAGATAATTTATAATAGGTTATTCAAGAAAAATTTACTTCCATCGGAGTACTTGAGAGGCATATACCTTTGTACGGAGGGCGTGTAGGATATTTTTTTAAAGAAATTTGTCATCTTATTTTTTCATGCTTTATCCGAATCCTAGAGATTTCTCACATTTTCCTGTATACACAAGGTGTATTTCATTGAGTTTTCTGGATCTTTTCTGCCTACATTTTTTATGCTGGATGTATCCTAAAGCATTTTCAAAAAACGTTTCCTAGAAGATAACTGCAATTCCATGAAGGTGTCTTGAATGTGTTCAAATAAAAGAATTTTTTACGAAGAACTAATACTTTTTATTGATGTCTCAATTCTGGACAATAGTGAAGCTCTGAATTTCCGTTATTCTCTCCCAAATTATATTCTAAATACAATTGACAACCATCCTATCACCGTGGTCAGTTTGGAAGAAAATGTTAACCGAGGAACGTTGTCCAAGAAAATAACTTCTGGATTCGTATAATGTAATGAAGTTATTGTCTTTTGTAGAAGGAATCATAAGAATTTGGTGACATTCTTTCATGATATTTTTTCTAGACTAAGTCTTTGGCGTGTAAGAGTTCTAAGTTCACATTATAAACCGGGTTGGTAGAGGGTTTCAATCAGCCTCAATATATGGTGACTATTGAACAAAATTAAGGTTCCAATATGATCAATTGATATTACAAAAAACCCTATTCAAATTCATTAACATTTACCTCCGGAATATTTTCTCGAGGAACATCTACTTAAAAATACGACGCGGATTCATAAACTAAGGGCCGTTTGGTCACAGAACAAAATATACTCATAAGAAACAAATTTTATTGTCATATTTAGTTAGGTACAAACTTACTTTACTTCTCTACATAATCGCCGTTCACTTCTAAGCATTTTTCGTACCGCTGCACCAGCTTCTTTAACCCCTCTGCATAGAAGCTTGCCGCCTGAGAGTTGAACCAGTTGACAACGGCATTTTTGAATCTCTCTTCGGTTGCAAGACGTTGTCCACCGAGCCACTGTTTAAAATGCAAAAAGAGGAAGTAGTCGCTAGGTGCAAGGTCGGGACTGTAGGACTGTACGGTGGGTGGTCAAAAAGTTTCCAACAAAAATCTTGAATTTTCTCCTTGGTTTTGGCAGCAGTGTGAGGACGCGCGTTATGGTGGAGGAGGATTATGCCAGATGACAGTTTCCCGCTGCGTTTGTTTTGGATCGCACGTCTCAATTTGTTGAGCGTTTCGCAGTATGCGTCAGCTGTAATTGTTGTCTCATGTTCCATAAAATTAACCAAAAGAACACCGTCTTTGTCCCAAAAAACTGTAGCGATCAATTTTCGACTTGTGTACGGAGTTTGCTTAAACTTTTTTGGTTTTGGTGAAGTTAAGTGTCGCCACTACATCGATTGCTGTTTTGTTTCTGGGTTGCTGTAGGATACCCACGTTTCGTCCCCCGTAACAATGCGAGAAAACAAATCATCTCCATCTTGTTGATAACGGGCCAAAAACTTTCGTCCACTAGACATCCTTTGCTCTTTGTGGTGGTCGGTGAGCATTTTTGGTACCCACCTTGCACACAATTTGTGGTATGCGAGATTTTCCGTGACATATTGTAAACAGTAGTGATTCCAAGTTGAGGAAATTTTTCAGCGAGGCCACTAATCGTTAATCGACGATCAGATCGCAGTGTTTGGTCCACATGTGAAACGATTTAATCGGTCTGGATACTCGGCCTGCCACTCCGCTCTTCGTCATGGATATTAGTTCGGCCATTTTTAAGATCACGGCACCATTGTCTAACCTTACCTTCGCTCATAACTGTAGGTCCATAAACCAAGCATGAATTTCCCGATGAATTTCAGCAGCCGACGATTCTTTTGCACATAAGAAACGAATCACAGAACGCACTTCACATTTGGCGGGATCAACGATTTTTCTTTGAATTCACGGTCAACAATATGGCTTCAGAACCAACACAAATGACGCTGTAGCTTCGCAATGAGTCAGTAGGTGGCGCTGCAGTAGTAAAACTGTGCTCCAAAGCGCCAATATTTAAATATAAGAAAACGGCCCTTAGTTTATGAACCCGCCTCATAGTACTAGTGTAGAAGATGAAGAACCTCTTTTTCAGGAAGAAACCAGAAGATAACTTCACCCACCCAAGTGAAAACGTGGAGCCTAAGGTGCTAAGGAAAAAAGTTTGCGGAACAAAAAGGGTCGAGTACCTTGGGTGGACCAAGTCCGAAAGCACAAACGGTGGATGTTCCTTAAAAGGAAATATTGGTATTCAACAGTTAAAATGCATTCTACAAAAAAAAAGCTAAAAGAAAGAAGAAGAAGAATCTTGTGATGAGGAATAATTTGTAAAAGTTTTAAACTTTTTCCAGTAGCACTAAAACCACATTATGTTGCACATTAACATTAAGAATATTATAATTTTAAGTAAAAAGCAGAAGAATAAAAAGTTATTAGTAATAACAATAAAACTAGTAATCACAATTTTAGCAACCACAAGAGCGGTTTTGTATGTAATAAAAGTAATTTAAAGTTGTAGACTCGGAAAATGTGTAATTCATTGTATGTGTGTCATTATGTTAATTACCTTTAAGTAATTTATTTTTACGATTTTTAAAAACGCGTTGTAATTGAATTGTAACAAGCGTAAATTTTGTGCAACTAAACTATACGAGTGCAAATTGCGGCAAGAAGAAGAATTTGCAATTTTTTCTTGCCGTCTTGCCGCTGAGAATATAATTGTATTTACATAAACGCGTCAGCTAGTAATTGTCTATAATTTGTCTACTTCATGTCTATCCGTATGTAAAGCATAAATAATCAGTTGTCTCCGCTAAAAATGTCTGTTTGCTGTTGGAGTTCTCACTGACCACTTTTACCAAGCAACTTCCATTTGTATAATGTCGTTGTCTGCCTGTGTATTTCTCATTGTTCTTTTCTTGGTAATTGCCAATAACCACTTTCACGTTATAAATGTAAGACCATGTCAGAACACATGCTCCTTTCGACATTTATTTCGAGTTTTAATTTAATTAATTGCAATTTCCAGGCGTGTATGTAATCGTATCTTTTTAATAAGTCACCTTTTATTGTAGTTAACTTAATTGTATTTAAATAACGAATCTATAAATATGAAAGTAACAAATAACCTTATGGATCTATTTTGCAATATACGCATAATCAGAATAAAAATTCGAAGTGACTCGACCATTATTAATTGCTACGTAATTAATGAAATCTCATTGTTGCTGTTAGTTGTATGCAATTTCTGAACTTTATTAAAATTGGGTGAAGAAATTTTTCTGAATACTTTGACAACCGTTATCTAAATCTTTATCATGGAAAGTAGAACGTGGAAGATGTTACTCTTTGGTTGCTTTAACTATTCCAATACCTCTCATTAATCAATTGTTCTATTTAGTTTCTTATCAGAATCTTTGTAATTTAAAATTAAAAATAAACAGTTTTGGGTAATTTATGAATAACTTAATTTTTTTTAATTAAGTGTTGTTCGTGTTAAGTATTTTCTTAAATAACTTTAGTCATTTGATGTTGAATAAATTATTATTTTAATTTTTTTGTTTTATAATTTTATTCTTAATTACTTAAAAACAGCCAATTTTTGCCCCCGATAAAATTAGCGGACGTATCAAATTAGATACTGTTGTTTTTATTTATACCGTGTGTCCCACGAAACATTTACATTGTAAAACTAAAATTAACGTATACCTTTTTTCTGGCACCATAATATAATAATATATTATGTGATAATAATGAGTATTCAAAGCGTATTTTACTAAAAAATTAGCAAATCAATTTATTTTTTATGATATTTTATTTATTAACCGAATAAATTTTTATTTATTAAGCGGTCTTCGTGGATGCATTGGTTAGTCGTTCCCTAGTAATGTTTTGCGCTCTCTAACCACGGTTCGCTTCCGATTGAAGTATTTTTTATAAATTGATCTCATTATAATATAATTTTCACAAGTGAATATAACATTTAGAAAAAGATTAAACTCATCTTATAAAAATTGTATTAATACATACATCGATAATAATGTTATTAATAAAAAATTACCGCAATCAGACTCAAACCCAAATTTTGGTGCTTAAATTATTATAAAATTTTTACTGTTTTTTTAAATTAAAATACTTACTGTACCACATAAATTTGTTCTCATGTATGTATCTAATAAAATATGTGCTCAGAGTGCGCAAGAAAGAAGATATGCATTAATTTTGAATTTAACATAGAAAACGCAACTTTTCCGTGAGAAACGCGATATCTTCGCAACGGGTGGACCGAATGTGAAAAATAAAAAACCACTGTATAGAGAATCAAAAACCCTTTTCAACGAAGTATCACTTGACCCCTATCCCTATTTGAAAAAAATTGGGGAATGACACCCCCGCTTAGGGGGGTGACGATCGAGGTCCAATTTTTTCCCCAAAAAATGCCCCCCTCACAACAAAATTTGACTTGTCTCAGGATTTTTTGGAGATATTTTTTCTTCAGCAGTTATGTCTCCTGGCTCGTTTTCAATGGCCCACCCTGTATAATTAATATTAACAATGTAAAGAAGAAATCGATTTCGATATTTATTTAAAAATATTGTGTTATTAGTGTTTATTTAATTCTAACATATTTACAGAATTAAAAAATTAAATATTATTTTCATTGTCATATTTTAATTTGAACAAAATGGCATTTATATATTTTCACTACGACATTTCGTACCATAGTTGACCATGACTCCATTGATTAGAGATTTTTTTAGCTTCCTAAAAATATATGGTTTCATATATTTATCTCGGCAAATAAGAAAATTATAAACGATTCTGATCAAAGTCGCCTATGAACCTTTGTTTACTACACGCGTTCGTTGCTAGTTTTTGACACTTCACGCACTTCATTTAATTTGTCTCAAAAATCGGGCCAAGGGTACCGACCACGGTTTTTCCCTATCAATTCGCGAAATACCTGAAACCTTCCAATTACATCGATAATAGGACACCCTGTACATTGTAAAGTCTTTATCCAACATTTGAAATTATTTAAAGTCCATCTCCAGCTGTCGGCACTGATTGCGCTTAAACTCAGAAAAGAATTGATTGGAGTGAGCGCTGAATACTTTTTGCACTGCGACCAAACATGATATTTTGCGCCCCTCTCTAGTTTAACTCAGATTCTAGATAAAGTCAATTGATGCCCTGGTTGATCGTCAAGATGACTATTCTCTTTTATTGCTTTTTATCTCAGAAAAGCATAGAACTCAGGAGAGATCTATATTCTTGATGTAGCCAATCGGTCCCCTGGTTGGTAGTCCATATGTTTCATTCAGTCCATATGGGCGGGTACTTCATGAAGATGTGTTCCATCGTTCCTACCTCTTCACCACCGTTCCTACAAGTGTCATCATCCGTGAGTACGATATTTCTCAGGTAATATCGGCATTGGATGTGTTTCTAACTTACGAACAATAAACATCTAAAAAACTTCAAGAGAAAGAAAGAAACCATAGTGCTCAACCAGATCTGAAATCTGATCCTCAGGAACACCCAAACAGCATCTTACAAGGATCCGGATTTGACCAAGATACTCTTCAAAAGTTACGAGCAATGGTTAACGGTTATCACAACAAATTGGTTAGAAGGGCCATTGAGATCCATAAACATCCAGAAACTTCAACAGAAAGAAAGAAACCCTGTGGCTCAGCCAGATCTAGAATCCGATTCTCAAAGGCACCCGCATTTGATAGGCGCAATAAAACCTCCGTTTCCTTTGAATCAGTATAAATACAAAATGATTTTTTGTGCCCGTTTCTAGTTTAACTCAAGAGAGATATATTTTCTAGATGAAGCCAATCGGTGCTCTGGTTGGTAGTCCATATGCTCCATTCTCTTTTGAGCATAAGGGTGGGTACCTTATGATGATGTATTCCATCGTTTCCACCTTTTCGCCACAGTTCCTACATGTGTCATCATACTTTCCCTTTTATTATCCGTGTTGAAGAATTTCTTTTAGTGTTGAATTCCTTTTTTTTCCATTTGGTGATAATCTTTTGAAAGTCCTTTTGGCAAAGCCGTACATGGAAGATGATCTGATAAAAGATTTAGAAGCGCTGAGTTTCGCTTGCTCAGCAACTTCTTGTCCGTCAGGTAATTCGGAGATCGATAGCACTCGTGAAGCTTTTTGTATTTCAGGATATTGCCTTGTAAAGTTTTTACTTTAAGTAGCATGTACTTCTGTTGGGAAGAGATGCCATTTACATAGAGGAAGTTTGGTCCCACCACAGCATTTTCCATTTTTGATCTATCCGTAAACTGCATTTGTAAGTCTGTACGCACATATTCGGTGGCTCCATTTCATTCCTCCCTACTCGGGAAGCGGACTTTCTATTTGTGGTCAAAAACCATCTAGTCACTCACTGCTACCTTGTCCAATAATGGCCAATAGCATTTCTAGGTGGATTTTGAGTTTTTCTTCTTTAAATTGAAATTTAGAATGCAGTTTGATTGCCTCCTCTTTGATTATCGCAGGTAAGGGATTCAAACCACGCTGGATCTTTTTCGGGGTGGTGGGTGTTGTTTTCATGGACCAATTATGCTAAGAACAGCCTTTGAACATTTGTAAGATTTGCTTTAGCTGTGGTTTGGTCTACCTTCCTTCGCAAAACTACAGATGCATAGAGGAGTCCAGGTCTGGCGACTTCTTTGTAAAGCCAGTTGCTCGTGATTCAACCCCATGTTTTCTCGATTATCTTACGACATGACCATGGCCATTTTATAATCTTGTTAGTTGTTTTGGACAAGTGGCTTTCCTATATTTAGCTTAGAGGAGTACAGTAGTTTCATTTAGTTCGGTACTAAGGATATCTAAATTCCGTAAAACGTGATCTTATTTAGATTTACGCTCAACCATTCCTTAAGATATCAGTCTAGTGTTAGCGTGATTGCGTTTTGCATTCTCCTCAATGACAAAGTCGTGTTTGCCTCTCACGGTTATGTTTTTGTCGTCGGTTTAATCCAAATAATAATACCAAACCGTCCTCTGATCATTCGCTACCACCATCGGCCACAGTTGGGGAGAAATAACTCTCTCTTCCGGGAACATCTTTTATACTGCATATCAATGCTGGGGTCACTCCTTTGCTCACCAACATGTTTTTTTTATGCAGTTGATAATGCGGCTGTTTATTCTTCTCTTAGTAATGAAGTGAGTGATAAGCTGGATTATCAGAGGCTTTTTCTATATCTATAAATGCAGATTTGTCTTGAGTATAAACAATGGACCCTCTATCCTCTTTTATTTCACATGGTGCTATACCGCCTGGAAAGTGTTTTGTGCGCAAGGTTGTAACTATATCCATTTCAGTTACACATCTTTTCCTTTTAGTCTCTTCCCCATATATTAATTCTGATATATAATGTTAAGTATTTCCTCCCTTTGTAAAACAATTTTTGTTTTCCATTTTTATTTGTTATTTGTTGTAACAATCACTTTCTCTTTTATGTGCTCT
Organism: Abscondita cerata; assembly: GCA_030710515.1. Classification (NCBI taxonomy): domain Eukaryota; kingdom Metazoa; phylum Arthropoda; class Insecta; order Coleoptera; family Lampyridae; genus Abscondita; species Abscondita cerata. The sequence goes on along the minus strand of JALBCR010004773.1, from coordinate 390,006 downwards.
ATATTTAATTTGTGGTCTAAGGTTCATATTTACATCTTGTCGTTAGAAAAGATTATTTTTAGCAACTGCAACTGCTATTTTGAAATAATTCGTTCTCTTTTATACATTTTATTTCATCTTTTTTCTAATTTTTCTTTCTTGGATTTTAATTTATAAATACATTTTTTTACGTCAGTGGAAGAAATAGATGAGTAATGTGAATTCCATTGCATTGTAGGGTAATAACATTCTTGATTAATGGAGCAAAATTGACAACACAAAATTATAAAATTATGTAAGACAGTTCGATGTTACTAAAGTTTGATTTCATTGATAACAAAATATTTGAATGTTTAATTTTTAGTTCCAGGTACATAATTTTGAAGAAATGTGTTACATAAGACATCAAATTCCAAATTGGTAGTAAAATTAGTCATTAATCCACTTTTGCAATTTTAACCTTTTTAAAAATTAATACGCGGGCGTAAGACCAGACAAATATGAAAAATATGGCGCGCTACCAAATGTCGAGGATATTTTGGATGGAGATAACTTTATTAGAAAAATTTCTATGTGGGATGTAAAATGTCACTGAAATAAATTTATATGAATATTTAAAACCAAAAAATTCTGATGTGTTATTAAGTCGGCAACTTCCCGATTTTATGGAGTGGGATTAATTATCGATTTTAAAATCTCAACTTCTGGGTATTTTATAAGCTACAAAACTTAAGCACTTGATTGTACAACAATGAAAGTTTTTTCTTTTTTTTTGTTTTTGGCAATTTCATTACGGTTATTGCGATACTCAAAAGTTATTTAACTTTTCTCTGCTACATAAAATATTTAAAAAATTAAAAGTAATTACAAGAAAACCACGAATCAATTAAATTAAATGAATGTAATGATTGCACTTCATTTCAAGAAAATTTTGGGTAATTTCAAGAAAACTGCTAATTGAAACTGCGGTTTAAATTTCCACGCCCTCGCAAATAAAATGGATGCAGATTTCTGGTTTGCAAGAAGAAGAATTTCCGAAATTAATTAAATCAATGGGTGATTTGTTTCTGAATATTAAAGGACTTAGTTTAATTAAAAACTGCAGAATTGAAAACGCAAATTCCAAGAAAACCTTGGATAATTTCAAGATTACTGCTAATCAAAATTTTACGCCTCCCCTCGCGTTAAAACTGACGATACTCGATAATAGTAGGGGTAAAATATGTATTTTTATTTGTTCCCCAATTTTTTAAAAAGTCGGCATGGGGAGTCATCATAAAATATATATCCATTTATAAATTTATTTTCTTTCATCACAAAAATTGATGCAAACCTATTGTGAAAATTTCTGAAATTATAACATTTGGTTAGTTTTTTTTAATTCCATGCCCTTAAAATAATTAATCGTTTTTTCCAAGCACATATAATAAGATTCAAATAGTTAAATAATAGGAGAAATATAGGGAATTACAAAGATGAATTACAAATAATTATGAAAGAGTAACTGTGATGGATTAAAAATAAACAAAGATAAACTAAATAAAAGAAAATGCCATAAGAATATCCAAAACAACCATATTTACACATTTCTTTCTTCATTGTTGTTTGTCATTTAATTATAGAAAACGTTTGGTTAAACTATTTTTTATCCAATAAGTAATCACTGAAATATGACAATCACTTGACAGTAATTGTTGTATAAAGACCATTAATTATCCAAGAAAGTTATAAAAGGAAATTTGTTTTTGAACATTTTATTGTCTATAACTTTCGTTTGAACTATTTTTTCTAAAACACAGGTTTATTTTTCCCCTTTTTTGAGCCAAAAGTTTTAGTAGCATTTATTAGTATCGTGACGATGTGTGATACCTTGTTTATATTAAGTTATGTTTTTTCTTCTATTTTTCATTAAACATTATATTTCTATATTAATACACAATTATTATTTTAGTTGAATTATTGTCATTGGAATTATTACTTCAAAATAATTATATATTATTTCTTTAATTGTTTAAATTTTATTACTGCAGTAGCTAGTTTATTCAAGAATTTTCAAATTATTTAAATATTTTCTTCCAAATTGGCTCCAAGTTGGATACTAATATGTTGCTTTTTAGGGTTCAACTTAATATACATTTATTATTTTATTAAAATTATTACCATTCAGATTTTCAAATATTTTTTTATTGTCTTTTATTATCTCTTCCAATCCAATAAGAAGAATTGTAACCCAATCTAATTATTTAAAATTAAATTGTTCGTTCCAAATTGGTTCCAGGTTGGATATTTGTATGTTGTGTTTTTAACCTTGTATATTTCAATTGTAAAAGTTTTATATATTTTAACTTAATACACAATTATTATTTCTACAGAATTATTGTAATTAAAATATGTATTATTTTTTTAATTGTTTAAATTACTGTAGTTGCTTTATTAGAAAATTTTCAAATTAATTTAATTATTTAAACTTAATATACACTTATTATTGTATTAAAATTATTACCATTAGAATTTTCAAATTTTTTTTATTGTTTTAGTTTTATTATCTCTTCCACCAATCTTATAAGAAAATTTTAATTATTTGAAATTAAATCGTTTCTTTCAAATTGGCTCCAGCTTGATGCTTATATGTTGTGTTTTTAATTTTTATTTTTATTATTATTAAACGAATCTCACTAGAAAAAAATTTAAACTCAAATTTATATGTAAGTATACCGTTATTATTTTAATAAAATTCTTCCCATTTGGATTTCATGTTCGTTATTTTATTGTTTAAATTTTAAACCCAGCAAACAATCTTATTAGAAATTTTTCAAGCCAATTTAAAAGTTAAAAATTTGTACAAGTATTGTTACCAATTTACATTACATTGATTTTTGGTCTAAATAGAATCCATATGTTACACAAACGATGTTGCATATAGCTGTATAGAGAATTAAAAGGACTTTCATACGAGGTACACTCATGAAATTTAAAACTTGGACACCACAATTTCTGTAAACAAAAGTTTGCACATTGTGAAGCGGGCTTAAAGGTATCATTAACAATTCTAACAGCAGGTAGTCTCAGCAGGGGTTATCTTATAGAAGGACTGTAGAATGAATCATTACACTAAGCACGTTTTAGAAAATAGGTAATTTACGTTGCTTACTTAATTTTTTTCTTTAAAGAATATACTTGAAGGTATCGCTAATTAAACACCATAGCTCGATTAATTATCGAATCAAAATTTTGTTTAGAAAACGTCTACAAGCAATAACTTTTAAATTAAATCAAAAAACTAAACATGGTTATTTGGGTTGACTGATTATTACTTATTTTTAAATAAGTCTAAGCCCTGGAGTATGTAGCAAATGGTTGTTCTGTTACGTAATTAAACAACTCGAGATCTTGAGCACGTGTAGATACTTTAGGTCTACCACTTCCGATGGCTCTTTCCAAAGTGTGTTCAAGATTCCATTTTACTCGGTAATGCCCTACGGTGCTTTTTGGTATATCTAACATACGTAAAATTTCATGCACGCTACGGCCCGCCGCTAATTCCGAAACAATCCGCGCTTTCAAATCAGCACCGAGATGAGGTGGCATTTTCACAACACTTGAAATTTTAAACTAAAATGGAATTTACATTTCTTACTTTATTTATTGGTTCACACTACCCCTTCTCAAACAGTAGGTAATTGTTTATTTATTACATACTTCTAATGACCAATGTAACAACCCTTAGAGCAATATGACTCAAAGGAAGTAAATTAAACAAGCAAGGATATTCTATTGTTATTGAAACTTATTCATAAAGTAAAAGCCATTTCCTTATAATGCTAATGGACAGGATTTTCTTTTAAGTATTAAGATTACAATAGAGGACTTATAAACTTTCGAAAATATCTAATTATAAATATTTACACTGCAATTGCGCTTTTTCCTTAATAATTTCTTAGCAATAACATACACGTTCTTGGTTTTAAGTTGTCATAAATTTGATATGATATAAATTTGTGTTTCTAATATTACATCACAAACTAATCTTTATTCGCCAAAAAATTGTTGCTTAAGTTGTAAAGCTTCGTACACACCTGAACAACAAACCGAGCAACAAACATAACAACGAACCGAAAGTCAAACAGAACGACAAACGATCTTTTATGATTTCCACAATCCGAACAACAAACGGAACGTTTGTGCTGTTCCATAATTATTTTCAGTAGTTTTCAGTTCATATATATTTATTATTGAGAAGAGAAAATTGCGGAAAACAAGAAGATAGTGCCAACCAAATTTTTACGCACAAAGAAGAGTAAAAATTATAATTTACTTCGCTTTTTTTTTTATTTTGGAAATTTCCCGCCCAAATGATGCTAATAGGGACATCATTTTTTTCTTGCATTCTTAAACACTGATTAATTTAAAACATTTTCTTCTGTCAACTCTATAATATTACCTAAAACACAACAAACCCACAAAAGGGAGGACTTGGAGCTGTTACCCTGGCCAGCAAAAAGCCCAGATTTTAACATTATCGAAAATGTTTGGGCTCGAATACTTGCTGTTATCCGAAGACAACAAGGGCCAAATTTTATACCAGTAAACCGTAATGCACTAATTGCAGCCATTGATACCGCATGGGAAACGATTAATATTAATTATATTGATACCTTGATAGCGTCAATGAGCAGACGCCTCCAAGAATGTATCAATAATAATGGAGGTCACACCCATTATTGATTTCTTATATTTATTTATATAGTAATACCTTTATTTAAAAAAAACGTTTTCATTTAATTTTAAACTATAACTTGGTATCTTAATTATAATTATGTAATAAATTCTTGTCAAAAAACTAAATATATACGTTGACAATAAGAATTGCCTTAGTTTTTATTTTCACTTTTATATTAACTACAGAAAAAATGAAACGTCATAAAATATACATTTTGTAAGGACTAAATATTATGAATAGAGAGTTTAATGATTTTTTTTAATAACTTACAATAATTAGTAGGTTAGATTTATTTAAAAATAAGTAATAATCAGTCAACCCAAATAACCATGTTTAGTTTTTGATTTAATTTAAAAGTTATTGCTTGTAGACGTTTTTTAAATCAAAATTATTTCTAATTTTATTTTGTAAACATTTCCTAAACAAAATTTTGATTCGATAATTAATCGAGCTATGGTGTTTAATTAGCGATACCTTCAAATATATTCTTTAAAGAAAAAATTAAGTAAGCAACGTAAATTACCTATTTTCTAAAACGTGCTTAGTGTAATGATTCATTCTACAGTCCTTCTATAAGATAACCCCTGCTGAGACTACCTGCTGTTAGAATTGTAAATGATACCCTTAAGCCCGCTTCACAATGTGCAAACTTTTGTTTACAGAAATTGTGGTTTCCAAGTTTTAAATTTCATGAGTGTACCTATTGACCCATCATGACATTTAACCCTGTATAATAGCTCAACAGATCATTTTAGATCCAAGTAGTTTTCTTCCACTTAACCCTATCTTTTGCCCTTATTTTCCAGTCAGCGCTTTTCTTGGTAATCGCTCTTCTGACATTCTGTAATGCCTTAACCATAGTAAACGCGGTCTTTCAACCCAGTATGGTCTTTGAAAAACTCACTTAGTTCATTATTTGTTCTTTGCCTCCACATATTTTCTTCTTTTACACCTCCTTATATTTTCCTATCTTCGTTTCCCATTTACTCAAACGCTGTTCCAATCCTTTGTTCGTGAACCACGTTTCACACCCATACAACACCGTAGGTCGTATCTCAGTTTTGTACATCCTTTCTTTAGTCTTTCTGGATACTTGTTAGGACTTAATTTTGAAAACATTCCTACAAATCTACTTCCCTACTAAATCGTTTCTCTATTTTTGCTTCTTCAGAGCACCTATTGATTAAAGTAACACCCAAATACTTGTAACTCTCTACCACCTCAAAATTGTATACAATATTTCGGACTCGTCTTATATTTATCTGCTTTTGTTCTAACCTTCAGTCCAGAAAGAATGTGCCGAATAAGAACACGGGGAATGTATCATGGTCAACTGAAGTGGAAGATGAGGAGACTAAAAACCAATTTTGTGAGCTATTAGAAACTAAATTAAAACAATTACCAAAGTATGACATAAAAGTAATTTTGGGGTATATGAAGGCGCAAGTGGGTAAAGAACAAACATATAAATGGGTAACCCAAGGAAATGGTTTGCATGCAATTAGTAATGACAATGAGAAGATATTGATAGAATTTGCCATTAAGAATAAAATGGAAATAATTAGTACTTATTTTCAACATCAATTGACATAGAGATCGCCGGATGGGCAGACGGAAAATCAAGACCAAGACCATGTATTAGTGGAAAAGAAGCATGCAAAATACGTGAAAGATGTTAGGTCCTACAGAGTTGCTGATGCCGATATGGATAATTTCTTAGTTAAAGTGAAAAATGATACAAGAAATCCCAGGAATTCAAAAAAGATTAAATACGTCAATACTAAAGAGAGCAACTGGATATTCAGATACTGTTTAAGCAGAGGCGCAAGATGAGCAAGAAAATTTGGAAAACAAATCGACGACTTTGGAAAAGGTGATACAGCAAGCAGCAAAGGAGGTATTAGCAAAACAAAAAAGTGATAGTGATTGTAAAGACTTGTTAGATACAGAAATAAAACAAGAGTGGAGATACAGTTGCGGAATAGCAAAGGGAATAGGGAGAGATACAAAAGCTCGAAAGGAAGATAAGAGAATGTGTAGGTGGAAGAAATAACAGGGGTTAGAGAAGATGATTAAAAAGAAGGATATCAAAACAAAGCGCGTTACTGTCAAAGTAAGGATGGAATGTAAGTAGGGGTGATAAATGAGAAAATTGAGAAATGGAAAGAATATTTCGAAAAGATATTAAACGAAGGAGAACAGCGACAGAAAGAACAAAACTATTTAGAAGAAACAAATAACCATGAAGTAGAAACTCACACATTATAAGAATTTCAGAATGTATTTAGAACCCTTAAACAAAACAAAAGTTCTGGTCAAAACGGTATTGCGGTAGAATTCATCAAAGCGGGACAGGACCTACAACAAAAATTATATGAACTGGTATATGGAATTATGAGAAAATACCAGAACAGTGGCAAGTGACGGTACTGTACCCAATACATAAGAAGGGGGATGAAAAAATAGCCACATACCAGGAGAATCTTTTGAGTAAATATCAGGGAAATTTTAGATCAGCAGTTGATCAGATCTTTACTGTGAAACAAGTGATGACGAAAAGTCATAGAGGACGATTGAAATGTAAAGAACCTGTCACGTGAATCAATCTGCGCGAACGATTTATTTGACCTTCAATTCAGTAGCGCCGTAAAAATTGTTTAAACGTAAAGTAGGGTTGGATCGAGAGTGTTAAAACGAAATTAAATTTTGAAACACTTCTTCAACGCAAATCATAAAAATATACCTTACTATAAATGTATTTATTAAACTAGGGTATAATTTGAATAACACTACAAACGAAATACACTTCGTTGTTGCCCTTAATGTGAACAGTAGACTCGTCCGTTTCATTTTCGTTCACGGCGCAGGTCACGTGACAGGTTCTTTATATTTCAATCGGCTTCTACCACTGCACATATTTTTATAGCTCAAAAACAAGCATATGACACGATTACAAGAAAAAAACTATATGAGGCTATGACAACGTTGAAGTTTTCGGTAAAACATATTAGACTAACAAAAATGACGTTGATGAAAACCAAATGTAAAGAAATGGTAGAGGGTAGTTTGTCACGGCCCTTTGAAGTAAATAGGGGTTTACGACAAGGCGGTCATTTGTCCCCAGGACTTTTTTACATTGTGTTATTAAATCACAATAAATAATTTATCATCAAAGACCATGCCATGCCATGGCGCAATCACAAGTGAGTTAAAGATTTTTGACGGTTGGACTCAGTAACAGGAATTTATGGGTTACGCATAAATGAAAATAAAACAAAGATTATAAGAATAGATAGTCATTAAAAGAATAAAAAGATCTAGAAAATCGGGGGTTACTCGACTCCTTTTACCATTTAAAATTTTTGAGATGCGGGCTGTCGGGGACGGGGTGTTGCCGATTCAAGGTCCAATTTGACATTAAAAAATGTTCTTCTAGAACCAAAAATTCCTTTTTTTTTGGATTTTGCTAAAACAAAATTGTAAAGTTCGGGGTGGCTCGTTTTAGTTTTCTTAAGTGTATCAAATAATGACTAATTTTGGGTTTCGAATTTCAAAGACCCCTTTCTTGAAAAGTTTCTTATTTAACAAATGTGAAATAATTTCAAGCCCACAACATTTTACGTTACATATTATTTTATATGTATTTAAAATAAAGAAAAGTCTATTAAAGATCAGTACACACCTACTGGCAAAGAAACAATCTGTTACAAGAACTGCGGTACACAGAAATCACATTAACCCAGGAAAAAGGAACACAATATAAAATGTTAATGTTCCTTAACAATACAATGATCAAGTTGTAAAATCACCAATATAACTTATTGACAATCAGCTTCGAAATCTGTTCAATTTATTATTAGTACACATTGGTTTTGTCTTAACATCAATATGATAAACTAAACTTTTTTTAGCATTAAAAAAAGAAATAAAATGCGAATATTTTACTTCAATTGTAGACTATTACGACGATAGATAAATAAATAAATTTCAAACTAACCCGCATTGTTTCCAATCAGACGCCCCCATAGCTTTTAATAAGCTAATTTTTTTTCATTATGTAAGAAACATATTTTATAATGTTCATTTAATTAGTATCTATTTTTATATTTTGAAAACGAAAACAAAACGAGTGTATATTCACGCAAAACTTTGCTTGTTGTCCAATTTTAAAGTTAACAGTAAGAAGACAATTAATAATGTTTTCTTAAAAAAAATAATTACTATTGTAGTACAGTAAATAGCATGGTATGTAATTAATCTAACTGTTGTTGGGAAGTGCATCATTTACCTACAATTGAATTCTACCTTTCGTGAACTTGTATAACATTTTCCAATTGTACAAATGTGATTTGCTACTTGGGAACTATAAATTCTTGCATAATATTAAAACAGAATCTCACAGTTACACGTATAATGTATCATTACTATCTGGGTATGTTATTTTGTTTTAATGAGATTAATACATGCATATGCGCATATTTGTCATATTATTTGAAAAAAAAATATTTTTCTAATTATTCTGCAAACTCAACAAACCGGAACGTCGCGACAGTGCGTGATGCGAAATGCAAGATATTTACATAAAGTCAATTGCATAAAACAGTATCTTCTGAACACACTGTATAAATTTGCAATTTTCCTGACACATCAAGAAGTAAGCATAGGTCAATATGCACATAAATGATTTACGTCTAGTAACAAATTGCGTTAGAATACGATTATAATACGTCAAAGATGCGTCGCTGTCGACTCCAACCAATCAATTTTCGCTCGAGAAAATTATTTTTCGCTCGCTTGTATAGTAGGAAATTTCAATTCTAATAATAAAGTGTCGAACCGTTTGTTAAGAATTATTCATTAATGGGTAACGTTTTACTCAAACGTGTTAGAAATGTTTAATTCAATTAGTACTTAAAAAGACAAATAGCATCAACATTCTTGGCAAAAGAAAATTGCGCGAAAACGTAACGTGTTTTGCTCGTGTACTTGCATGTAGATAGGTAGTCAATATATAATATGCGATATAGTTTTAAAGATCGTAAAAATAAATTCAATGAAGTTAAAGTGTGTGGAAGACATGCATTAAAGTAACAATTTGCACTGTTTCGTGTAATTGTACTTTATCATGCCATGTCAAGTTGTTTTTTAAAGAAGGTGTGAAAATTACAATGAAGGAACACATTCAAGCTCTCTGTAACTAAATTATAACCATAATTACGAACTCTTTCTAATAATACGTAATTTTAGTGAATTATCTGTATGGGTCGATTCTGCTCCAGGAGGATGTTCAATAAAATAATTATACTTGCATTAAAATTATCACGTGTACGACCGACTGAACTTGCTTTGTAGAAACAAACTATTTATAGAGTCAGTCTGTAAGTTGCGTATAATTTAAATGCATTAGAGGGGTTGAAAAGCTACGGAAATGCATTTAGTACTTAGAAAACGTTTTTGAAATGGTACTTATGTCAAACAAAGGAGGGCTCGATTTCTTGGCATCTCGTTCCCCATTTATCCCTGTTTAGATGCAATACTGTAAGTGTTTACAAGAGACCCTATTTTACTTACAATTTATTTCCGGATAAAACGAAACAATGTAGACTATTTTTACACACTTTATGAAATAAGATGGGGAGTTATGCGACGGTTTCCAAACCGAAAATTTTAATACCCTTTTTTTGAATCATTTTTTTCTAATTTAATTTATTTTATTTTCGCTTATCGGAGCAATGTGGACTTCTGCGGTAAACGTTTGTTTTTCACTTTTTCCGACGAATTAGAGTTAGTACGTCATAATGAATCAAAACAAAATTTTACGACCGTCCGTATGTAAACAAAGATATCAAGAAAATCAACAGTCCGATTTTTATGAAACTGTGTACAAACACCTTATATGCAGTCAAAGGGGCCGTTAACCTACACAGACTTTCGAATTTTTGAAACATTTAGAAAAATATTTATTTTACACATTTTTGTTTCAAATAAAACTTGTTTATAATATAATTATACACATCTTTTATTTAAATTATGTTTTGATCTGATAAGTAATTACTGAGAAAAGTTGTCGAAAATTCTATTGTCTATAGCTTTTGTTTGAACCATTTTTATTAAGACACAATTTTATTTTCGCTTATCGAGGCTATGTGGAGTTCTGCGGTAAACGCTTGTTTTATTTTCAGAGATGTACAGGGTGGACGAATTAGCGAGGTAAGCATCTGTATCTCAGAAACGGTAATTTATTTAAGTAAAATGTGTGTCTTGCGACATCTCGTGTAAACATTGACACGTGTGTGGATAGTATAAACTAAGAAAAATGCCAACAGTTAACTGTAACGGCATGTGTGTGTTAAAGTGCAAAGCGCTATCTAAGCGATAGTTTCAATGCTTGTAACAAACGTTGCCGATAAAGCCAAGTATAACTTGTACAGAAGCACACACGCAACAAAAGAACACCTGATGCAGCATTTCGCTCTTATTGTGAGCTCATCAGAGGTGTATACTTAAGTGCGGTATACGACTGTACAAGACGGCAGTTGGTCTTATAAGCTCTCGTGGAGCAATGAACATAAGTAAAATGTGTGTCTTGCGACATCTCGTCGTAATTTATTTCTAAAATTCATTTGAGCAGGCACTTATAGAGAGCAATTAGAGCTATAATGTAAAAATAGTTTGAATTATACAGGATGTCCCAATAAAACGTACTATACCAAACATATATATTTTAATGGAACATCCTGTATTTTATTGCATATCTTGAAAGTTCATTAAAAATAAACTCAAGTTTAATATAAACTTTTTATCCTTAGAATTTATCCTTTTTTAGTATTTTAAGTAAAAAATTGACCTTAACAAATCATATTTAAATAATGAATTTAAAACCTATGGATGTAACATTTAAGTTTTTTTTATGTCGGGTGTTCAAGAAAACTATTAATTTTTTCCTCAAATTAGACATCAATAACTTTGTCATTTTAAATGAGACATCCAGTATATTTTTACATTAATAGAAAAGAAATTTCAATTTCTTTTAAAATTTATTTGTAATTTTTTGACATTTGATTAACGTCTGAAGTAGCTATAGTAAGTCAACTGCCCTAAAAGTACTGTAAAAAACAAACAAAATGAAACAATATTCCGTTCCTGAAAGAGTGGAGATGAGAAAATTGTTTTCTAAAACTTAAAATTAACTCTTTTGTTGCCATCTTGGATTTGGTGTTTTTTCTTGGAATTTTCACATCTCGCGTTCTAATTATCGCACAGTCATAAACTCAGTGTCAATGGATTGGTTTTGAGTTATATTTCAACAATGTTATATGACAAAAAACTGTGCGTTTAACGGGAAAAAAGTTATTGCCCTTCAAAGGGGACATAACGACTTAAAAAGAGTTTTTTTTCCTTTTCTGCTCCTATTTTTTTCCAGTGCACCTGACACCTTTTCGTAAGAGAACATTATTAAAGATAAAGTAATTTATAATATTTATAAAAAAAAGTTATCCCGAGACAACCATTTCTCGCCTATTTGTTCAATACAAACAATACTTAACGATAAATGGAATAAGATATTTAAAGCGGAAACAGACACGGCAACGGACAACATTATGCAAAGCAAGAAACGAGAAACTACAATATGGAAAATAGCAACATGGAATAGGAAGGAAAAGAAATAGAATTAGAGGAAGAATTTGAAGAAATGGAAGTAGATATATTAGGAATAACAGAAACGAAGAAAAAAGGAAAGGGGATAGAAAAATTAAAAAATGACAATATAATAATTTACAGTGGAGTTGAAAAAGAAACAAGAGCAATGCCGGAGTGGGATGTATAATCAAGAAAGATCTAGAAGATCAAATTAAAGTATGGAAAGCGTACAATAGCGTATATTGGCAGTCGAACTTTTAGGTGCGGTAACAAAAAGTAGGAAGACGGTGGTGGTAATATACGAACCAAATGAAGACGACAAGAAAGAAAATAAAGACAAACTTTGGAACGATCTAACAGAAATTATAGGACAAGTAAAAGGAAAAATATTCATAATAAGTGACTTCAATAGCAGAGTCGGTAAAAGTGATGAGAAATACAAAGAGATATAAGGAAAATATGGAGAAGCATATAGAAATGGTAATGGAAGAAGAATATTAGATTTTTGCATTGTAAATGATTTAATAATAACGAATACATTTTTTGCACACTAAGAAATTCATAAATATACAAGAGAGATGAGAAGTAGGAATGACAGATCTTTAATTGACTATATATTAAAAGAAAGAAAAGATAGAAGGACGGTAATGGATTCGAGAGTGAAAAGAAGTTTGGAAATTGATAGCGATCATTATCTGGTAATGGCTAAAATCAGAGAAAATAAACATCAAAAGAAGAAAACGCAGACGAATACAGAAAATAAGGAAATGGTACAGTTTGAATCAATTAAATATTACAAATAAAGGGACAAACAAGTAGAAGATAAATACGAAGAAACTATAAGCAAGAAACTGGAAGGATACGAAAACCAAATAATGAAGAAAAGTGTTGAAAGTGGATGGATATATTTTAAGAACATAGTATTAAATACAGCAGAAGAGATATGCGGGAAAGCAAGGAAGAAAAATAATAAGAAACACACATCGTGGTGGACAAAGGAAATTAAAATTCAAATTAAGAAAAAGAAAGAAGCATGGAAAAGTTACTTATTGTACAAGACTGGAGAAAAATACAAGAAATATATACTAGAATGAGAAACGACTAAACAACTGGCCAAAAATGCGAAAGAAGACCAATGGAAGACTTTTGGAGCAAATAGAAAAAGATTCAAAAGGAAACCAAAAACTATTCTATAGAACAGAGAAAACACTAAACACAAACATAATAAAAGGAAAAAACGGAGAAATTATAACAGAAGAAAAAAAAATAATGGAAAGATGGAAAGAACACTTTGAAGAATTACTAAATGATCTACAAAAGGAAAAAGATATTGAAAATGTCGAAATAGCAAAAGAGACAGAGGAACAAGAGATAAGGATGGAAGAACTTGAAGAAGTATTATAGGACAAAAAGGCAGAGAAACACTACTATTTACAACAAAGTGTGGATAGATGAAGAATTACCAAAAGATTGGACGACAGCTTTAATAGTACCAATTCACAAAAAAGGAGATAAAAAAGAGTGTAATAATTATAGAGGAGTAACACTTCTAAGTATATGTATGAAAATTTTAGAAAAAATAATAGAAAAAAGGATTAGAATGGTAACTGAAGAGACAATGGAAGAAGAACAGAAGCACAGTGTGGAGGTTGCTAAAAGAAAGACAAGTAAGCACAAAGCTTATAAAAATGATTCAAATTATTTACGAAAGTGGCCAAAACGCAATTGTGAGAGATAATAAAATATCTAAAACATTCAAAACAAATATAGGATTAAGACAAGGCGGAAGCTTAAGTCCACTGATGTTTATAATATTTATGGACGAAATAATTAAAAAGTGAATAAGATGACAATTGGGTATTTAAAAATGCAAAGAGTCAAGGTATCGGAGGGAATATACGCGGATGACGTCGTATTGATAGCGGAAAGTGAAAAGATTTACAAATAAATTTAAACAGTTGGAATTTAGTACTGAAAGAGAATAGAATGAAAATTAATAAATGTAAAACAAAGGTAATGACAATCGGAGAAGAAAAAGTAAACATGAAAATTGAGATTGAAGGAGAAAGAATTGAACAAGTAAATAACTTCCAATATTTAGGAGAAGTATTGGACGAAAAGGAACTGAGGAAGCAAATGTCAATAACCGGATTAAGAAGGCAAATGGACTGTTCTATGCATTAAAAATAATTTTCTGAGTAAGAGGGAAGTTTCAGTGGAAACGAAAACAAAAATATTCAAATCGATTTTTAGACCAATATTAAAGTATGGTAGCGAGTCGTGGGTATTGACAGAGCAGCAGAAAAGTAAGATTCAAGCAGTCGAAATGAAGTACCTAAGAAAAATAAAAGATATTACAAGAAGAAATAGACTAAGAAACACAGACATAAGAAAGGAACTGGAAGTAGAAAGTACAATAGAATTTATAGAGAAGAAGAAATTGTCGTGGTGGGGTCATCTTGTAAGAATAAACAAAGAAGTACCAGTAAAGCAGATCTGGAAGACAAGAATAATGAAAAACAGAAAAAGAGGAAGAGAAAAAGAACATGGAATGAAGAAGTAGGAAGAATACTAGAAGAAAAAGGAAATACATGGAAAGAAGCAGAGGAGATGGCATGCAATAAGAAAGAATGGAAGAAATTTGTAAATTTAAATAATGTAATTATATTAAATGTAATATTTATCTCCTACACCGAAAGGTAAAAGGATAATCTGATTATATATATACAAATTTTGTTGGGTGGATTTTATTCTTTCCAAATATTATTCAAGTACACTATTACTATTTGTTAATAATTTATTGGTACAGTAAGAAATTTCTTTTTCGAACGAAGAACTGTGTTTATATTGAAACAATTAATATTTCGACGGGTTTTACTTTTATAAACATATTTTTTTCTGCTATTTCCGAACTCAATTCCGCACCACTCTTAAGGTTGAGTTCACGTCGCGTTTATTTTGTATCATGTGCGTTTTCCCGAAAGGCCTACTCCACAGTTTTCATTTTTTCTTTACTGAATTTCCCACCCTGCCATGATATTAATAGCCGGAAAACCAAAACCGACTTATCGCGTTTACCTCCCACGAGCTCAGCAGCGAGGCAACATTCCCTTCGAACATACCATCAAGTGCAAAAGTGGATCGATGCAGAGAAAAATTCACTTGGCTGGGGATGGAAAGAACGAAACGGAGTTTTGGAGCCAAATACAACCGTTCAGGAACCCATACCACGCATACTTCTGGACATTGTATCCTGTGGATGTACAACCAACTTTAGCAGGGCTTGTAGATGTCGAAAAGCAGGTTTAAAATGTTCTCTTTTGTGCAAGACAGCAAACTGTGGAGGAAGATGATGTAGAGGACTCGAATGACGAAAACGACGAAGTGATGACGAACTTACATCGATGGTACTTTACCCAGAACAACCGATTTATTAAAAAGAAAAAAAGCCAATCATAGCAGGGTGAGAAATTTACAAAAGAAAAAGTTAAAACTGTGCAGCAAGCCTATCGAAAAAACTACATGAGAATCAAACGCGCCGTGGTGCGAAATTGAGTTTGGAAAAAGCAAAAAAAAATATGTTTCTAAGGACTAGTTCACGCTAAGCGCGCGTTTATACCGTAGTCAATCGAGTATTGTATATTTTTTTCTTTCTTCGGTGTCACTTGGGTCACTGAAAATAAGAACAATTTTGATCCCAAGCCTTTCTTTTACCTATTTTATTTGAATATTCACTACTTGTCATATTCCAAATTAGGGTCTTTTTCAATTTCGTCGATGAATAAATCAGTATCAAATTCTCACTATCCATTTTTATTTTGGAGAAAACTTTTCGAAAAACAACTGAAAATAACTGTACAATGTTCAAACGCGCGTCAACTTGCGCTGATGCGCGTTGACAGGTTTTTTGCGTTGTCGCTGCGTTGAACGCGCGTCGCCATACAACGCGCGTTACCATGTGTACAGTTAATAGCAATTAATAGTAATTGTAAACGCGCGTTTGGTTAACGCGCGTTTAACGCCTCTCATGTGAACTAGCCCTAAAGGTAAAATCCGTCGAAATATTAGAGCTCGTTCAGATGAAAGGCGTTAAGCGCGCGTTTTGGTAATGCGCGTTAACAAATACAAGAAATTTTATTGGATTCGGCCACATGCTACGCGCGATTAATTTAAACGCGCGGTAGACGCTGCGGTAGCGCTTGATACGCACGTTAGCGCGAGCTTTGAGTTCATTGGTTTTCCATACCGTTGCGTCGTTCAGTTGAAGCGCGCCATAGATGCGTTAAGACGTGTTTCGAGTATTGCAGAACAAAACTGAACTGTGGCATATCATATCAACGTTGCACGTGGATTGACAAGCGAGAAATGGTCGTATCAAGATAATTTTTATTGTAAATGCTAGAAATTACTTTATCTTTAATAAATTTCTCTTACCAAAAAGCGTCAGGTGGACTGGAAAAAAAGATAGGAACCAAAAAGGGGAAAAACCTTTTTTTTATGTCGTTCTGTCGACTTTGAAAGGCAATAACTTTTTTCCCGTTAAATGCACAGTTTTTTGTCAGATAACATTGTTGAAAATATAACTCAAAACGATTTCAAAGACACCAAGTTTATGACTGTGCGATAATTAAAACGCGAAATCTAAAAAAAAACATCAAATGCAAGATAGTGGCGAAAGGGTTGGTTGGATGCGCAAATTTAGGGTTAAAGTCACCGAGGGAGACCTTTTTGAACGAGGGGTAAGAGAAAAAGTATACAAAAGTGGTGGATCAATTCCTAAATGCACTGGACTAGGCAGAGATTTTCAAAATCGGCTAGATTTTTGCTTATGAGCTCTTGAGCATGTTGGGGAAGAACATGATTTTTTTAGCTATTTCTGTTCTCCGATGATTCAAATTTTACCAACACTGACCTAGTGAACCGTCATAACTTCCATTATTATAAAAATCCTCATGTTTTCAAAACCGTTGATTGTTAGAATCGCTGGAATTTATACGTATACGGTGGAATTGTAGATGGTGCTCCATCTAATTTTTTACGGCCACTGAGAAATTATCCAGACAGAAAATTTACAAATAAACAGATAGGATAGTAACTGGCCAACTAAATCCCCAGACCTCATTTCAATAGACTTTTTCTTATGGGGCTATGTACAAAATATTGTGTACACTATATCTCCAAACTGCTGATGACATAAAAATAAAAATAAAAAATGCATTTGTTTGAAGATCATTTGAAGGCAGACTTTGAATTCAAGAAAATGGTTATCATGTACTTCAATGTGAACCCGAACATAATCAAACAATTTTAATTACAAATTTTTCAATTACTTATATGAAAATCAACTAGCCACCTTGATTACATTTTTAATAAAATCTAAAGTACGTTAAAATCTTCAAAATCCTTAGAGATGGGTATAGGAAACATAGGTCAATTTCCCATCTTCTAATATACTAGGTGTCCCATTTAAAATAACAAAGTAATTGATGTCTAAATACATAATACATAATAGTGTTACTTACGTAGACAAGTTTGATTGAATGTCATCAGAAGATACTCGTTTACGACGTGACCCTACTCGAAGAATTGAACATAAAATCGTCCAATCTACCTGTCGTCATCAGTGGCTTATATCTTAAAATTGTAAAGCTCCTGGCCAAATCCATACGATTTACCAAACATTCACAATTGAAAGAACTATGATATCATATTAATCCAGCACATGAAAGTAGATGGATACAGTTACTTACATTGGCAAATTTCTCTGCAAAGATCAGTTTAAAACGTGCTCTTACAGAGTTCCTACAAGAAAAGATGTTTGGTGTGCTCGAGTACAAGAGCGTACATTCAGAAAAAAGAAGAAATTAAAAGAAACACAATTCACTCAATTTTTATCCTCCACGTGGTATTTTTTGGGTTAAGAAACCAATTTTAATTTTTAAAACCAATGATTTTAGAAAATACTTGAAATTTTTATATTAATGATCAGTCTTGTTTGGCAAACTTGACTTCATGTATCATATGTGTTGGATTTGAATATTTTTGGGCCAAACATATGGATTTTACAAAGCTGTTGGGTTCAATCGTCATATTTTGCTCTACCTTATTTCAGGTATAGACCATTCTTAATGAACCACTCTGTATATATCAGACAGTACGAAACGCATGCTTGCCCAATATTTCTTAAATTGTTTTGAGTGGTGTCTTATATCTTCTTCTAAGCCTCTTATTTCGGTTTCCTGTAGTTTCCTTAGATCTTAGTCATTACCATTACATTTCATTATATCTCCAAACCACCTTAGTCAATTTTGTCTCATCCCATACTTATGTATATTGGATATTATTTGTTTGTTCGTATTCGTTATTCCCGCTCTTCCTTAACACCATTGTAGAAACTCGTGTTTGACTTACGTATGCTAGAATACATCTTGTAGGACCCTTGAAACCCTCTTATGTATCGAAAAACTTCTTCTTCCTGCTCTCTTTCAGTATTTACTTGAACACACACTCTATCTCATCATCTTCATCCTTTGCTAATTCGGGTTTCATGGTTGTCTACTCGTTTAGTGTTTTCCAAGATCGTGTACGCGTTTTTCATTCTTACTTGTCTCTGCTTGTTCTTTTTAAAGTCATTATTCATTACTTGTGTTTTGCCTTATCCAAAACTGATGGAAATCTATAAACATTTTGCCTTTACATTTTTCGGGTCCGATTTACCTCTAAATCTGACTTACTTTCCTCAAGATTCATCTTTCGCTATTTCACTGATTAGTGGTGATAGATAGATAGAGTATATGGTTAGGAGTAATATTCGTCGATAGTTTTCAGTAAGAAATAGAGATGGAATCAAAAGGAGAATGACAATGGCTTATGTTGCAATGGTTGGCATGGCCCGGCTATAGAAAAACAAAGACATCAGCCTCACCATCAAATGCTGACTTGTATATGCAATTGTAAATGCTACGTACGGATGCGAGACCTGAACGCTCAAGAAAGTTTACAGAAGGAGGATAGATACATTTGAGCTTAGATGTTAGAGACGACTGCTAAGAATTCCATGGACAGTGGAAGCAAGAATCACCAAGTAGAATTAATCGAATTTCGAGCACGTCATGACGAGCTATTCCTTGGAGAACGACATCATGCTAGAGCAGTGGAAAAATGAGAAGAACCCGTTGGCTAGACACCGCTAAAATAAACCCATTATAACTATCAAAATTTACAAGTTCTTCAGTCTTATTGTTTCGAGAAGCATAGAAGGAACACTCCGTTATCATTGTCAGAATGTGATAAAAATATTTTCTAATTATGATATATAAGTGTCATTTTTATAATCAAAGTAACTTGTTTGGAAAAGTAAGATTTTTAGCCACGTGTCAAATTGTTTTGACATTTGTTTCTAACATGGTTCCCATGGTAACATCCAACACACATAGATAAAATAAGTTACTATCTTGTTTTCCCACTTTACTTTACAAAAACTTTAACTTATAAATCGTCTAATTAAATTTCGATTCTGTGGCAAGATATCCTAAAAGTAAGAATTTGAAACTTCAAAATTCTTTTTTTTTAATACGTACGACCATTTTTTAAATTAAAGTTTCTAATGCCTAAGATGAAAATATGACAATCAAACAACATACCTTCGAAGCACTGCGTGGAGTTGATGTCTTTAATTTGTGAGGGGCAGTCTTGCGGTGAGGCACCTGTAAATAATTTTACGAAATATAAAATCAATGGTAAAATTACTTTAAACTTGACGTGGGGCAACAAATACCTTTCAAGCATTAAAATAAGTGATGCGTCACATAACTCCAGGTTATTTACAAAAAAAATTATATATAAAATCTGGAAACAAATATGTCAGAAGTTTGAATATTAAGATTAGTATAATTTGATACTGTTTTGTAAATTACATAACCTTCTTTACAATACAAAATCTTATTAAATAATACGCGTTAAAAAAATATAGAGGTTTCTCTAACTTTATAAAACAACATCTAGGCATATTTTTCTAAGCCAATTCTCAACAATACATATTTAAAATACAGACATCTAATAAAATGCTGTTAACTACTGTATTATTGACCGATAAACAATTACTCGTGATTGTATTATAAAAATTACCGTTTTCTAATTGTGTTTTCATCATCACCTTTAATAAACAATTTCGTTTCTGTTCTTTTATTATAAACTGTTTTGTATACAAATGAGATGTAGTGTTTACAGTTGTTATTCGTACAATTAAAATCAGAAAACGTCAATTATCGAGTGATTATAAAATAATAACTAAAGTAACATTGTAATTGATATTTTCATAAGCGTGTTTTATTCCTAGCTAACAGATGTTGTAACAAAATGCTTCATAATCAAATACTTATTAAATATTATAAACAAAACTAGTACTTAAGCTTTAACGATTTTTTTTACATTTGTGTTTAACAACAAACGTCACAATAATGTCTTAATGCCTTCATTTTAATAGAAATATGGTATAATTGATGTGACGTAGATTATGCTACTTCGTAACGCGAGATGACTAGACTGGTAACCGCAATTACTGCGTTATTATTTTTCATTCAGTTTTTTCAAGATTCTACGTAATAATCATTTCTATTCACTGAATTGTAAAAAAAACTATTTTTCAGCAAATATTACATGCATAATTTAACAGACACTCCTTTACTCAATTGAAGAATGTTAGACTTCTAGTAAAATAATATTGGGAAATAAACTTCCCATCAAAAACCTAGCGGGATGTAGCTTTGTATCATTAAGTGTTTTAAAGACAGTAATGTTTACTAATTATATAAGACTAAACATTTTAAATATTTCAAAACCAGAAGAGAATATTTAAGAAAAGCTATTGGTCTACAACACATTTTCTAGTAAAATTTAGATCGTTATTTCAACATCAAAAATTATTAGAATTTTCTAATGTAAATTGAGGAAACAAGCAGATTTTAATCTACATTGCACATGATGTTTACGAAAAATAAAATTTTTATCAAAAATATAACTTTTGAGTTCAATATGGAATCGATCAAACAAGAGTTTATAACATATATAACACACTATTATAAAATATATGAAAAACAATTTCAAAAAACTTACATTTTAAATAATTGATAAGTTTATACATTAAAATGCGTTTGTTGCATTACTCACACTTAATTACTGTTATACACATGGAGGAAATAGATGAGTTATATACATTCTGTTGCGTTCCATAAATCATTCCTACCTTTAGTAGTAGGTACATAACAGAAGTTTCTAGAATCGTTTTATCTAGAATATAAACGGAATGGGCAGTAACATAGAATTTTTCTGGAAGAAAATGATGATAAGTAATGAATAACAATTTTTAAATAAGTACTGACTTTTTGTACTTCTTTGATCTACATATAAGCATTTCTAGTTTTTCTCACGTCTAGAATCCATTAATTTTACTTCCGTCTATTTCACTTTTTCCGTCTCGGGTTTCTCTAATATATTATTGTTTGGAGATTGTTTAATCCGATTTCCGTACCAAAATAAACGAGTTGTTTTTTTGTTTAAAATTACATTGATTGAACTTTTGGGTACTTAGTTTGGTGGCGTTTTGCCTTTTGTTTTCCTTACTCCTTTGACAATTTTTAGAATATATTTTTAGCTCTCCTTTAGTTCTAGATATTATTATTATTAGATCATTTGCATATGCCATCACTTATTCTCAAGGGATATATTAAACAATGTTGTAGAAAGAAGGCATAATCAGAATGCTTTAAATTTTCGCGACATTGTTCCCGTTGTGTTTATTTCATTCCAAGTTTGTTCCAGCGTCATTTTGACTAGTTTATTTATTAACCTACTGGGATCACTATTTGTATTTTTGTTAAAAAATCTCTTTGAGTCATATGCAGTATTTTCGTTATCTTTGCAATTGTCTTATTATGTATATTAGTGTATCTCCTTTCTTTTATTACTTCGCTCTGGTGTCTTATTAGTTCTCAATGTCTATATTATTTTTTTTATTCTTCTGTTGTTTTCTCTTATGTTTCACTTCTACTTCTTTTCATCTTTTATCATGATCTTGTCTTTTTGTGTTTGGCATAATATCCCAAGTACGTCTTCTTTTTTTCCCTAAGAAGAAGGCGCAGTTCCATTTTTAGCTGCAAATTTTTATAATAGAGAGTTAAGCAAAAACGGTATGGATGATTTGAAATAGCAATTACTCATTTTTCAACAAAACTAAAATTTTATTTTTTCAATGTGTAGCTTAAATGTTTGAAAATTATCGAAACTACTTTAGAACAAAAGAAGTACCAGCACACACATGGGCACTTAAGAAACAAACGATACATAAACTAGAAGTGACACAGAGGAAGATGAAAAAACGAATGCTAGTTATTACTATAAAACACAAAAAGAGAAACAAATGGATCAGGAAAAGGAACAGAATGTTGCTATTACAAAAATTAAAAAAACAAAAGAAAAAAATTAAAACATTGATTATGTAAGACAAATAACATTTGTTAAAAGGTGTCCGTTTTTATCCATACACTCCAGCAAACGTTGTCCATGCTTCTCTCAAGCATTTCATGTGGAACCGCTCGAATTTCTTTTGTTTAACTTGAACTTTAAGTGTACGTAGTATATTTATGTATACTCGCGCTTTGAGGTAGCCCAATAAAAATAGTCACAAGGTGACCATCCAGTGACCGAGGACGTCACTCTACCGACCACGTCTCCATTGTTACTAAAATGGCGGCTCCTGACGAACATATACCCCCACTCTTTATCCATCATGATTATCTCCACCTTGCTTGGCGCCCGGTTCAAATCGTTTACACCTCCAGGTCTAACCCTGAATATTATAGCTCGGTCGCCTTAGCCAAAGACAACATCTAGCACATGCTAGCGGACTTTGCACAACACTAGCATATCTTTAATAGCGGAGTTTTGGGGTTTAAATCTGGGGGAACTAAGGCGACCTCGGCCTCTCCACAAAAATATATATAATTTGTGATGTTTGCATCCGAAAGAGAATAGCTGCACAAGCTAGCACAACTTTACTCAACGCTAGCGCACCTTTAATAACGGAGTTATTAAGGATTGAATCAAGAAAGCCACCACCCCCCCACACAACAACAAAGTTTCACAAAAAATATCGAATTTTCCATGTTTGCACACGTAGGAAGGAACATTTTTAATAACGAAGGGGTTAAGGTTGAGCAAAGTTGGGCTAACTTGTGCTAGCTATTTTCTTTTGTGTGCAAATATCAAAAAATCAATATTTTTTGTGAGAGGGCTGAGGTCGCCTTAGTCCCTCCAGGTTCAAACATCAATAACTCCGTTATTAAAGCTGTGCTAGCGTTGTGTAAAGTTCTGGTGGCCTGTGCTATTTATTCTTTTTTGTATGCAAAAATCAAAAACTGGATATTTTTTTGTGGAAGGGCTAAGGTCGCCATAGCCCTTTCAGATTCAAACCTCAATAACTCCGTTATTAAAAGTGTGCCAGCTTTATTTTTAGTTGTGCTAGCTCAGCTCTTTAATGTTCAAACGTCAAAAGTTCAAAATTTTGTTGTGGGGGGCTGGCTTCCTACATTCAAACTTCAATAACTTTGTTATTGAAGATGTGCTAACGTTGGTTGCTGGCCTGTGCTAGCTATTCTCTTTAAACAAACCTCAGTAACTCCATTATTGAATGTGTGTTAGTGTTGCGCAAAATTATGGTAAGCTGTGCTAGCTGTTATTATTATTACGTCCATTTATAGTTTTCTGTTATTTATTTCTGGATAGTTACTTTGTAAGTTGTACTATTTATTGTAATATAATTCATATTTTAGTGTCTTTTAGTGTTATAGAGTTGCGGACAATTGTAGATAAGCATTAATAAAATAGCGTTGAGTTAAAGCAGGTGTGTTTTAATACTGTTCTAATAACAAATAAATATTAACATAAAACCTAATAAAGAGAACATATAACATGGTGTCAGGTGTAAAAAAAAATTGATAAAAAAAAACAGTGAAGTAACTTTAAGTGAATAAATTAATTAAGTTCTTGAACAAAATTGTGAAATGGAAACGATGCAAGCGATGACCTTTAGACCACCGCAGCCATTAGTATTTGATAAAATATTTCGTTAAATTTTGGAAAATTTATGTCAAGTTTCGACATCTTTTAACAGCTACCGGACTTGTTGAAAAGGACGAAGAAACGAAAATTGCAATATTTTGAACATTTCGGGTGAAGAAGCACAAAATGTTTTCCAAACGTTTAAATTAACCGCTAAGCAACGCAAGACGTATAAAGAAGTTATTAAATCGTTTGAAAATTACTGTAAACCATTAAAAAACGAAACTTATGAACGTTATAAATTTTTAAATAGAAATCAAATGGAAGGAGAAGACTTTGATCATTATTTAACTGATATTAAAACGTTAGCGAAATCGTGTAATTTCTCATCTTTAGAAGATTCGCTGATACGAGATAAGATAGTGAGTGGCATAAGGGACGTAAAACTTCAAGAAAATTTATTAAGAATACCTGGTTTGACCCTTACTACAGCAGAAAATCATTGCAGAGCGGTAGAAGCTAGTAAACATCAAGTCAAGAGTTTATCGATAGAAAAAGAAGTTGATGTACTGAAGTTAAACAGAAATGAATTAATTAAGAAGAATTCCAAGTCAAGCGTGAGTACCGCAGAAAATTTTAAAAATAATAATCGAGAACTCGTTTACAATTGTTTAAAATGTGGCAATAGACACTGTAAAATGCAGTGTCCAGCATTCGGTAAATTTTGCAACAATTGTAAAAGCCTAATCATTTTGTTGTAGGTTGTAAATTTAAAACAACACTAAAACAAAACGATTTTTCCAAAGTAAAAATAAATTTGTAAATAATTTGAGTCTTGACGAGGAAAATCTTTTTGTTGATACTGTGGCACTAAATGAATTTAAATTTAGAAATTGTAATTCGGAAACGTGGACCGTTGCTGTAAGTATAAATAATACGAAAGTTTGTTTTAAACTTGATACTGGTGCAAATTGTAATTGTTTACCATTTAAAATTTACCAAGACTTAAATTTACCTATCAATCTAATTGATGATAACAATAGTAGTTTATCTATATTTACATACGGTAATAATAGATTAAAAATACTTGGGTGTGTAATATTAAAATGCATTGTGCAAGGTATACATTGTAACATTAAATTTGTTGTCCTTGACGTAATCAGCATGCCCATTCTTGGTTTGAACGCGTGCATAAAATTAAATTTAGTAAAAAGAATTGACGAAGTGGTGAATGAATTAAATTTTAATAAAAAGTAGAATTTGTTAATAAATACGAATCAATTTTACTGGTACTGGTAAAATTCCATATGAGTATAAGATTGTTCTTAATAAAAATGCTAAACCAGTAGTAAGTAATTGCAGGAGGGTTCCAGATACAATCAAACTAAAATTAAAAGAAACTCTTAATGATCTAGTTAAAAGAAAAATTATTTCTAAAATTGAAGAACCTACCGAGTGGGTAAATAATATTGTAATAATTGAAAAAGCTTCTGGTGCTTTAAGAATCTGTTTAGATCCTGTTCATTTGAACAAATACGTTTGTGTTGATCAATATCCAATACCTACTCTTGAAGAAATAGCGTTAAAATTAAAAGATAAAAATATTTTTTCAGTTTTCGATTTAAAAGAAGGTTTTTATCAGGTACCAATTGATTTAGAAAGTAGTAGATATTGTACATTTAGTACACCTTTTGGTAAATATTGCTTTAATAGATTACCATTTGGATTAAATGTTAGCCCTGAGGTATTCCAACGAATAAATGAAAAAATATTTGATGATTTGCCTGTTGGCATTTATTTTGATGACATTATTGTTGCAGGTAGTAGTGAACAAGAACATGATAAAATAGTGTTAGAGTTAATAAATAGAGCAAAAAGTATGGAATAAAATTTAATAAAGCCAAGTTACAGTACAAAGTAACAAAAGTCAAATATTTGGGTCAAGTATTTTCTGGTGATGGCGTTCAGCCTGATAGTGAATACACGCAAGCTATTTTGGATTTAAAAGAACCTAAAAATAAAAAGGAGTTGTTAAAAGTATTAGGAATGATTAATTATTTAACTAAGTACTTACCTAATGTTACGGATATTTTAAAGCCGTTAAGAAATTTAATAAAAAATAACGTACAGTGGCTATGGACTAAAGAACATTCTGATGTTTTTGCTAAAATTAAACAAGTTATTGCAAATATACCAGTTCTTAAAATATTTGATAGTAACTTACCAATCGAGGTTCAAACTGATGCAAGTCAATTTGGTATCGGTGGATGTCTATTACAAAATGGTCAGCCAGTTGCTTTCTGTTCTAAAAATTTAACCGAGACCGAAACCCGTTACGCGCAAATAGAGAAAGAATTTTTAGCAATTTGTTTTAGTCTTAAAAAGTTTGATCATTATGTTTATGGACGTAAAATAATAGTTAAGAGTGATCATAAACCTTTAGTAGAAATTAGTAAAAAAGATATTTGCAAAATTAGTAACAGGTTACAGAGAATGAAATTAAAACTTTTAAAGTACAACTTTGATGTACAATATTTACCGGGAAAATATTTGTACATCGCTGACCTATTATCTAAATTATTACAACAAAAAATGCAAGAGATATCATTAAAAACTTAAAAATAATATTTGCAAATCACGGAATCCCAACAAATTTTGTATCAGACAACGTTCCTTTCAATAGTAGAGAGTTTAGGGAATTTGCACAAGATTGGAATTTTAACCTAATTACTTCTAGTCCATATTATCCGAAGTCTAATGGACTAGCAGAACGTGCCGTTGGCATTTGTAAAAATATGCTAAGGAAATGCGACAATACAAATACGGATATCTACAAAGCACTTCTAGAGTATCGCGCTTCGCCATTGACTGGTTTGAATGTGTCGCCCTCAGAATTGCCTAACAATAGACTCATTAGAACGATTTTACCAGTAAGTAGTAAAATATTGTCAAACATTAGCAAAATTGACAATAATTATTTAGAAACAAAAAGAAGTCAAACAAAAAAGTACTATGACAGAAACAGTAAGATAAGGAAAGAATTTAAGGAAGGGGAAAGTGTTGTAATAAGGAAAGGTAAAGAGTGGTTTCCAGGTTGTATTGTCCAGAAACACTCTAACCCAAGATCTTTTATTGTAAAAGACCAAGATGGTAAATCGTTTAGACGTAATACCTATTTTATTAAACATTCTCCTCACCCTGTTCAGAAACCACTATACTCTAACAGAGTGATAACTCCAAAAATTAAAACACCGAATACAAATAATACTGACAACAAATTTAATGAAAATAACTTGTCTATGAGTAGTTATCTAACACGCTCTGGTCGTACTGTAATACCTCCTGTTCGTTACAGAAATTAAAATATTGATTTAGTTTGAATTTTGCCAATTGAATTAATTGAAATTAAGTTGTGTTTGAGTAGTTCCTTAAAAATTAAATTGTTTGTTAATTTTATTATAAAATGAGGATGTAATATAATTCATATTTTAGTGTCTTTTAGTGTTATAGAGTTGCGGACAATTGTAGATAAGCATTAATAAAATAGCGTTGAGTTAAAGCAGGTGTGTTTTAATACTGTTCTAATAACAAATAAATATTAACATAAAACCTAATAAAGAGAACATATAACATTTATAGCATCTTTTATTCATTTTCCTTCTCTACTATTTTATTTTTCTATTTTTAGTTTCCCTAGTTTGTTGTAGCGGTCTATCTCACGTAATTTTTTTTTGCTTGCACTCTTTTATCTAAAACTATCTGTAAATAAAAATTTCATCTACGTCAAATAATGTTCAAAATCTATTTCTACACAAGCTTTAAGTTTTGATCTTATTACCACATGGTGTAAGAATTGAGGCTTCCACGGCCGGAGTCATTATTGGAACAAAAACGTATCGTGACAAAACGTTGGCAACTACGGTTACCTTTTAGACACGGTCCAATTCCGGAAGACTATTACCACATGATTTATGTAGCATCAAGATTTTTTAAGGTCCCTTTACGTACATAACGATGTTGACTTTGTTTAACATTTTTTCCAAATTTTTATAAAACTTTTAATTGGTTCTTCTTCTATGAGTTCTATCTTGACATCACATTTATTATTTCTAACATCCTTTGGGGTCCTCTGATTTGCAAATGACTTAAAGGTTCACTTATTTTCTTAAAATCCAATAAACTTGCTACTCTTTCACTTTTGATAAAGATTTTTATTTAAAATTCGTTGATTCAATCTCGGTATTACATTACATTGTTCCATTGTAAAATCTAGTACGCCGTCTGTACCAGTTGTTAATCTCTCTCTAAAAAAGGCTTTTGCAAAGGTAACTTAAGGAAACGTTCGTAAGCCCGTTAGCTGAATGTAATCTTCACTTTATCTTAATCTGATTCTTCAGATTTTGAACAGTTACGGTCTTGAACAGGTACTTTGTTAAATGACTTCTAGTTCTTCATATGAATTCAACTCTTTATAGGTCTTATCACTCTGCCTTTTAAAATAGTCTTCTAGAGATGTTTTGGAGCCTAACCACAACGTCAAATTAGAATTTTTGACCATAACGTCGAATGTATCATTTCTAACTTGACTACAACGCCAAACTTCTAATTTGACCATATTATCAAATTTTTAACTAACAGCATTGACCATAACGTCAAACTTTAAAAATAGTCAAACGTCAAATTCCAAATTCGATCGAAACACCATTAATTACAAGCACTGCCATGAAGAAAATGCGACTTTAACGCCAAATACCAAACCACAGTATAGATTTAAATTAATGATGGTAAGACCGAGATTTTTTTTATGATTCCTATCGTACCTGATCCTTAGCAAAAATTATTTGTTTACAAAATTCCACTTATTCATAGTATTTATATTTACATACAGTGTTTCGGTCACATTTGGAATTTGACGTTATGCTTATTTTTGAATAATGACCGTTTAGCGACTAAAAGAAGTCACCTATGTACCGGGTGACCCAATAAGACTGTTCCTCGGCCATATCTCGGGAACCGTTCGTCGTATGACTTTGGTGTCAAAAAAATATTAGGTAAATCGGCCATGAAGAGTCGCAGGAAAATATTTTCAAGTTTTAAAAATGACCACCAGAGGGCGTAACTGCCATCTTAAAATTTTTAAATTGCATTTTCTATAAATTTTGCAAAATAAACAAACAATTTGTAAAGAGAACCAGTTTATCTATCATTTTCGTAAAAACAAAAGTTCAGTTATTTCAAAAACAAAGATGGCGGGGGGTGTTCAATTGTTTTTGCAATAACTTGCTTTAACTTCTTAACGGTTTGACAAATTTAGTATCGTTGAAAACAGTATTCCTTAAGCAATAAGAATAAGATATAAGAATTGATACCATGACATAAATTAAAAAAAAAATCAAAAAAATCAAATGGAATGATATGACTTTTTCTTTATGATAAAGTAGCCAAATAACATCCAAATAGGCCAGTGAAAACCATTTTTCAAAATCTCGTTCCTAACCTAAAATATTGGGAAAATGAGAATAATGGATGTTTGAAGATCGAGGACCGCGCGGTAAATTTTCTAAAACTATTAAAAATTTAGCACAAAATGAATAAGATGTTAAGAGTCTAAATAGAATTCATTTAGGTATTATTTAAAAAAATATATATCATCAGAACATTCATGTTGCTCCAAAGAAACTAAACTTATTGTCACTATTGTCACTTTAATGTTACTCTCGTAATTCTAACCTATAATTTAAAAAGTAAGCCTTAAAACCTAAATAGGTATACTATATCCAAATTCGAATATGTTAGACCATATATTTTGGAACCATTTACAAAAATTTTAGTAGGTATAATATAGTTACTTTACGGAATTCTTTTTATGAAATGGTCTGTTGTTCTAAAAAATTCATTTTTTAATAATACCCATGAAAGGAAAAAAAAGGGATCTAATGGCGACTCAGGTGTTCAAAATGGCCTCCGTTATTTTGGATGCACATCTGAAGACGCTGATGTGTTGAAAGAACAGCATTCTCAATTCCAGCTCTTGGAATGTTCAAGATAACATTCCTGATTCTTGCAATCATATCCTCGCGGGAAGTTGGCCTTGTTGCTAAGGCTATATCCTTAATTCTTCCCCAGAGATAAAAATCAATGCAGGTTAAATCGGGAGACCTTCAAATATTTAATAAGTTTTAATATGTGTGTTAAATACTGAAGCAATTTTACGGCGAATAACATTACAAAAACTTGCCTTGGAGGCCAAGGGAACAGGGTTCCTCTTCCGATCCAACGTTCAGGGAAGGTGGCATTTAAATACTGGCGAACAGCAAGGGCATAATGGGCGGGACAATCATCATGCTGAAAAAACATATTTTGGCGGACGTCCAGCGGAATATCATCCATTAAAATTGGAAGAACATTTTCTAAGAAATGTAGGTATGTTCGACCATTTAATGTTCCGTCTAAAATAAATGGACCAACAACCCGCCCTCCAATTATCCCACACCAAACATTTACACTATATCTCCCTTGATGCTGGACTTCTCCAAACCAGCGCGGATTATTTCGAGCCCAAAAGTGCGCATTATGTAAGTTCAATTGCCCATTACTACCGAAAGTGGCTTCGTCAGTCCACAACACATTTGACAGAAATTGAGGATTTTCTGCTACCATGTTTAATAGCCAGTGGCAAAAATCTATCCTTTGGTCGAAATCGGAGGAGTAAGGCTTTGGTGTAAGTTGATATGGTAGGGTGTAGCCTAAAATAGCAAAAAATGTAAAAAAAACATGGGGGTTTATAATTTGAGTGTAAAATAGATTAAACTTTATAAAAAGAGGTATATCTCTGGGTTTGAATAATGCGATGAACCGTACTTTGAGGAATACCCAAGTCTTGAGAAATTTCTCTAGTACTAATTTGGGGATTGTTTTCTATAGATGCCAGGATATTAATAACATTATGTTCGTTATTTTGCCTATTTCTCCGATTCATGACAGGTCTACGGATGGTACCCGTTGTTAACAGGCGCTGGGCTAAACGCACAAACACGCGGCGATGGTATCGCGGTCGATTCGGATAGCGCAAATAGAAGGTGCGAGCAGCGATAATCCCATTTTGAAAACATTCAAAATAGATCGCCAGCATATTAAATGCTTTTTGGTTAGAAATCGGCATTTTAAAAAGATTACAAATTCAAAAAACTGCACTTTCTGAATGTAAACACAACAAAATAATTTACAAAATTACGACTGTCATTTTATAATGCATCGTGTTCCATTTGTTTAATTTTCCAAGGCCTAAATGTAGGGTGCTTTACTTTACTTTAAAACCAAGCCAAGACTTACCTTGTTTTTCATTATTGCGATTAAAAAGTTATACCTTATACTTTTTAATTTTCAAATATATTATATTTTTGGCAAAGATGAACTGAACTACCTACTTATTTTTCTTTTTCCAAGACCACACACCATATTGCAAAAAAACAGCTTATAACTTTACGCAAAGTACCTACTAGATTTGGGGCATCAAATTTTACAAAGAATCTTTGTAAATGGTTCCAAAATATATTGTCTAACATATTCTAATTCGGATATAGTATACCTATTTAGGTTTTTGGACTTACTTTTTAAATTAAAGGTTAGAATTACGAAAGTAATATTAAAGTGACAATAAGTGCAAAATGCGTTTAGTCCCGTTGGAGCAACATGAATGTTCTGATGATATATTTTTTTAAATAATACCTAAATGAATTCTATTTAAACTCACAATTGTCTCTTTAACACGGTCCTCGATCTTCAAAACATCCATTAGTCTCATTTTCCCAATATTTGAGGTTAGGAACGAGATTTTGAAAAATGGTTTTCACTAACTTATTTGGATGTTATTTGGCTACTTTATCATAAAGAAAAAGTCATATCAATTCATTTGATTTTTTTTTTTAATTTGGGTCATGGTGTCAAAACTAGCCCCCTGGCTGAGAAGGATTCAACTAAATTGATTCTTATTGCTTAAGGAATGCTATTTTCAACGATACCAAATTTGTTAAAATCGGTCAATCCGTTAAGAAGTTAATGCAGGTTATTGCAAAAACAATTGAACACCCCCCGCCATCTTTGTTTTTGAAATAACTGAACTTTTGTTTTTACGAAAATGATAGATAAACTGGTTCTCTTTACAAATGTGAAAAAAATTTTTTGTTTATTATGCGAAATTTATAGAAAATGCAATTTAAAAATTTAAGATGGCAGTTACGCCCTCTGGTGGTCATTTTTAAAACTTGAAAATATAATCCTGCGATTCTTCATGGCCGATTTACCTTATATTTTTTTACACCAAAGTCATACGACGAACGGTTCCCGAGATATGGCCGAGTAGCAGTCTTATTGGGTCACCCGGTACATTAAACCACATGAACAGGGGATACGATATACACCTTGAGAAGAAAGATTTTGAAACTTATCCTTAGAGGAAGGTAGAAGTTGTTAGAAGATGTAAAAATAGGTTTAATGTCGATTTTTCGAAGAAGATTACCTATTCTATAACTGAAAAGGTGTATATCGTATTCCTTGTTCATGTGGCTTAGTGTATGTATATAGGTGAAACTGGTAGCTTTACTAATACACGTATTTTTGGAACATGACCGTTGTCTACCTTAAACTTTCTTTTGTTTGTTTGTAGTTTCTCGCCCTGATGAAACCCCTTACGATAACTGGCGAAACGTTGGCAACTACGGTTACTATTGTTATTATTATTATATCGAAATAGGTAATAAAATGTCAATCATTTTATTGACAAGTAGTTAACGCTCGTCATTTTTAACACTTGATGCGCCGGCTATTTTTCCGCGGCTTTTTTCCGCCTCCCTTTTTTCTGTGTAGGTAGTAATGTATCTGTATTGTCATATTCAATATTGTTTTATAAATAAACAACAATATGTTGTAAACTCCTGATTTTTTTTCGAACTGTGGTGGTCAATTTTAATACTAACAACTTGCTTGGCGAATTTGTAAATAACGTTTTATTCGGTATTGATGCGAAATAGCGTGCGGTAACTAACTTACTTTCTAGCACGCTAGTAATTTGTTTTGATTTGATAAAATTAGGATGTCTTCTAATTGCAACAAATGCCAGCGAAATAATATAAAAAACATGTGCCACAACTAGTTTTTGTATATACAAAGTCAATCTCTTCAGAATATACATTTATATAAAACTTCGCCTATTCAAATAAGTATACTCCATTAAAGAACACCCCGTGTTTGACTTATATAGCAAGGCTGTTGTTAATTTTTCAAAAGATATAAATCAGTTGCATTCCAGGATTGAAAAAAAAACTAAATGAACACTATTAACTATTCATAAATTATGCTTTCATTACGGATAAAAACAAATTGAGCTTTAACTAAATTTAAAAAAAAAACCTTCAAGAAACAGCAGAGTGGGTAGCGCTAAACTTTTAAAGTTCAACAAAAAACACCTATGGATGTTTAAAAAAAGCTCAAAAAACATGTTTATTAGAGGTGTTTTGATTTTTAATTAATAAACAGGACGTTCATCATTTATCACGTATCTTAATCCTAAAGTGATTTATAGAACACAGTAATTCTGGATTATACCTAACCAAACCATTATTAGATTTAAATTTAATCTATTCTGTTCAGAAGGAAGTACTTAAACATCGATAATTAGAATTAGGCGTTACTTACAGAGTGGCACAACCAGTTTAATTAATGTCTACTATTTTTCTGTGTTTGCTCGTTTCAACGCCAGTTTTCTTTTTCGGTAAAAAAATTTTGAAATCTGATCTTTTACATGAGATATTCATCAATAATGTCATTTTTGACATTGTTCTTCCGGTGTTTGAGGCTTATGCTTTTCGTCAGTTTCTTGCGACACTGTTCAAAATTAATAAGAATTGGTCGTTGTCGACTTCAATGCCAAAAACGAGACCTAAATAGATGCACATGCATCGTAAGTAGGATTTAGAAATGCGTTGTATGCGAGTCACTTGTTATTTCAATTGGAAATACATAGAGATATGAAGAAAATATTAACAAGGAAGCAAACAGGAGCGGATTATGTAAGAACGCAAATCGGCGATAGTAAGTTATGTTAGAAGCGCCGCTCTCACGCTAACACCCTTTTATAATGCACCATGCATCTCGGTCTACATGCCTATTCGTACTTAAATACGTTGATGTCTTACATGGTTGACAAGACGCTTTACACATTGACAGCTGTCTATTTTCGCACTACCATCGTTTCCAATTACCCATTTGTTTAGTAATCTAACAGTACCTTCATTCATGGTACGATAAAAATAGATTCGGACGAAGAAGATACAAGAAAAAAAGAGAACACACGATACGCACGTGAAACAATCGAAAAACGAATTCTATTTTGTACCATTTTTTGTTGGTTGTAATCAGTTCGATTAAGTAGTTTTTGGGAGGCCGAAAATGTTTTTAGATCAAAATGTCCCGTTATAGGTATTTAAGGAAACAATATTGCTTCATACGCGAATTAGCCTCGGGTTATCTTAAACACCGGGCAATTGACCTGACAAGGAATCCGAAACTCGATATGCAATTATAGTGTTCTTAATAAAAAAAAGCGACTGACCACCATTTGATCGATTTAACAAAGATAAGATGGGTACCTTCCGCTCGCACCGTAAAACGTTTGCATACATTAATGGCTGCCGAAAATTAACAACAAAATGCATCGACATTTATCTTCTATGGATCTTGATCGTGGTCATATTTTTGTATTGATTAAGATGCTCTCTTGCGTAATGTAAATTATTTTTGATTAGCACCAGTTAAGTCTTTGTTTTCTTTAACATTACAAGGTTTATTGAACTTTCAGAATATCTATAAACGGGCATCTAATTTCAATTCCAAAATACATTTGTTTTCAAATTATTAACTTCAATTCCAAAATTGTATTTAAAATTCTATTCAATGCGTATCAGTTACATTTCTTGTTTCTACAAATTGAAAAAAACAAAGTTTAAACTAATAGTCCAGTAAATGAATACAAATGGTCTTGCAAAAGTCGGCATATACTTAGATCTTGAGGTCCTCAATGACCACCTGATTTTGCCAACATGGCGTGGACCGCTCGCGACGTTATCTAAAAAAATGTCGCATGAAATTAGATAATTAATCATATTTTCCATCCCGTTCGTTTTATTGGAAAAATACTGTTTTATTGTTCGATCAATATTTACAAAGATATAGCTTCCCAAATTAGAAAACAAGCGTTTACCGCAGAACTCCACATCATCACCATAAGCGGAAATAAAATTGCGTTTTAGAAAAAAATGGTTCAAACAAAAGCTATAGACAATAGAATTTCCAGCAACTTTGTTCCTCAACTTTTTTGTAAAACTGATATTGGTGGAGATATTGTTACAATAATTATTGTCGCGTGATTGTTATATCTCAGTAATTACCTTTCGAATCAAAAATAGTTTAAACAAAAGTTGTGTATAATTAAATTATAAACAACTTTCATTTAAACAATAATATTTTTCTAAATATTTAAAAAATTTAAAATCTGTGTAGGGTAAAGGCTGTTTTGTCTACATAAAAGTTACCCAAAATCTAATCAGATCTGTTACATAAAATTCAGAATGGTCATTTTCTTGATATCTTGTTTATACAGGTTTTTATTATGTGGTATCACCAGTAGCCCTAAAGCGGGGTTTACACGGGTCTATTTTTGCCGTGCGGCTAATCGCTTCACAAATCGCCTCACGAAGCCGCAACGCTAGCCTTTTTACACAGGTGACTAAAATCGCCTGCGGGTCGGTCATTTCCCTCGAAACTGTGTTCGTGCCGGAATTGAAATAGTTAATTATTCAATTATTCAAGAATTACTTGAAGAACAAAGAGAGAAGAAGAAACAAAAGGAAAGAAGAAAACGTAAATGTTGGGTATGTGGATGGATGTCTCGACGTATTCATGGTTGTTTAACCAAACGATCTGTACGTAGAATCGCGGTAGTGGAACAACGTGCGCGGAAACACCTTCATGAGTCGGGCATTTGCCTGCAACTGATTGTTTACAAGGTCGATTTTAGTCACCAGCTGCATGTAGCAGGTCGCCGCGCGGCCAAAGTCGGATGTTGGGGCTTGCGGCTTTAGTCACCTGTGTAAACCACGCTTAATTCACAGATCTGAACCCGACGGACTTGCGCAATCATCATCCGACATCTCCGCATCAAGTTCGTCGTCATGGTCATCATTCAGACCTATTTCGGCTATATTGCTGGACGCATTTTCATTGCAAACATTCTTGAGCATTTTAAACTCGCTTTGCGGTAGCTGCACGCGGTACCACAACCTTTTTGATTTACAAGAAATGCAAGTTATTTTTTGTTTATTTATTTAACAAACCTATGTTATTCAATAACACAGAACCCTTACATTTAAAAATTAGATGCTAAACAGAACATCACCTCCAAACAAAGATAAAAAAAGAGTCATAAGGTTAAGGTCTGCTTTTCAGGTATTTTTGAAGCTGGGAGGCACTTATATTAAATAAATCTACTTCTATTTTGTTTGCATTCTGCATGATCCTACTGGCCGACCCACCCTCGCCATGTCGTGTTCTTGTCATACGTACGAGGATATATTGAAAAATTCTTAGCCTACTATAGAACCAAACAAAATTTCAATGTCAAAATATTTTATTACTCAACATTTCTCCTCTTAATTGGATACATTTATTACAGCGAACCTGCAACATCTCTAGACCTTTCAAAAAAAATGTTTCTTCTTGCTCTGCAAACAACTTCCACAGCTTCTATTACCTCCTTGTTGGGAGAAAATGTACGACCTTTTAAACTTTTTTTCAGTTGAGGAAAGAGGTGATAGTCGGACGGAGCCAAATCGGGTGAATAAGGGGCGTGTTCTAGTAATTCAAACCCTAAATCACGAATTTTTTGCATGGCAACATGAGATTTGTGTGAAGGGGCGTTGTCCTGCAAAAACAAAATACCTTTGCATAGCTTTCCGCATCTTTTCTCTTTAATATTTTCCCGTAGAGTGGTCAGTAATGTCGAATAGTAATCTCCAGTTATTGTTCTACTCTTATCCAAAAAATAAATCATGATTACTCCATGGCAATCCCAAAAAACTGAAGCAAGAACTTTTCCAGCAGATTTTTGCACACGAAACTTCTTAGGTCTTGGAGAACCAGAGTGTCGCCATTCCATCGATTGTTGCTTTGTTTCTGGATCGTCGAAATGTACCCAAGCCTCATCCATAGTAACAATTCGGTTTAAGAAGTCTACATCGTTTACAAATCGAGCACAGATCGAACGCGATGCTTCTACCCTTGCACGCTTTTGGTCAACATTCAAATATTTGGAGATCCATTTTGCAGCAATTTTTCTCATGTCCAAATTGACGTGAACCATATGATGAACACGTTCGTATGAAATATTCAGTGCTTCAGATATCCGTTTTAGCCCAATTCGACGGTCGCATACGAAGGACATTGATCACCAAGGGCATTAAGCATATCTTCGTAAATTTGCTTACCTCTTAACCCTTTTAAATACAGGTACTCTGGTTTACTTTTTTGACGTCAAACTTTACACTGACACTTCTAATAAGTTATTGTTCGTTGCTATGGAGCGCAATATTTTGTTTATGCAAGGAACTGGTCTAGGCTAACTAGATATCAATACATCCTCGTAAGTGGCCAGGTGGCACATATATATTAATCTTCTGTAGGAGGTTGGGGCAATCAACAAGGACATGCAAAACATAATGTATTGTGATGACATTAAATCTTCTCTTTTGTAGACTTTGAAAATTTAGATGTTTCTCTAATTCTGCGTATCAATATTTTTTTGGGTAATACACCACATGTCTAAGAAATTTGTTTTGGGCACTGATTGCAATCTCTTGATGTAGATTTGAAAATATGGAGATCATATTACTGGGTCTTTATACAACTGATGTTTTCGAATTCTCTTGGGTTCCTTTTCAAACAGCCTAAGATTTTATTTGCTGTTTTCCCATCAAGCTGATATGCTCGAGGCATCATATTGCTTGATTTACTAAATTGAATTAAGATACATTCTGTTCCTCTAACACCATTCATGGAATCTATCCAAGTATTCTTGAAAATTTATAACACATCTGTTTCAATGGACAGAATTATATATTCAGCATAAAGTATGTATTTAACTATACTGAAAACATGTTGATACATCATTAAAGAATAATAAGAAAAAGAGTGGTGCAAGGTGTCCCCACACCAAATGTGACATCTATTGTCCAAGGCTTGTGCCCACCAATCCTGATCACTTGAATCCTACCGGTGAGACATGATTTAATTCATGAATTCCATATCTCACCAGCTTATTTAATAGAAGCCCATGATACCCTCTGTCAAATGCCCGGAAGAAATCAGTACATACTGAATCAACAGAATACCCCTCTTCCAAGTCACCGACGATGCAGTCATTACTAGCACTAGCAAATTGCTCGAGAGCGAACCCGTGTTGATTGTCACTAATAATATTTTTGTATGTTTTTTTAAAGAGATTTGAGAATCAAGGAAATCAGACATACTGGGCGATAGTTCTCAGCCTTATCTTT
The DNA here is from genome assembly GCA_030710515.1 of Abscondita cerata. Classification (NCBI taxonomy): domain Eukaryota; kingdom Metazoa; phylum Arthropoda; class Insecta; order Coleoptera; family Lampyridae; genus Abscondita; species Abscondita cerata. The sequence goes on along the minus strand of JALBCR010004773.1, from coordinate 351,003 downwards.
ATCACCGGCATTCTTAAACACTGGTGTTATATACGACTGCTTCCAGAAATCAGGGAATTTTTCAGAAGATAATGAGAGATTAAATAATAGTCATAAAAGTCTACTCAGAGGAAATGAATTGTTCCTGATAAAATATGCTGTTATTCCATGCATCCCCGGTCCCTTTTTGGGATCTATCTGTAAAAACCTCTCTATCACATCCACAATACGAATACAATAATATCCAACATTAATATCACATAAATCATTACGGCTGTAGGATCTAGAACTAACATAAACATAGATCTACAATTGTTTTGGCATCCTTGCCTGAGCAGTCCCCCAGCCTGATTGTGCCAGGAATGCATCGATCTCCGCCCTTGGAATGAATGTAACTCCAAAATAACTTGGGATCGTGCATGAGATTTTATTTTACAATACTGATATAAATATAATAACATACTTTGATTTGAATTTTACATTGGAATCTAAGTTCACTGAATATGTTATAATCACTTAGTTTCTTTGAATTGTTTGTGACCCTCCTTCTTCTTTAGAATAATATGTTTAAGCTAATTGCTGTAACATATATAAAACTTATATCTATTTTATGAGTATCAGTACATAAAGCTCTATACAGTAGGCTACAGTTTGATAAAATAACAAAACGGCACTATTGATAACACCTTGTATCTGCACATATCTGTTACTAAAAACATTAGCAAATACCAGGTCAAGAATAACTTCATGAACAATTTTAATCCTGTTTCCTTGTCTAAAACTCAGAAATGACAAAGTCTCCATGCAAAGTTGCATCGATTCTGTCTGAGAATACTGGGTTATCTAGGAAGGAATTAGGTAATTTGTAGTTTCCCATTACGAACAGATTGTCATTTTCATGTAAGTTGGCAACTTCTTCGATTGATGAGAAATGGTCAGCATACTCTGTGATGTTGCTGTTGGGTGGAATGTAAACACACCGATAACTAGGTATTTTTGCAATTGTTGTTCATTTCTTTTGACGATACACATTCTTTGAAAAAGTAATAGAGAGTTAATGGGAACCACAACCTCGCCGATTTTTAGACTGAAATTGATGGTTATCAATTTTATAGGGGGTGTAAGTGCATCACGTTCTAAGACACTACTTAATTTTTTTCCGAATCTGAAAAGCTATATTTGTAAATATTAATCGGACAAAAAAATAGTAAAGAGTTAAACTGTAGATAAATTGGAAAAGATAATAAAGAATTACTAATATCATGAGCTATCTTTTTAAGATGGCGTCGCGAGGAGCGTGACGACGTGTTTGCAAAATCAAATGGTTAGTATGTATTCATTGACTGTCATTTACATAAAAAGAATTTTTTTTACAAATGACTCGTATTAAACAAATTTATTTACCCTACGCACTTCAACTTAATTGATGATTCTGTCGACTAACCCACCACACCCCTTTTCCTCTCTACCAGTACCTCTATTCGTCCTCTTTGCTCCAATGTTAGTTCTTTGCATCTTCCAATGATGTGTTCAATCCTACCGCTAAGTGTATTCGTATTTTATCTGTAATTAGTTCCTTATAGTTAGGATTGTATATTGCCTTCTTTATTATATCTCTTCTTTTTTGAATTTGAGTGTTTTTGTCTTTTTGCACTACTTCTTCCCCTACTCTCAATCCCTTTTGCTTTTTCACTCACGTACCCTCTTTCTTCTTAGTATAATTTTCTTTCTTAATGTCCATAGCTTGTTTTCTTTTATTTTATTTCTTCTCTCCCCTCATGTCCTCCTCAAACTTCATCGCCGTCCACTCTGTTATCACCCTTAGATTTTCCATTTTAATAAATTCCTGTTCTATATATCCCGGTGTTTCTAATATTTATCTTATATCATCTCTTACTGACTCCATTGTCAAAAATTTTCTCTTGCCCAAAACTCTTTTCCCTATTATTGACATTTCCCTTTTTTTCATAGTTCTTTTACTTAAGCGTCACCGTTATTGTCCAATTTCATCGTATACCCTAGGTATTGTAATTAATTTGCTGACTCTATTTGTTCTTTTTCAATGCCCATTCTTCTTTCCTACTTGCATATTTTCCTTTTGATTATCTTCGCCTTTCTTACATTGACAGGTAATTTCCTTTTATAGAAAATTCTTTTTACTGCATTTATCATTTCCTTCACTTTGCTACAGTCACCAGTCACCTCTTCCAACTACTCCTTTCTCGTATATTTAATTTCCCTTGGCCTCTCAATACATACCCCCATCACCTCCCTTACAACCTCATCTCACTTATCCTTTTTTTAGCGATTTCTTGGTTTTGGTACTCCTCTCCATTAAAATCTGCCTTTTTTGCATGTTTAAAAATTGCCACTTATTTATTTTAACGCTTATCACTAACTGGACACAATCCTATTTTTTCTCGCTCTTCATTCCCACGCCTAAATCTGGCGACCAATTTTTATTTCATTCCTCCCGCTGTAATTAATTTTTTAATATTGCTCTTTATGACATGTCATCATCAATATAAATTTGTAACCCTCTTAATTTCTCTTTCTTTTGAAGTATCTCGATGTTTTCCTGTATCGTCTTCAGTATTTATATTATTCCTTTTTCTATCCCTAACTCTTTCTTTATCATTTCATTCACCAGTTCTTCGCCCCCTCTTTTTAAATCTTATTTCTTTTCTTTCTCCATTACCCCGATTTTTCTTTCCAATCTCAGGAGTTTTCCTTCTAGCTTTTTTATTCTGTTTCCCACTTTCTATTTTATATATTATCTTTTTTCAATTTTATTCTGTTCTGCTCTTATATATTTAACTTTCCTTAGCGTCTCCATACATACCTCCATCACCTCCCTTTCATCTCTATCTCACGTATCCGTCTTTGTCGATTTCTTGGTTTTGGTGCTTTCTTGAATACCTCCTCCATTGAGGAGTGGTTTTTCCGATTTTTTTCTGAATGCAATCTTTAAAAGTATTTATGTGGTAGGTACTCGATAATTATTATATTTTAGGAAAACTGTGAGTATACCTAATTTATTACGTGAGTTATGCGACGAGTTTTCTGCGCCGTTAAGTGAAGTGGTCTAATTCTAAATTAATGATGGGGAACTCAATCATCGGCAACAATATGATTAATCTTTTCCTAACTTTTTAATGGTTACGATCTCATTTCTTTAGGTCAGTTACTAAGTCCTAGGGCTACGTTGAATATGTGCATGAATGTTGGTATTGCTTTTCTAGTTCACATTTTTTTTAAGAACTTTGTTACCCTTATGTTTTGCATTGCGGATATTTTTGACTTTATGATGTAGATGTTTGATTACCACTCTAACAGCTCGATTCTCCTTATAGATAATTTTTTTTCCTCTCGGGAAATTTGGAGATTGATGGAGTTGTAGGTGCAGAGTTCCGCGTTGTAGTAGCACATTCGCTTTCTTCTAGAAGTATAGCATATTTGCCATGTTTCATCATGACTCCAAGTCTTGACTTGGTCTGATAAAATTAAGACACCTAGCGTAGAACCATATCTCACAGGGGTTACATATTATCAAAGATGCTAATTATAAAAGAAGCTATTGAACCTAAAATTGTGTTGTCTACAACTTTTACTTGAACTATTTATTTCTACCATCCATCGTTTTAATAATACCGGATATTTGATTTGATTTTGGACGTAATCTAGATAGACAAAAATCACTTTACAGGGAGCATTTCAGATTTTGGAGTACCTTTGTATTCAATGTATGGATCTCTTGAAAACGGTTTACCATTCATTGTGAAGATCTGATGTGCAGACAAAGCGAACACTGTTTCTCAAATCACATAAAATTATGAAACACCAACAATCAATCAATCGATTAAATTAATGAACTGACTAGACTAACTCGACCGATTCACCATTTTTAAATATTCCCTTGAAATAATTACGACGTCTATTGAATAATGGTATGGAGCTCCATCCTGTTGAAACTAGGATCAGTTTTCGTATTCTTTCGAAGTAGTAGCGATTTGATATTGTATCTTCTCCAAGAAGTCATTATGTTTTTTAAAACTAAAAAACACCGCATCTCCCTCTTTAGAGTAGGGAAGAAGTGTGTTTGAATACATCCTCTCGGCTCTCCAAAAGTTCACGAACATTTTTCAAAAACCGTTTTTGACAAATTCTGTGCAATGCTATTATCTATCTCATTTTTATTAACTAGTCCACTATGCGCGCCTCGGTCGAAGGTTTCTAAACCGTCAACTACTTTTATTAAATTTCTAAATTCAGCATCTTGCATATTATTATACTTTAAAACTTTCAAATTATTTCAAAGTTATTTCAAATCAATGATTAATAAACATATCATAAATAAATTAAAGAAGTGGGTGGTATTCTGTAAACAAAATCTTCAACGTGTTTCCTATAGAAAAAAATCACCTTTTGCTAGATCTGGCGTCTTCCAATCCAAATAACTATTTTTTTCCTTCCAGAGTGTTTCGGACTCTGATACTAAAATGAGCAGACACACAGTCCAATTAAACCTCCTTCTAATATTTCTTATGGTACATATTCTAGAAGATTATCAAGATCTGGGGTTTCAACAACAGTTGCGAGAACGTAAAACTCATTGTTTTCATTTACTATGGGCCTCATTCGTAATTAACCGCTCCAGTTTTTTTTAATTCATTAATCAATTTTTAAAATGATTTTGACTTCTGTGACCAAATCTCTCGTCATACACTCTGGATACCAGAAAATAATTTTTCTAGCATTATCCAAGGATAATAGAAAAAACTTTTCATTAAAACAAACAGTATGAAGAAAATGTCATTAAAATTTCAAATACTCCACAAATAATTTTAGACATTGACATGACAATTAATAGCCATGGTTTGGATTTGTATATTTTCCGAAATGATAACATCATCAACACGGTAGGCGGAATAAAAAGCCGTGAAAAAAAGTTAAAGAATAAAAAGCCGGTAAATAAAAGCCGCTGAATAAAAGCCGGCGAAAAAAAAATCATGTTTCGTTACATGTTAAGTACAATATTTTTTGAAAAGAAAGTTTAGGAAAGGAATTAAACCTCTTTCCGAATGAAATTCTAATCAGGTGTGATCGATGTTACCACGGTTATCATTTTCAAAACAAATGTCGAAATAGTCTAACAAGTGACTTACTTTTCGTAACTTGTTAAGAAAAGTGGGTCATTTTGACACTTAGTTTGATTATTGAATAGTGTTACATCTGTCACGGAAAACTCTAACATAAGCACAAAAAAACTGATTAGAGTACACTTAAGCATAGAAGACCCTTATACAATTCGAAAGAGGAGTTTTTTGTTAACGTTATGAATTAATAAAATACAGGGTGTTCCATTTAAAATAAAGCTCATTTTACATATTGAATGATATAATAGTTAACTTGTAGATTCTGAACACCCTGTGAGAGATGTTTAATATTTAATCATGGAATACATTCAACTAATATATCTACACGTAAGAGTAAATATAACTTTGATGTGCCACACTTTTTTCGGACATACTGTATATTTCAAAATAATTTAAATTTAAAAATGTAATGTTTATCAACGTATGTACATGCTACTAAAATTACAAAACTTATAAAACTGTTACTTTTTGATTTAAATCTTCGTCCTGTTGGTGGGTGATTCACTCTTTATAATTGGAATATTTTATAATTATACTTAAAATAGTGTGTGTAAGTATTCAATGAATGTAGACATAAACTACTTACTTAATTAGAATGTACGAAAAAATGCAGCGGAAAAAAAGCCTCCAGAAAAAAAACCGACGGAGAAAAAGTTCGGAAAAAAAGCCGATGAAAAAAAACTGAGGAATCAAAAATATAAAAAATCGGGAAAAAAGTCAGCTAGTATCTAAAAAAACGCAAAAAAAGAAAACCGGTAAACGATGTCTATAAAAATATATAGAATTGTATGATACACTATTAGATTCTTTAAAATTACTGTTCTGGAGGCTATACTATAATTTTCTTAATAACAGTTTTGAAAAACTACAGCAAAAGTTATTAAAATTTCTGTATTTCATGAAACAGAAGTGCAAACAGTAGGCGAGATTGATTCCCCGGTTTTATCCCCAGATTTTTTTTTCCGTCGGCTTTTTTCTTCGATTTTTTTTCGTTGACTTTTTTCCACGACCTTTAATTCCTCGGCCTTTTCTCCGCGGCTTATTTTTTCTAGATTTCATCAACACTGACCTTATATTTACTAATGTGATATTTGATATTGTGGCTAATTACCACAAAAGATGTACCCAAAATGACGTTGCAATGCTAGTTATTCTCTCTTTTATTCATTCATTTCAATATCATTCGCTTTAGAAAGACCGTTGCATTTAGTCTACTTTTTTTGACTTTTAGTTCCCACAGTAACAAACCATAACTCACGAATAGAATCTTTTTTGTAGACCATGTTTCTATTTATAGTAATAGTGATAGTCCTTTGTTGTTAACTAAAATTCATGTAATATGAAACTCTTACCACTTAGTCTACTTTTCAAGAATCGAACACAAGATCCTCTGTTATATTCGTATAAAAAAATAATCGTGTTCATTGAGATTTATGTGATAGATCATCTTCTATTCAATCAATATACTTAAAAGCAAAACTTAAACTGATTCAGTAAGTTAGTTTTTGTTAAAAGTGCGATTTATGTAACATCTAAAGGTTAATTTCATTTACTCCACCTAATCGGAAAAGAAAATTATCAATGTAACAGAGAAAAGTTCAAATACCATAAACATTGAACCTTCTCGATGACACAACAAAACTGCGAACAAATGTTAAAAAACGATTAACACGTTTAATTGTTAAACAGATGTAGAAAAAGAAACAGTTATTATATAAAGAAAATAGTTTATGAGGGCGACCAAAAATTATGCAAAAGTGACGGTGCAACAATTTTTTTTTATTCTTTACAGGTCAAATCGATGTGGTTCAAGACATTCTATGTAATGTTAATAATAAATGTTACTTTTGTGAAGTAGAAATGAGATTTGTAAGTGATAAAAATATTAGGTGATTTGGCATCTTTCGCCATATAGAATTTACTTCAGATTTTAGTTTAATATTAATTTAATTTTAAAAAGGAACATAACACCATAATTATTAGAGGATAAACGAAAAGAAAACTATACACTAATGTTGCTTTTATGAAAAAGGTTTTAAACCCTAAGCCATTAAAATGGTTTAAAACAAAATACATACCTGAAGAGTTAACCGTTTATTGGCAATAGAACCTCTTGACAGTTTCTTTTGTCAAAATAAGTTAATCTTTTAACAAAGCTCTGCAGCTTTGTTTCACATTTTTTTTTAAATAATTTTCTAAATTCCACTACAAATTCTTTCACTTTTTACACAAAGCAATTCCAATAAAAACATTATGCAAATATTTTGCATCGAAATTTATAATATACTTACACCATATTAGAACTTAATCACAATAGAAAGCTTATTAATCGATTATGTCCACTACCATAATAGTCGAAGATGTATATCAGAAAAACAATTTGTAACACACTTAAAAATGTAACTGGTTCACGTGAATTAAAGAATTTCGAGGTTTTGATGTTATCGCTAATAAAAAAGTTAATGAAGATACGTCCTGGAATTTATTGACAATAAAAACGAAGAAGAAGAAAAAACGGCGTACATCCAAAAACGTATTAATAATGAGTGCTAGTGAAAGGATTAGTCGTGACAGAAAGTGTTTTGTTGTGTTACTTTTTCTTCGAAGAAGAATTTACTATTATATTGTTAATGTACGATTTGTCAAAGCTTTCAACAATAAGCTTAAATGAGCTTTTGTTATGGAAACCCAAACACAAAAAGAACGTTTAATAAAGGGGCTTAATTTAATCTTTTAATTAGACATTCAACGGCACAAGTTAAATAACTTAATCTGTGCCTTTTTAAAAGTTTGTTTCTCGTTTCATAATATTTATTGTATGTATATCTGCAGGTAAAAACCTTTTTTGAGGAAACGATAACGTACGTACTCTAAGAATAATGGAAATTCCGAAGTTTCAGATTTGTTCTTAAATGAGATCATTTTTTTCTAATTATGTAATTTCCAATGTAAATATTTATTGTTAATAGTTCCAATTACACGGAAGTTTGGTTTAAACAATGTCCCGCTAAATCACGTTTTTCCGTTTATAATGATACACAAAATTTTAGTCAATGGTTTTACAACGAATTTTGCTTGGATATTCGGTATTTAAACCCTGTTAAATACACCCTCATCGATTTTTCACCTTAAGTGTAAGTATTATTATTTTAATTAAGTACAATTTTTCCTTTCAATGTGTAAGAATTTTATGAATCTGTACGACAGCTAAAATTGTGCTTATTCCAGCGTGATATAGAAATTTGCATTTATTTTTAATGTAATTGGTCAATTTGTTTAAAGTTTTGCGCTCAACTTAAGATGTTAGTTAGCATATTTGCTTTTACATTTTTTTTTGCAAGGACGCATAAACTTTTCAGAATTTTTACTCCAGATCTTATATACCGGGTGTTGATTCGGTCACTCGGTAATAGCGTTTTTACATGTAAAATATTGTCTATGCATTTTCCTGCTTCCCTAATGGACCCGTTTAGTAGTGACGTCACAAACCAACGGCGTAATTCAAAATTCGGTACTTTGCAAAATTGTGGACGAAAAAGTGAACTTTATGTACAAGGACTTAAGGGTTATATTAAAATAGATCAATAAAAGGTTTTTGTTTTCCAATATACACGCATAAATAAGAGAAATCGTTGTCATATTCACTAATTCTGAACCTTTATCTTTCATCTAGTATCAATATTATATTTAAAATAGCATATTTGAATTGCTATCAAAGAGTGACCAAATCCACAACGCCCTGTATAATATTGAGAATTGAATAAAGTAAATAAAATAAATTATCTATTTTGCAGGCTGTATGTAAACACGAAATCTCAAAATACGCTGCTTCAATTTTAATTAAAGATTTTATTAGGTTTTGGGCATTTAATCAAAAGACTATATGAACTGCATTGTTTCTTCAAAATTGTCGAAATAAGTACGGTAACCAAGTTTTTCTCATCAGAATATTTTTTCACCGAATGCTTTAAATGTGTTTCATCATAGCAACGCAAAAGTTTTGAAATATCTGACCTAACTACCTTATTCTACACATTAATATTAGTGTATCTACCAATTTTCTTGACAATCTGAGACAAAATTTTGTATCCGATTTTTGATATGGTGTGTTTCAATGGTTACAGGACTATATGAACTATGGTTCCTTCATAATTGTTGAAATAAGTACGGTAATCACGTTTTTCCCATCACAAGCTTTTTTTCCAGATTGCTTAAAAAAACACAGCAAAGTAAAAGTTTGAAGTAACTGATGTAATTTTCTTATTCTACACATCAATATTAGTGTATCTACCAATTCTCATCACAGTCTGAGACAAAAAAAACTTTTACTGATATTTTATCCAAGGTTCTTTTGATGAAAAATGACAAATGTTTTGTGCTCATTTCTTAACTTGAGACGTTGTTTAATGCTACAAAGACCATACGAACTATTGTTCCTTCATAATTGTCGAAATAAGTACTAAGTTTTTCCCATTAAAAGCTTTTTTCCCGAATGCTTCAAATGTGTTCCACCATAGCAAATTAAAGGTTTTGAAGTAACTGACATTATTTTGCTTATTCTACACATTAATATTAGTCCATCTACCAATTTTCTTGACAATCTGAGACAAAACTTTTTTTTCCCGATTTTTTAGCTAAGGCTATAGTTTTGTTCTTTTAATGAAAAATGACAAAAAACGTTGTGTTCATTTTTAACTTGATACTATGTATTTCAATGCTTAGAAGACTATATGAACTATTGGTCATTCCTTCATAATTGTCGAAATAAGTACGATAACCAAGTTTTTCCCATCAGAATATCTTTTTCCCGAATGCTTTAAATGTGTTACATCATAGCAAAGTGAAAGTTTTTAAATAACTGACTTCATTTCCTTATTCTAGAAATTGATATTAGTGTATCTACCAATATTCATGACAACCTAAGACAAAATTTTTGTTTTTCCGAATTTTTAGCGCTATAGATTTTCCTTTTTTTTAATGAAAAATGACAAAAGTATTGTGTTCATTTTTTAACTCGGTATGGTGTAACTCAATGCTTAGAAGACTATATAAACTATTGTTCCTTCATAATTGTCAAAATAAGTACGGTAACCAAATTTTTCCCATAGGAAGACTTTTTTCCCAAATGCTTTAAATGTGTTCCATAATAGCAAAGTAAAAGTTTTTAAGTAACTGACCTAATTTCTTTATTGTACACATTAATATTAGTATGTCTACCAATTTTCATGACAACCGAAGACAATTTTTTTCCTGATTTTAAAAACCAAGGCTATAGTTTTTGTTCTTTTACTGAAAAATTTCCGAATGCTTTAAATGTGTTACATACTAGCAAAGTAAAAGTTTTGAAGTAATTGAGCTAATTTCCTTATTTTACAGTGTATCCACCAATTCTCATCACAGTCTGAGACAAAAAAAAATTTCCTGATCATTTATGCAAGGCTATAGTTTTTGTTCTTTTGATGAAAACTGACAAACATTTTTGTGTTCATTTTTAAACTTGATACGGTGTATTTTATGCAATGAATATTATATGAAATATTGTTCCTTTATAATGTATTATATCATAAATATTAGTGTACCTACTAATTTTCATCACAATCTGAGACAACATTTTTTTCCTGATATTTTATCTAAGGCTATAATTTTTGTTCTTTCGATGAAAAATGACAAAAATTTGTGTGTTGATACGGTGTATTTTAATGCTTTGTCTATTAATGTCTAAATAAGTACTGTAACCAAGTTTTTCCCATTAGAGGCTTTCTTCCCGAATGCTTTAAATGTGATACATTATAGCAAAGTAAAAGTTTTGAAGTAATTGATCTAATTTCCTTATTGTACACATTAATCTAAGTGTTCTACAAATTTTCATGACAATCTGAGACAAAATTCTTTTTCCTGATATCTTATCTAAGGCTATAATTTTGTTCTTTCAATGAAAAATGACAAAAATTTGTGTGTTAAATTTTTAAATTGATACGATGTATTTTAATGCTTTGAAGGCTATATGAACTATTGTTCATTTCGTCATAATTGTCTAAATAAGTATTGAAACGAAGTTTTTCCTATTAGAGCCTTTTTTTCCCGAATGCTTTAAATGTGTTACATTATAGCAAAGTAAAAGTTTTGAATAATTAACCTAATTTCCTTATTGTACACATTAATATTAGTGTTCTACAAATCTTGATTCATGAAAATCTGAGACAAAATTTTTTTTCCTAATATTTTATCCAGTCTTTATTCTTTTGATGAAACATGAAAAAAAAATTTGTGTTTATTTTTTTACTTAATACGGTTTACCTCAATTCTTAGATTTTGCTCATTTAACCAAAAGACTAAGACTATATGAGTTATTGTTTCTTCATAATTGTCGAAATAAGTACGGTAACTACGTTTTTCCCTTCAAAAGCTTTTTTTCCGAATTTTTAAAAGTGTTCCATCATAGTAATAGTAAACATTTTGAAGTAACTGACCTAATTTCCTGACAATCGGAGACACAAAATTTTTTTATCCAACGCTATAGTCTTTGTTCTTTTGATAAAAACTGACAAAAATGTTTGCCTGCATTACTTCACACTTTAATAATTTTTTATAAATATTTTATAAATATTATAAATAATTAGTGAATTTTAGTAGGTAAAAATTTTGAACACTGGGAATTTAATGGGATTTTTTTTGTGGAAAAAGAATTTTGGATACAAAATTTTAAATTTACATTTTCACTTCGATCTGAACATACATATATACAAGCTTTTTGTACAACGTATCTGTTGTTTTTTTGCTTTTTTGTAGAAATCTTGAACACTGGGAATTTAATGGGAATTTCTTGATGGAAGAAGAACTTTGGTTACAAATTTTTACAACTGATTTTGCCCCTTAATTCCAACATATACAATCTTTTTCTACGACGTATTTGGCTTCTTTGTCTTTTGCAAAAGTAATTACTTGTCTCCCAAAGAATAAATAATTATTTTATTAACAATAGTGGTTTGATTAGATTTTGAGCACAACTGTAAGAAAAATTTTCATTTTGTAAGAGGAGAGTTAAAGAAATATATCGGAGAATTTGTGGAATAAAATGGGAATTACAAACAAATATTCAGAATTGATAGAACTTAATATGAATTTAAACGAAAAAAAAAGGAATTTATTAAGCACTGAAAAAGAATATTGAGAATTAGTGGAATTTAGTCGGCATTTATAAGAAGTATGTATTGAACATTGTGCGATTTTTTTTTTTAAATTTTTCATTTTATCATTCAATTTCTTTTCTTCTGCATTTATTTTCATTTCAATTTTTAAATTTCCCATTCTATTATAATATTATATGAATGGTTATCATCACATTTAAAATTTTCAAAATTTTAAGTTTTGTTCAGGATTTTAGAAATTTTTTCTTTTATCTATCAATATTTATACAAACATTACATTCACTTTTTTGTTTTTAATTAAAGTCTATTTTTGAATGTTGTAAAAACTAAACACTTTACATACACTTTTATTTCAATTTTTAAGTTTTCATATTTTCTCTCATGTCATCAGTTTTATCATTTAATTGATTATTATCCATGTAATGTCTATTTTTGTTAGTTTTTTGCGTTATTTTTATTATTCATTTCTTGTAATACTTTCAATAACATCTCTTCTTGTTTTTATTAATAACTATTGAAGTTTGTAAGCAAAATGGTTCCTGATTTTTGCTTCATATATCCCTGTTTTTGTATTTTTTTATTTTATTGGAAATTTTTCAAAATAAATGTAATTTTTTCTTCTAAGCCTGTTTCTATATGTCATTTCAAGGTTGTTTTCTTGTTTTCATCAATTTTTTCTAGGTTTCTCTAACACTTCTTTTAAGTTTTCATAATTCTTTGTATATACAGGGTGGTCTGTTAGTGCAGGTTAGCAATTGTTTTCAGACGCCTGTGATGATGTTGATTCTAACTTCAATAATTCCTTTCATGGAATAAAATTTGATTTTCTCTAAATTGTTTTAAAATAAATGTATACATATTTTTGACTACTAAGTTAGATATAGGGTTTCCATTTAAAATATTCGAGAAAACTCGATATTTGAAAATATTTAAAAAACAATTGAAAATTCAGAATGAACATGATTTGATAAATGCAATTATTAGTTCATTGAAATTAGTTATAAAGTTTCAAACTTTTAGCGTAAGATATGTAACTTAAAAAAAATTGATTTTTATAATAAACAATCGAATAACGTTTAAACTCCTGGTTCGAATCTCTTACAAACCTACATAATTTTAATGCATAATACTGCAGATCTTATTAGATTTAGAGCACAATCCTTCGAGTCAATATGGCTTTCAATCAGCATATATTTTCCTAACGTATTCATTTTACACATTCTTTCTTCAAATAAAAGTTGTTTGTAATTTAATTATTCACAACTTTTGTTTAAACTATTTTTTTCCGATAAGTAATTACTGAGATATGACAATCACGTAATAATAATTGTCTTAACAATGTCACCAAGAATATCAATTATATGAAAAAAGTTATGTTAAAGGTTGTTGACAGTTTCATTATCTATAACTTTTGTTCTAACTATTTTTCCCTAAACGTAATTTTCTATTTCCTCCTCTTTGAGAAAAATTTTCAGTTTGAATTCTAGATTTAAAACGTTTAACTGAATATAAACCTACTGCTGTCTTAAGAGAATCCTTGTTAAAACAGTTATATTTATCGTCTCTATTTAACAAAAAAATCTATCAACATTTTGTAAGTTGCGACGCACTTTCTATGCGCTGTTGACGTTTTTTTTTATTTTTTTAGCAGAATGTTTTATGTCGCCGCATACTTTCAATACTTTTGTACACGTTTATTAGGATTGAAAGGATGTGAAGTTCTACGCGAAAAGCTATCTTATAATGTTTTTATTTGAAATTAATTAATTCTTAATTTTTCTTTTCATAAATCTCCGGCAAAGTTTAATTTAATGATTTCCAAAATGTTTACTAAGAATAATCATATACATAATAGTTATGTTTTTTTTATTTATATTGTATATTACGACTTATAAGGGTTGCGACATCTAGTGTCGACTGGTACACGTCCGAAATTAATTTGGATTATATAAAAAAAACTATATTTTACCGATAAGTAATTGACAATGACAATCATGTAATAATAATTGTCTTAACAATGTCATCAAAAATATCAATTATATAAAAAGTTACAGGAAAAAAAGTTTTATTGTCTATAATTTTATTCAAACTATTTTCCTCTTCTTCCACGGTTGCGAATACATCCCCCTTGGAGAAAGCCAAAAGTAGTGAGAATTTCGGTGATATAATGAGTGATATTGGCAATATTCTGAATGGCGAAATCAAGAATGAAGAACAATGTCAGTTGATGGAAAGTTTGTGATGCCCAGAAGCGAGCAACAAAACCTGAAGCTTCAGTTTTCATGATTGAAAAGGTATTCTTGACTAGCGTACTCTAAACGATATGACGCCGTATTATGCAAATATTGCGTATTATTCGGCATCTTATATGTGGTGTGAGAGTCAACCCCTTCGTAAACTAGTTCCGATACTGGAAAAAGCCATTGAAACCTACGGGAATTACCAAGCGGCTGATTTTCATAAACATCGAAGAGGTATGAAGCTAAACTAAGCTAAAATCCAGCGAGTCTTTTACAATTTGAACCAATCACGGACATGACTGGAAGGGGAATTGCTAACAAGTTATGAATCGCTCAAGAAATTCGGTTTGAACCTAAAAAATATGATGGCCAAGGATTTGATGGAGCTGCAGCCATAAGTGGAAAGTTCAACGGCGCTCAAAAGTTTGTTCATGAACAATACTGTGCCTCTCATAGTTTGAGAAACTCTGCTTGAATTATCTGCGACGCCACTGAAGAATCTGTGTGCCACACGATGGGGAACATTGTTCTTGAATTGCAAAATGCGACACATGCTGCTCTACAGGAAATCTCGAAATGGTCTGACAAAACTTCTTCTTCAAGAGGAATGCAATTACTGAGTGTGATTGAGAATACAGAGTTTGAAGTTTCTCTTCAAGTCGTGTCAAAAGTTTTTGCTGTAACTCTTCCTTTATGCCGAATGCTTCAAAGTGAGAACTTGGATCTAGTTGCAGAAATTAAATTGACAACCAATGTAAATGATATTCTACGGAAATTCCGAAGAGGAATTCTCTGCAATTTTCAAAAATTTTGAAAACGTAAGCGATGGATTTGAAGTCGAGGTTAAAATACCAAGAATAGCTGGCAGACAAATCCATCGATTCAACATTGGTGCAAATAACCCATAAGAATATTACCCATTACTATTTATAATCAATTTCTAGATTCGACCATCATACCCGTCACAACTGCTACTAGTGAGCTGCCTTTTTTAACTCTACGACGTCTCAAAACTTACCTAAGAAATACTACCCGCGAGAATCGATTAAATGATCTAGCTATGCTAAATATTTACGGGGATATTCTTGTAGTCCCTGAGGATGTTCGGAATTCGTCTATGTTTACCACATTTAAGAATGTAAGCACCCACTATTTTAAATAAAGAATGTTTTTCCAAGTATTTGCTCACTATTTTTATTGCCCTTTCCAACTCTTCCTCACTTTTTACCATTGCTACTCTGGCGTCCGCATATGCTAATATCCATACTTTTTTCTTCATTCCATTATTGCTCCCACCTGGTGACAATTCATTTCCTCTTGTAATCTTCAATATATAAAGAAAATACACAAGAACTTAACGAAAATTCTTGTTTTAGTCTTCTTTCAGTACAAAACTTGTTTCACAATTTCTCCCCCTCCCCGCATCTTTTATATCCTTACTTATCCCTTTTTTCTCATTTTATCTGCTTTCAAATCTTTAAACAAAGCAAACATTTTTCTCCTTTCTTTGTTTTTTAGCACGTATATATTCGAACGTACTTCTCCATCTTCTAAAGCCCACCTCTGCTAATCCTCTACTTCCCTTTCTAGCTTTCTTCTTAGCATCGGGCTATAAGCTTTGTATCCCACATTCATTAGGCTTATTCTTGTGTAATTTTTTATTCCTTTCCTATCCCTCCTTTGTAAATTAGCCATATTATTGTATCCTTCCATTCCTCTTTTCATATACTTTCCTTCCTCTCGACTGCTCCCCTTGTGTCCCACCAGCACTTAGCCTTTTTAATTTTTCTATTACTTTTTCCATTTCCGTTTTTTAATTCCTCCCTATCTTCTTCTTTTTATTATTTTTCTTATTTTTCATCTCTTTCTCCTAGTAAGTTCTTACATCTCATTTTTTCCCCGTTTATTTTTGTTTCCACCCTCCTTTCTTTTTTTTCTCTGTTTTTTAAACATCAAGCCTGTCTTTCGGTCTCTTTTTCCAACCCCTTTTTGTATGTATTGTTTCTTTTTCGTTTGACACATTTTTCTGGATTGTTTTCTTTTGTTCCTGTGTTCTTCTAAATCAATTTTTCTGTTTTCCACCTTCTTCTCTCACTTTCTTCGCTCGTTAACAGTTTCCATTTCACCATTCACTTTTTGTCCTATTTCCATTGCTTTTTCTCTGTATCTGCTTTTTCAGTTGCTTCTTCCACTTTTGAATCCATTTTTTTACTTCCTGCTCTATTTCTTTCCCTGTTTTCTATTCTTCGTCCATTGCTCAATTTTTTCTTATACTTTTTAGTCTTCTTCTTCGGCCGTTCTTCCCTGTTCTCTTGTTCCTCTTTCCCTCTTTTCCCACTATAGTTAATTCCAACCGTCGATGATCCGCTTCATCCTTCTCCCTTACCTTAAAACTTTCTACAACCCCATTCCTCCTATAAACGTGAGATCTACCTTTCCCCCTTCCACCATGTTGCCGTTTATTAATGCCCATCCTCTTCCTTCACATAACTCTAACAATTTTCTTCCTTCCTCCCTCTTCCCTTATTCTTGCATTAAAATCCGCACACCTATTATTAGCCATTCTTCTACATTTTCACTAACTTTCCATTTGTTTTCCAGATATTGTTATTATCACATATCTCTCCCCTTCTTCTGTCCTTATATGTATTAGTTTTTATATCGACACTGATCTTCAGTCAACAACAAAAATTTCATTGTGAAGTAGTAGGTAGGATAAGTGCTTGGTGTAGGTAGCAGATACCCATCATTAAGTAGCACATTTTCAACATCTAAAGTACTAGGTACAAAAATATGCTACTTGCTAACAGATATGTGTGTGTAGAGAGGAAGACGTATATGAATTGAAAATTCAAGGCGCCATGCTGTATCAGGACCAAAACATGAGTCGGTAATTTAAGTGAGGGTAAATCGGGAAAAATCTCATCCTAATTTAACATCCACTCCTTGTTGGTCTTAGGTATTCACCGGTGACTGATAGTATTATTTTCTAATTTTATTTTGTTTCTAAATGTCATAATATTAAAACTTTAAAAATTAAATTTATGTATGAAAGAGTCAATTTAACTCATATAATTTATGGCGTTAAATATTGACATCATTAGTATTTTTTTAAATATCTCTTAAAACACGTAATCCTTCTTAGAAAAATTGTATTCTTTGTAATGTTAACAAAACTCCTGTGGGTGGTAATAGTGCATTGTAGTGTTCTAAGAATTTTCTAAATATTTTTGTACCTGTATAGTCATACACATATTGTTTAAAAATATTGTTTTCTTGCAAATTTTAGCAATGTTGGGAATTATTTTAGTACAAATTACCAATAACTCTAAGTTCTAAAATTTTTGGAAACCAAAAGTAAATAATAACAACATTGATAACCGCGATAGGTTTTTCCCTCTTCATTAACACTTTATTCTGTTTATCGGTATTATTATTATAAAAATGCTCCGACAAAAACCACTTCCCGAATTCATCATTTTCTATGGGAACTTCCAGGATTTACGCCATCTGTTAGGTCGTTAATCTAAATTGGGTAAATTTATTGGTGCACTTCAGGAGCCTACGTGCATCTCTTCATGTCCTTAAGTTTATAACCAGTTTCTTTTTAATATTTAAAGTTGCAATTATAATTTTTTTTCGACACTATATAAGCATTATTTACAACTCGGGCTGAAATCGATGTCGTAAGAAAATTCACTTGCCCGGGAGCGGTTTTATGAATTAATAATGCGTTTTCATACAACAAACTGGCAGAGGAAAATGCATATTTAATGCCGAGCAAGCTGCCAAAACTTATTAATATATAAAAGAATGCCATGCATTCATCATTCAAGGTCTGAAGGTTTGTTATGGAAGACCAAACTCTAAATGGAATACCTGAAGGAAAATCCAATATGTAGTACGTAATTAGATATTATCGAGCATCTCGAGTTACTCTTATTCGCAATGGAATTGCAACAATGATTAGACACAATTGCGTTACCAACTTTCTTACAAAAAAAAATCTCGTCTCTTCGGCGCAAAACCTTTAAACAAATTTCAATGTCATCGTCAAAATGTAGCATTAAAATCTTTAATAGAAAATAAAAACGCTTTTGTAGTCGCAAATTAAAGCCATATCTGATTATAGAGGACAAAAGATTGGGTTCATTTGCCTTTTTAAAATTTAATTGCATATATACATGCAAAAATTAGATTTCCGTCTTAATATTAAACAGCTTCTTCAGATTCTTATCTATAACTGTATTAAATTGTCGCTTAATTTTTGCAAAAATTTTTCGGAGACTCATCAAACGCTCGATTTAGAAAGTACTACATAATTATTATGCATTAATTTAATGGAGGAAGGAAAGCGAAAGGCGTTTGTTTATCTCACCGGTTGCAAATTGATTAAAAAAGTAGAAATTCCACAACGACATCAAAAATATTTTTAATTTATTAAAGATATGCCGATGGGCTTTACAATCGTGTAATAAACACCGATTAAACTAAGCTCAGAAATTATTTGTGACAGCTGAAAAAGAGAGATGGAAAAAATATTAAAATTTAGCATTTTTCGCGAATCGCCGAAATTCAATAGAAAAGGCCAATGTCAAGAGGCAAGTGTCATCTACCTTTCTAAAAATATTGTTGTTAACTTAATGATTTTTTTTTAAATTCAAACACACAATCACAAAGTGCATTTTAAACTTCGCCGTTTTCTTTACCGTTCTTGCTTGACAACTTAAGTTATTACTCTCTTAAACGGATCTTTGGATCTACTCGTGATGAACTTCTTTAAAAAAAAATTTGCAACGTCTTACTTTATCGGATCGGTAAACAATGTGCAATGACGAATTAAAACATCGCCTAACTATTTGGCTGAATGAAAACTAGTAGTAGTACGAAAAACATCCAACGGGATAAAACCCACACTGATAACTGTTAAAAGTCTTTTCGAAACGAAACAACATTTTTAATAAAAACCAACAACCAGCGGGCATTTTTGTGACAGAAGGGTTTGAAGACGCGTTTCGCTGTTTTTGAAGAAACAGATAATAAAAGCTGCACCGTTATAATTGAACGAAACGTGCAAAAAATTACATACCGGTTACTATTTCTAATGGTAGTACTTTGTCTTTGATTAATTAATATGGGTGTAATACCTCCAGGTGGAGGTAAATATCTTATTTATTGTATATTGAATTTCAAGGTGGAATCGTGTACGGATGTAAATATGCAAGAGCGCTCGAACGTTTGTTCTTTTATATAAAGTTTTCTTGCAAAACAACGTGCATGTCGATCGAGTTTGAATTATTATTCTCCGGCCAGAACATCGATTAAAAGAATACAATAGCCGTGTATGGTTACCCGGTTACCCCGATTTGTGGTAACGGCAACTTAAAGATTGCTCTATACTCGGAAGGAAGGTCTAGTCGCAAATTACCATAAAAACGCGACACTGTGACGTCGTTGTTCTTATTTAACGAATTCTAAACGCGTCCGAAAGTGGACTTTCCAAACTTTAAAATTAAACACTATGCCAATGGATGGAAGTAATTATGTGCAACACAGACGTAAACTCGCCGACGAGAGTATCGAGTTTCTGAGGGTGCTCTTTCGAAGAAATACTCTAAACGATAACACACCCTCACTTATGTCGGCATTTAGTTTTAAGTTTGTTTTGTTTTAACCACGATTTGCCATACAGATCAATCCAAAAGTGATGCATCGTGAGGGCTAACATAAAACCGTTCCTTCTAACCCTCGTCGTAATTCCCCTCATAAACGCTAACAATTGGCAACATTTTCGGATTTTGAAAACTGCAGCATTAACGAAAAGAGAAGGAAACTGTTCTCACTTTCTCTCTTTCTTAGAGCTGATGGTTAAAGAGGACAAGTTCATCAGCACCGTTTAATCGAGTTCAAAGTCGGCGAAAGGCTATGCGTAATACGACAATAATAATTATGAAATATTCGATCGTAATTATTGACACGTGTTTTTTTTCGGTTTCGATAGGGGATTAGCAGCTACTCGCAGATGGCAATCACTGAGAGTACACAAAATTCAGAAAATTGAAAGGGAAAGTACACAAAAAGCATGATTTCGGTTCAATAGTCCCAGACAGGCTGCGTAGGGGTAGGTCCGGCGCGCGCGCTTTTGATTTTCATCCAGCGCCGGTCCAGCGACGAGACGCTGCGTCGTCTCACAGTCTATTTATATCTCCCCTTTTAGTTCCAACAAGATAAGCAAAAAACCAAATAAGAATTAATTAAATAATACTAAATCGGGTTTGGTTAACAACCGCGCGTTGAAATCTCCTTTATTTTATTTTCTTTATTTTTTGTTTATAGGGTCGTATTGATTCGCGCGCTGTGTTAATTAGAGCGAATGTCACTTTAACAAAGAATCAGGGTTGACTCCCCCATGTGTGTATATATATAACAGATTCAAGTAGTATTAGCGATTTTCTTCTCTACCCTCAGGCGAACCAATCAGATTCAACTGTGGAAGCTTCGGAGACGCGTTTCCTAAGAGGTTTGCGTGGATATTCCCCCGCTCCCAGAAGTATTTAAACTTAAGGCGCGGAGCTCCGCATGAGTTCACTTCTGGTCGGTACCTTGTCCATCTAGTTGCCTTTTTGACGACCTCTTGGACTTATAAAGTTATTCGCGACTATTGCTTACATCAAGTGAAGAAGTGCTTTTTTTGAGTGTAGTTTTTTTTTCGCGAATTTATATAAAAAAGGTAAGATTTTTCTTTTCATAATCTGTGTAAAGTGAAGTGGATAGTGATTTTTTGGGGAAGTCCTCATTTAAAAAAAAATTTCTAAAACGCCGCGCCGGCGGGTGTTTTCCAGGCACGTGCCCTCTTTGAAATCATTAAAAACGACTTCATCTCGATTATAAACAGTAGATTAATATTAAATGATTTTCTGAAATGGCTAAAGTAAACTAACGCTTTCTTTATGCACCACCGCTGTTTGCTCATCCACTTTGCATCCCTGTGTTAGAGACAAACAGTTCTGGTTCTCACGGGATCTTTTCGAGATATCCTTATTTTCTAATTGCTCGTTACGTAAATCAGTTTAGTATGTTAAAGAACGTGTTATTTTAAAGTGTCGTCGAAAGTTTTTTTTTAAATGTTATTAATGGCATACTAAACTGACCTACGAATTCTTTTTATGTATGCCTGCCTACATGTGGCGAACGAGTTAGATTTCTCATTAAGAACGACCGCGACCGTAAACTTCTACGTAAAATTCTGATTATTCTAAGAATTTACCTTGATAATGACACAGTTATAACATAATTTAATCAAGGTTAGAATTTGCAATATGCACGCGCAAACGAGTTTCAGACGATTTTCCTTTACATCATTGGGCTTGTTTTCCTTGATGATTCATTAATTTTTTTTTACCACGGTGTCGTTGACTCTCTTCATCTTATTTGCATTTTGACCACCGATGCGATAATTTCGCTTTTTACTTGGAAAAAGTAACTGTAAAATCGAAAAATGTTTGAAGGTTGTATTTAACGCGACTAATCTGAAAAGAACGAGGAAATAAATTGATCGCGCACGCGATGATCGAATCAAAGACAAAAAAAATTTCTTCTTACTTCTATGTAAGAGTCGCGCTTGAATGGGATTTTTGCGGAGCATTGATGTTATTGTCTAAGAGGTATTAAAACATCCGGGATGAGTCAAAATTTTTTTGCAAGGTCGTACGAACGCTATTTAATTAAGTTTGCGGTGTTCTATTTTTGTAAACGGTTTCAGTCTGTCTAGCTTGTTCCAGGAAGGGTGATTGTAAAAAAGATCATTACGTAAAGTACCTGTAGTAAATGACGGCGATTTGTAGCTCAGGTGGTTATGTATTTTATGGCCGGTTATTGGCATGACGCCATATCGAAGTTGCAGACGCAGTTAAGCTCCTTGCAATAGTTGTCGGCGGCAAGAGTATACGAAAACTCTTATTATGGGGATAACTAGTTTCTAGTTAGATGCTTTCTGCATTGTTTAATGTTCTTCTTATTTTTATCGAAGAACTAAGGAAATGATCCTGTTAACGACAGCTGTTGAAACATAAGATAGTTTCCAAAAATAACGCGCCCCTATTCGAACGAAAGCTTTGAGAAAACATTTCGGAATTGGAAAAGTCGTGAATAGACTGCATATCGCAAAACGTGCATTCTTGAAGTTTTAAGCTCGCCAGTTTGGCGAATTCAACATTATATAGTATAAATAGATACTCGAAGTACTAGACATGAGTAGGAAATTTAATACTTGGAAATTTGATTTACATATCGTGCATAACTGAAACTTAATTCAGTGTAACATCAATTTAAGTATTTGCATAAAACGAGATCGAGAACAAATACGTAACGAATTTAGCAAAATATTGTTAGAAAATTACATTTGCCAGTAATTTACTAGCAAATAGTAGCCATTAAACTACCGCACGTTCAAGACGAAGACGTGGGAATTGCATTTATGGCTTTCTGAAGTTGGAATTGCATTAGTTATCGGTTTGTGGTGGTCACTAAGAGGAACTTTATTGCACATTCGTCTCTGCTCATTGTTGCATGATAAATGACGAAGTATGTTTGTTTCAGAACGCGCCATGGCGGCGTGGAGTTCAGGGCTGCAACAATCAGCCCTGCTGATGCTGTTCTTCACCTTGATGTTTGCATTTACACGTGCTGGTAAGTTTGAATTTTTTTTTTATTACGTACCTACGTGTTAATATTTTTTTTCGTACATACTGATGTGTGAAAGTTACGCAATTAACAACAACAACAACACGGTAAAAATTGTGTCTTTGTACTTGTTTTTCGCACAGTTGAGGTCACTTACCTATTTCACGAAAAAATACATTAACTGATGAAAAATCGCGTTTTATGATTACGATTATTATTAGTACTTTACTTGATAAATTCATTATGCAGTAGGAATTAATCGTACGGAATTATTATGAATGCCACATCCGATGCTTGACGTGTTTGAATTATCAAGAATATCGAAAAAAAAACTCATGGGGATTGGAATTTCCGAAAAAAATCATGTCGTTGCACACGATTAACCCAATTACATTGTAACTTTTCAGTAATACCTAACTACACCATCAGTTTTTGAAAAAAAATTTTTTTTCCTGTGTTTTGGCCTCGTAACGTGTAACGGCCGATTTACTGTTTTTTAATGCAAATTCGTTTTGTATTTTCAAAAAAAAAACAGTCGCGAATCGAATTAAGATTGCTTAACGTAGATGCCATAAAATTTGTGAAATATTTTGCGAATGAATTTGTTATTGGCAAAAGTTTTTTGATCTCCGGATGAAGTATTAAAAGTTGTTTTGTAATTCAATCTATTACATTTAAATTTATAAGAATTAAGATGTTGTAAAAATTTGAATAATGTCCCGGGGCTTGAATCGATTAAATTTATTTTTAACCGTCCGCATATAAAAGAAATTGTAGATAAAACAGTTAACATTCTTGCGCAAAGTAATAGATAAATTCGTCGAAAAATCGAATAAAATCCGATCGGTATATCACTTATGTGCATAACTGTCTGAAAACACAATAACATTGTCCTCGATTCTTGGGTTCACAACTTGACCTCCTGTGGTAAGTCTCGGCCATGTCTCCCACGCTTTACCGGACCACAGTTTTGTCTGACTAATGTATGCAAAAGCCATTTTCTGCACTCACAAATTACAAGATGAGCTGATGGCTAGGATTATATAAACCTTATACAGTTATGTACATATAAATGTCACGCAAGTACTGGGAAAAAACAATTTTATTCCCATTTGTACCAAATACAATTGTGTAATTTCATGCAGATCGGTAATTGGATTACCTACCACACCTGTTAACATAAAAAACCTGTTGTTGCACAAAAAATATATATACCGTTTAGGGTCAAAATTTCAGATGAAAATAATTGATAACGGTTAAATAAAAGAAGGAATGTTGATATGGCGATCTTTATGTTCAATTACTTGAAAAAATCCGTTGCAAACATCTTTAACGTTAATTAGATAAAAATTTATCTAAAAACAAATTAATTAAGAATGTACCGTTGCACCTTATTTTGACAACATCATCATCAATATTACCTAATCGGTAAAATACTTCACGCGGTAATTTTTGCAATATTAAATTTCCGATATGTCACCCAATTGGTAACACGTTTATGACATTTACATGCAACATTGGCAGCTAATTTATTATTCGAGTAGTGTGGGCCACACCCCGTGTGGCCTTCTTGAGCCACTGACCTGCACCTGTTCCACTGTCATACATCAATCTTCATCCGAATAAAATTATTAAATTGCACGTATTGTTTCAGCACCTTTATCCGAACACAATACAGAAATGGGGGGTTACCAATGTAAGTACTTTCTTCCTGCCATGCAAAATCGAAAATATTAATTCTAAAAAATTTCTAGCATCGTACCCCAACGGTTGTTACTATAATTTTCAACATTATGACGAAGGAGATCGTATTTTAACAAACGAGCCATGTCTAAATTGTACCTGCCATAATGAAATGTTGATGTGTTATCTACGAGTGTGCCCATTCACAAAAGCCATTGGACAAGATTGTAAAGTCGAAAAGCGGCCGGATCAATGCTGCCCAACTATAACCTGTCCCGAAGTACCTGTGAAACTCGAATCATCGACCACTCCGTCCACCGCAGTTGGACACATGAATGAATATGGTTGCTTTATCGACAACTTATTTTACACGGACGGTGCACGAGTACCGTCAAATCCTAATAAACCTTGCGAACTGTGTTATTGTATAAGAAATCGAACAGCTTGCGTAATGCAAGAATGTACTCTCCACATTGAAGGTTGCAAACCGGTGTATCAAGAAGGCGTATGTTGTCCGGCGAAGTACGATTGTGGTAAGTACCTAGAAAACGGTTTCGCTCAAAATCTAACGTTTTCTTTTTCGCAGAATATCCCGAACAAAACCTCCTCGAAACAACGACCACCACGACCGAAAGAACAACTCCAAGCATAATTACAACGACTATGTTACCTGGATCTCAAATATGCGTGTTCAACAATGAAATTTACGCCGATGGTGCTTTAATCAATAAAGACGTTCCTTGTCAATATTGTTATTGTATGAAGGGAGACGTCGTTTGTGCTGTCCAAGAATGTAGTCCAACTCCTCTCGAAAAAATCAACTGTACTGCTCAGCCACCAAGAGAAGGCCAATGCTGTCCAGATACCTACGACTGTGATAATATTATCGAAGAAGAACTAACTACTTTATCGTACGATTATACAACTCTACGACCGGATGATTCCGACAACGAAGTATTTGCGACCCCACAGGATCATAAGTCGGATATCTCCACAGAACAATCAACGGGCCATGTTCCTAAACTCGATGAAACCGAAATCCCACAACAGACAACTGAAACTGCTCATATCACTGAACCCGAAGTTTTAACCGAAAGTCACACAACTCCTGAAAAAATGACCGAAGGTCATGCACAAGTGACCGAGCATCCACAATCAGCGACAACGATTAAACGAGAAGAAAGCAGCGTCACTGATAAACATGAAGAAGACGAATTGATCAGCACTGCAAAACCTATAATTCCAAGCGAAGCAGAACATTCAAAAAAACCCGACGAAGGTGCTACGGCAAGCATACCAGAAAAGCCGGTATCAACTGCTCTATACGATGAAGAAAAACCAAAAGAAAGTACTACATCAATATTTAGTGGACCAAGCGAAGATGAACTAAAACAAACAACACCTACTTCACCCAAAGAAGAATCACATCCTTTAACTGTTGGGCCTATTAAAGAAGAGCCAACCAGCGAGAAAGAAGAACCACAACATACAACAACTGCTTCCGAAGACGAACATAAGTATACAACCTTAAGTCCAGGTGACAAAGATTCCAGTAAGATTTCCGAGGAAGAACCAAAACATACAACACCAAGTCCTGACTACGATCAAAAACATACAACAGTCAGTGAAAGCGACAAAGATTCCACTACGGTGTTCGAAGAAGAGCCAAAACACACAACATCCGGTGTGAGCAGTTCCGAAGATGAAGACAGGCATACGACAGTTAGTGAAAGTGACAAAGATGCAAGCACGGTGCCTGAACATGCTACTCCAAGTGTAAGCAGTTTAAGCCCTGAAGATGATCACAAACATACTACAGTTAGTGAAAGTGACAAAGACTCAACAACCGTGTCCGAAGAAAAACAAGAGCACACAACACCAAGCGTAAGCAGTTTAAGTCCCGAAGATGATCACAAGCATACTACAGTTAGTGAAAGTGACAAAGACTCAACAACTGTGTCCGAAGAAAAACAAGAGCACACAACACCAAGCGTAAGCAGTTTAAGTCCCGAAGATGAACACAAGCATACGACAGTTAGTGAAAGTGACAAAGATGCAAGCACGGTGCCTGAACATGCTACTCCAAGTGTAAGCAGTTTAAGCCCTGAAGATGATCACAAGCATACTACAGTTAGTGAAAGTGACAAAGACTCAACAACCGTGTCCGAAGAAAAACAAGAGCACACAACACCAAGCGTAAGCAGTTTAAGTCCCGAAGATGAACACAAGCATACGACAGTTAGTGAAAGTGACAAAGATGCAAGCACGGTGTCTGAACATGCTACTCCAAGTGTAAGCAGTTTAAGCCCTGAAGATGATCACAAGCATACTACAGTTAGTGAAAGTGACAAAGACTCAACAACCGTGTCCGAAGAAAAACAAGAACACACAACATTAAGCGTAAGCAGTTTAAGTCCCGAAGATGAACACAAGCACACCACAGTTAGTGAAACTGGCAAGGACTTCGAAGAAGAACTAAAACACACAACACCAAGTGTAAGCAGTTTGACCCCGGAAGACGAACACAAGCACACGACTGTTAGCGAAAGTGGTAAAGATTTAACCACGGTGTCCGAAGAAGAGCCCACACCCACAACACCAGGTGTAAGCGGTTCCGAAGATGAACACAAGCATACGACAGTTAGTGAAAGTGGCAAAGAGTCAGCCACGGTGTCCGAAGAAGAGCCAAAATACACAACACCAGGTGTAAGCAGTCCCGAAGATGAAGACAAGCATACAACCGTTGGTGAAAGTGGCAAAGAGTCAACCACGGTGTACGAAGAAGAACCAAAACACACAGCACCAGGTGTAAGCAGTCCCGAAGATGAAGACAAACATACGACAATTAGTGAAAGTGACAAAGATGCAACAACAGTGTCCGAAGAAGAACCAAAACACACAACACCGATTGTAACTAGTCCGGGTGATGAATACAAACATACGACAATTAGTGAAAGTGAGAAAGATGCAACGACGGTACCCGAAGAAGAACCAAAACACACAACTCCACGTGTAACTAGTCCGGAAGATGAACACAAGCATACAACAATTAGTCAAAATGACAAAGATTCAACCACGGCGTCCGAAGAAGAGCCAAAACACACAACACTCGGTGTAAGCAGTACCGAAGATGAAGACAGGCATACAACAGTTACTGAAAGGGGCGAGGATTTAACCTCTACATCCGAAGAAGAACCAAAACACACAATACCAAGCGAAAGCAGTTTAGGTCCCGAAGATGAGCACAAGCACACGACAGTTAGTGAAAGTGGCAAAGACTCAACCACGGTGTCTGAAGAAGAGCCAATACATACAACACCAATCGTGAGCAGTTTAAGTCCGGAAGATGAACACAAGCATACTACAATTAGTGAAAGTGACAAAGATGTAACCACCGTGTTTGAAGAAGAACCAAAACACACTACACCACGTGTAACTAGTCCGGAAGATGAACACAAGCAAACGACAATTAGTGAAAGTGACAAAGATGCAACCTCGGTGTCCGAAGAAGAACCAAAACCCACAACACCACGTGTAACTGGTCCTGAAGATGAACACAAGTATACGACAATTAGCGAAAGTGACAAAGATGCAACCACGGTGTCCAAAGAAGAATCAAAACACACAACACCACGTGTAACTAGTCCAGAAGATGATCACAAATATACAACAATTAGTGAAAGCCCCGAAGATGAACACAAACCTACAACACTCGGTGAAATTGGCAAAGAGTCATCTGCGGTATCCGAAGAACACCCAACACACACTACACCAACTGTAGGTCTAGAAGATGAACACAAACATACCACAGTTAGTGAAAGTGGCAAAGATATAACCACCGTCTCTGAAGACGAACCAAAACCAACCACACCAAGTGTAAGTGGCCCTGAAGATGACCAAAAACATACAACAGTGCCCGAAGAAGAAATCGAACATACCACGCCAAGCGTAAGCGTTTCAAGTCCTGAAGATGATCAAAAACATACGACGTACTTCTCAGAAGAAGAACCAAAACACACAACACCAAGTGTAAGCAGTCTGGAAGACGATCATAAGCATACGTTACTTGGTGAAAGTGACAAAGACTCAACTGCGGTCTCTGAAGAAGAACCGAAGCACACAACACCAAGCGGTTCAAGTACAATTCCTGAAGATGTATACAAACATACAACAGCAAGTGAAAAAACCACACCACCCGAAGAAGAAATAAAGCACACTACTCCTGGTCTTGACGACATTGAATCTACAACATCTGTTAAAGAAGACGTACCGTTAAGTCCAAGTGACAAAGACCACATAACCGTGACCCAAGAATCATCAACAACAGTAAGGCAAGCTCAACATACCACACTAGCCCCAAGTGAACACGAAAAATCCACTACTCTTAAAGAAGACGTGAGTGTAACCGAAAAACAACCGATTACTGCTGATGTAGAAGAACCTCATCATACCACCTACAGTTCTAGTCAAGAAGAATCCAAGCAACCAACTGCAAGTCCAACGGAAGTTGAGTCAACTACAGCATCTAAGGAAGAATCAAAACCGATTGATCAAGAAGGTACTACCAGCAGTCTAGAACACACTACTTCAACTACAATAAAAGAAGAAGGTACACAACATCCAATTGACAGTACAACTACTCACGTTGTTTCTGAACAAGACGAATTAACGCAGAGTCCGATTGGAGAAGAAATTCAACAGCCATCTGTGCACCCAGGTGAAGAAGGAATACCTAAGATTCCAGAGAAAGAAGGGGAACAACCCTTACATACGACGATTACAGTTCCTGCTAAAGAAGAAGAAGAAGAAGGCAAACATGAGGCAACTCACGTCCCGTTGAAGCCACCTCAGTTACACAAACTAAGTCGCCAATAGACCAAGAAGTAGATAAGCCTACTACTAGTTTTGAAGAACAACAACCTACTACAGAAAAGGATAAACACACTACTAGCACGGAAATAGAAAAAGAATCATCTTTAGTGACAGTCGATTCGCATAAAGAAGAATCAACAACCATTGGTCCGATGCCAGTTTCTGAAGAATCAACACACAAACATGATGAAGACGAAATGAAACAGACATCCCCATACGAAGACAAATCAACGATTTCTCCAATACATGAACAAGAGAAACCAACAACTGTTAGTCCTGGCAAAGAAGAGTCAACCGATGTAGATGACCAACATATTTCAACTAGTGATGACAAGATTACTGAAGCACCAGAGGACAAACATACAATTTCTGAAGGCGTAAGTCAACCAGAATACATTCACGAGAAAGAAATAACTAAAGCACCTGAAATAACTACACAAAAACAGGAAAAAGTAACAGAAACAAGCCAAGAAAAGGAATTTTCTCATACTACAAGTTTATCAGAGGGCGATACAGAAAAGATGGAGAAAGCCGAAAACCTACACACCCACCGGAAAAAGAAATTACAACTACACATTCCCTCGAAAAGGAAACAACTCCAGAGCACGAGGCTACCACCGAAGCAAGTTTAAGTACTGAAGATGCTGATCCAAGCGATCTCACTAAGCCAGATATTGGAAAAACTACCACAAGTGACGAGCAAGCCACTACGCACAAACCTGATGAAACAACAGAATATAAAGTAAGTGAAGTTGTCCCTACGAAAGGCTCGGGTGAACCATTACCGGAAAGTGATGACCACACCTCTGATGATGAGCATGGTACAACCCCTGAAGGTGTTACGGAACCTCACGTACTACATTCAACTGAAGCATCGGAAGTTAATAAAGAAACCCCCTCTGAACGTGAGCCCACATCTCATCCAGATCAATCAACTGAAGAAATTACTTTACCTACGATTAAAGAAACGAAACCGACTACATTATCGCAAATAGAAGAAGGTAAATTAACAACTCCAAAAGTTGAACAGGATAGTACTGTTAAAGTTGATGTAACAACAATTATTCCATCTAAAACTGAGCAAGAAAACGAAATTGAATACAGCACTACTGGAGAACCGGTGTACACAGTTACACCAGAACGACTTCCTCCTACAGATCAACAAACAACTGCACCTGCTCTGGTAATAACAGAAGAACACAAACCAGCGGAAGAACAACCAACCGAAGTTTACGCCCATGCTACTGATGAACCAATTGTAACTGTTACCGCCGTACCTGGAGAATATGAAACATCTAAAACGGTTGAGAAAGAAAAGGAAGTAACAGAAAAAGTACAACCGACAGACGGAGAAAGCACATCTCCTCATGTCACTCAAACGGAATCGGAAGTTTCTGAAATATCGATTACGGATACCCCAGCAATCGTAACAGAAAAGCCAAAAGAAGAAATTCCAGAAGTTACAGAAGAACATAAACCGATACTTAGAGAACCTGCGACAACAGAAGCACCTAAGGAAGTTCCTACGATATTGCCTATTGATAAAGAGCCGTCGGAAAATGAAGTTTCGACAGAAGACTATAGTAAACCAAGTCGCGGTCCAACGGAAGCAGTAACCGAACACGTAACTGAAAAAGATATTGTAGTAGAAGTTAAGCCGTTAGAAGAACATATAACAAAAGTACCGCCAGTTTCAGAAATTGAAGAAGCGACTGACAAAGAATTTGCGGGAACCGAACTTCCATCTATTATTTCTTCAACCGATGGTGAAATAATTGACCAAAAGCAACCGGCTCCTGAAAGTACTACTACCCAAAAGTAGAAACTAGCAGTGAAGGTGCTCAGAGTTGCCATTGACCCAAAAACCAGATGAAGAATATATTCCTCCGCAAGTTCTTGAAGAAGTTACCAGAGAACCCGAAACCACAGCTTCAGAAAAAGCAACGAATGCTCCAGTTGTAGATAAAACAACAACTGAACATGTTGTTCCTGGTGAAGGAAGCTGTTTAGTGGATGGCCAAACTTATCCAAACAATACAAATGTGCCACCTATCAATCACTGCCAAATTTCTTGTACATGTGTTAGTTCGATTTTACAATGCACTTCAGTTAGTTGCTCACCAGCTCCGTCAAATCTACATAATTGTATGCCTCTTTACCACGGACCCGATAGCTGCTGTCCGACATATAGTTGCAGTAAGTATAGAATACGTTTGTTTTTTACAAATATTAACCGGTTGTGACGTTACAGGTGTGCCCGAACCGAGTGAAATTGAATCGGATAGTCACAAGATGGAAGACACCACAATTAAGGAACAACCTGTTACGGTAGCCATACAAGTATTACCTGCAGAAAGTGAAAAACCTGAAGAAACCGAACATTCTTCTGAAGTACCAACAACACCTACGTCTGAACAATTAGAAGTGCATACTACTGCAAAACCAGAACTTATAACTGTGCTTCCAAGTGAACCGGCCAAGGAGGACGAAAAAGTTCACCCCTCAACTGATGGAATTCCATCAGAATCAGCAGAAACAACAACGAAACATGACGAAAAAGTAACAGAATCATCAGAAAAAGTAAGTGACATTCCGCAAACTACAACGCCAGCATCAAAAGTAGAAGAACCAATTTACGTACCAGTGGTCATAGAACAATTACCAGAAGAAAAACCTCAAACAACTGCTACATATGAACATTCAACAGAAAAACCAAAGGATACTACCCACAAAAAAGAAGATGTAACAACCAGTCCTACAGAAATTGAAAGAACAACTGAATCAATTCATGTTACGACACTTTCAAAGGAAGAAGAACTAATTCAACAAACCTTACCATCGCAAACTCACGAAGATGTTACTCCATCAGAAGAGAAAAAACCTGATAGTACAGAGGAATCTGTGAAATCTTCGGAAAGTGTAACGGAACCGGTTACAGCACCAGAAGAGAAAGTAACTGAACTTGACATTTCTTCCGTAACTCCAACTTTGGAAGTATCTACATCAAAACCGGATGAAGATAAATCTGAATCCGTTACGACACCGAAATCAAGTGAATATTCTACGGAAGGACTCAAAGAAGAAGAAACAAAACATCCCTTCTCAAAACCGTCAGATGAAGTTACTGAATCTTTAGAAGATCACACTGAAAAGAAAGAAGTAGATCTTACTACATCACATGGTCCTTTGATAACTACTTTGCATCCAGAACTATCCTCGACTAAAGATCACGAAATGCCGGTAGAGTCACTGAAACCTACAGATCCTAGTGTAACTGAAACTGACAAAGAGCATGCGTCTCAATATCCTGAAGAATCAACAAAACCAATTAAAGAAGAAGAAGTAAGTACTAGTAAAGTTCCTGAAAAAGAACACCCACATATTGAGGAAGGAAAACCATCGGAAGCAACAACAACCGTTTCTTCTGCTACTGATGTTCACGTACATAATGTTACTACAGAAGCTAACGTAGTAGAACTAGAAGTAACTACACACCCATACGAACCGCATATTTCTGAAACAACTATTGGTTTAGTCCCTGATAGAGAAACTACAATTAAAGAAGCCGAAATCACTACTCATGTACATGAAGCGCAAGTACCAGAAACCACTCTTGCCCCAGCTATTGTCGAACAAACGCCCGATAAAGAGAGTGTTTCTACGGTATCAGACATAACTTCTCATTTACCCGAAGCGCATGTTTCAGAAACAACTCTTGCTTCCGTTACTGAAGCAAAAATACCAGGTAAAGAAGATGAACAATCTGAGGTAACCACCCAAGAAGTGCATGTTCCAGAAGCAACTGTTGCTCCAGTGATTGAAGTACAAACACCTGTTAAAGAACATGAGGTTACTACGGAAGCTGAAACAGACGAAACGCATGCTCCACATACAACTGCTGGTTCAGTTACTGAACACGATCATAAAGAACATGAGCCACATGAAGAAATAACAGTTGTCCCAGTTACTGAAGAAGAAGTACCCAGTAAAGAACATGATGTTACTACAGAAGCGAAGACACCGGAACCCGAGATAACTACTCATTCTCACGAATTAATTTCTTCACAAACAACTGTTGCTTCAGTTACTGAAATTACTACGGAAGCTAAACGAGATGAAACAGATATTACCACACATCCGCAAGAGCCGCATGTTTCAGAAACGACCCTTGCTTCAGTGAGTGAAGGAGAAACTCCTGTAAAAGAGCAGGATGTTACTGAAGCTAAGCCTGCCGAAACAGACGTAACTACCATTCACATGTGTCAGAAACGACGGTTTCTCCTTCTACTGAAGAACCTATTCATGTGATTACAGACGCTAAGACTCCAGCTGCAGAAGTTACTAGCTCCTTACCTGAGGTGAGTACTTCAGGTCCAGGAGATGAAAAAGAACAGGAATCCGAGAAACCTGAAATTGATGTTGAAACTGGAAAAATAACTTCGAAATTGCCAGAAGTTACAACTGTTAGACAAGACATTTCATCTACCTCTCAAGAAGAATTCTCTAGTACAAGTCTTTCGTCGTTGTTGACAGACGCGGTTCTTAATCACACAGAATTGTATACGACTACGCCTCAATATCCTACAATAACAGAATCGACAAGTTCGCATCCAGATTTCTCCGAACATACTCCAGATGGTTCCGATTACCACGTACCATCGGAAGATGATTACGAAGATGATCATGGAACTTTTGGACCCGGTACTTGTAGGTATGGTGGTAAAATGTATGTTTCTGCACAACAAATACCAAGAGACGATCCTTGCGATTTCTGTTTCTGCTTCCGAAGCGATATTATATGTTTGCAACAAAGTTGTCCTCCTCCTATTCCTCGTTGCCACGAGGAACCTATTAGAGGTTTCTGTTGTCCACGATATGAATGTCCCGTGTCGATGGCGACTGCTGTAAACGTTACAACAACCACGACTACTACAACGACGACGTTACCTCCAATTTCCTTTTCTCACGCTTATAAAGGAAAAGCAACCCGATTAGGTTGTCAAATTCACGGTAGAGATTACCAAGTAGGAGAAGAAATTACGTCGTCATCTGGACCTTGTTTGCAATGCAAGTAAGTATCAAAATGAAATGAGATTATAATGAAATAATTAATCTTGTCTTGTTTTCTTTCGCAGATGCGGTGGAGATGGACAGATGAAATGTGATCCGAAACCATGTAGTCCTGAACCTATGATTAGAAAATGATTGCCGAAGTAACATCGCGACGAAGAAGATGAATACATCATTAGTGATAAGAGTACACTGGTGTGAGTGTGAGTGATAGACAAGTTTGTAATTGAATAGTCGTGAACCTTTATAAACGATTTTAGTAGCATTCTCGGGTGCCAAATTGAATAAGACTAGGTATATCGTGCCTTTTTAAAATAGAAACCTTCCATCTTAAAGGTTTCTGTTCAGTGAGTGCATGTCGTAACACGTGCAATAAGGTGATGCATTTTGTATACTCGATTTATTATTTATATGGACTTTTGACTGAATTTTTACAATTTTTAAATTAGATTTTTGTACGTGTCGTATTTTTGATAGCCATTTTGATACCCAAAAAATGGGCTCATTTGTTGTATTGTTTATTGTGTCGCACATTAGCCTGGATTGTTTGACTGGCAGAACAACGTCATTTTTATGTAGTTTTTATCGATAAATTATACTTATACTCCGTTCTGCCACTTGAACTCCTAGGCGATTTTTGTATATTTATGGATGCTCAATATACTTATAGAATATGTAGTATTTATCATAATTAAAATATAAATAAAATGAAGAAAATTATTTGTTGTTTTAATATATAAGTATCAATTATAAAAACGCAATATAGTCCTTAATTACTCTCAAATAAATGAATGAGGTTATGTTGAAGTTCTAAAATTTAATGATTATATCAGATTACTTTATTTCTGTACAACTGTAATCAATTTTGCCTTTTTTGAAAGGCATAATTTAGTTGTTAAACAAAGATAAGTTTCTGTTTAAGAAAACTGACATTTAAGTTTGGAGTATTTTTTTTTAATACCCTGTAGAACATTAATGAATTGCATGTATGTTTCAACTTATATGCGTCTAAAAAACAAAGAAACTGGAGGTGCAAAATAAGCTATAGAGTTTAACTATTAACCCATAGAGAAATCTAATAATTTAGACGCGAAACGTTAGGCGCCTGGGGGTTAGGCAGTCAGGATACGTAACGTCAATGTAGTTGCCTAGTTTAAAGCGATACAGAGTAAAACCACAGCATTACAGAGTCGGAATAGTCCTTACAAATTTCGAACCATGTTTAATTGTTACAATTATATTTCTAATATAAACTAAACAAAATGTAAATAAAGTTAAATCAAGTTATTTTGTTTTCAATAAATAATTGTTTGTTGTGGACATTGAAAAGATCAGAATTTGTAAACAATTAACTAAATCATAATGCAGTTTAATATACATTCATTATGGTTTACTTAAAAGAAAAAAAATGCATTAAACAAAGAAAATTATGTAAAAAGTCAATCGAGGTTAGAATCTAATCCTAGAAACAAATGAAACAAGTGTTGCGTCGCAAAACTTCACATCGCAACCGATTGATTTTAGAAAAAACACCGTTCGAATAAAATTTATAGAAAATGAAATTTATAACAACTATTGTATATACACCTTAGTCATTAGTTTGCTTTTCTTTCGCAGCTAAATAATCTGCGCGAAAACTGCACAAAAATACTATACAAGTGTTTCGATAGCTAAGCTAACATCATCAGCGAACTGACCGTTGACGAAAGTGTTTTTAACTGCAGTGTATAATAGACTTTCTCCGCCTTGCATGCTTAAAAAGGAATAAAAGAAAACTAGACTTTCCGCTCTTGGGCTTGTAACTATCTGTCGACGGTCATTTCGCATTTTTTAAACGTCAGGCGACTTCAGTTTAAATATAAACTTTATTTATTACATTAAGTTTTTTCTTTGAGTTCATGTGAAGCGAAAAACATTTGGGTATCACCTCGGGCCAGTAAATTTTTCTTTCTTCGTTTGAAAGCAATGCACTATTACGTTCAGGACGTAAGACTTTTTCGCCTCGCATGCTTGAAAATAAAATCCAGAATGATATTAAAAATAACCGAAAACTATATTTTCCGCCCTAGAGCTTCGAAATTTAGAACTTCCTTACGTATGGTTTGTTTACAATCAGAATACCTTGGCATGTCATTTTTCTTTTTTGACATTTTAAATAACTTTGTATTAAACGTCAGTAGGCGTCGGAGTGAAACAAAACATTCTTAATTAAATCACCGGTTTATAATTTTTGTTTACTGCGAAACGAAAAAAGTATGTCACACAGCCAGAAAGCTATTTGTTGCTTGCAATGAGTACCAGGAATGCATAAATTTCGAGTTTGAAGTTAGTTAGGGGGTTTTTTTCCTCGTTTCGCAAGTGTGCTGATATTCGTATTCCTTCAAACCTTCAAACCGAAAAATTTAAACTTGGAAGTTGACTGAAAATTTGAAGTCCACGCTCAGTTTTCGTCATGTTGCCGTTTTAAATTTCCCGTAATACAAACAAACTTAAATTCCTATTTAGTAGGAACATTCAAAAACAATTTTTGTATCGACATGCCAGTTTTTGGCGTTTATTAAAAACATTTATTTTAATACGACTTCTCGTCTTCGTTTTTAACATGTCCTTACCGCCACAACAACAACCTTTGGACATAATTACAATCAACGGTCTGGTTCAGCTCAGCGAGCTCGAGTTCACAGTTAGCCTTGACCGCCAGGTATTTATGTTTTTATTTAACTAAATATGTGAACCATACCAAAATTAATAAAGACTTTGAAACTCATGATGTAAATTATAAACTGTTGCGAAGTGTTTTCGTATTTACGTGCATAATATGTATTATTAACTTTCTGTGCGCTTTCATTCATTGATTGGACATTTTGTGTGTATATTTAACCTATTGATGCAATACGCGGAAGAATAACTATTAATTAAGTTAGATAAGTTAATTTATTAATGAAAATTACTAAGAACGTGATCAATTAGATTTCTTTTCTCTTGAAAAAATGCTTGGGTCAGAAACAATAGAAAATGAAAAACTAAACAAGGAAGCAAAAAGACATGCAAAAGCAACATATCAAAAATCGGAAAAAAACGTTCAAATACTTAAAATAGAGGAAATAGAAGAACAATACAAAAAATGATAAAAATTTCAAAAAATGTTTACAACGTAGAGCTCTATTCATTAGAGATAAAAACGTCACAGGAGATAAAACAAAGATGACACAACGATGGAAAGAATATTTCGAAGAGATTTTAAATAAAGAGGCACAAGCTCAAATAGAAGATGACATTGAGAAACAAAAAGCAGTGTAGAAGAAACAACAACAGAAGAGATAAGAAAAAACAAAACAAATGAAAAGTCTCCGGGAAGAAATGGAATAGCTGCGGGTTTATAAAGTACGAAGGAGGGACTCGGGAAGGACAGTCAAAAACATAATAAAAGAAGTGTGGTAAAATAAAGGAATCCCAGAAAAATGGAGTGGAACAGTAGGTATTGATTCCAATATACAAAAATGGAGAGAAAGCTCTATGATAAGTGATAACTATAGAGGCATTGCACTCTTGGATTCAGCAAAGTATTGGCATTATAATCAAAGATATACTACAAGTTTTTGCAGAAAACCGGGTAGGGGAATATCAATGTGGGTTCCAAAATAATAGATCAATAGACCATGGATCAAGTTTTTAGCTTGGAGTTCCACCTGTTATGAGTGTACATACCACTCTATAAAAAGAAATAGACTATACAAAGCGATAAACAACCTAGGAATACCGTATGAGATAATAGAGCTAGTTAAAGTAACCTTAAATAACTCGTACAACACAGTAAGAATAAATGGAACTTGGTCACAATCCTTTACTAATAAGACAAGGTTGAAACAAGGTGACTAATTGTCGATCTAATGCTCGAGAAAATTATAAGAATCAACCGGATGGGAAGCATTTTTAAATAAGAGTCATCACGTCTGGGTTACGTAGACGACATAGCGTTTCTGGCAAATCGAAAAAAAATTAGTAAAAATAACGCGCCAACTTGAAGCAGGAAGCAAGAAAGGCTGGTCTACGTATAAACAAAGACAAACCAAATGTATAATAATGGAAAACAAGATATAACGAATCTCGAAATTAAAATAAAAGAAGATGACAACATAAAAATAAAGAGGGTACAAGCTTATGTGTATTTCGGGGTGCTTATCACTGAAAACGGAAACAGCAGTAAAAAAACAGAAAACAGAGTAGTGAAAAGTAACAAATGTACGAAAAGCAGTGAAATTCTGAAAAGTGTTTCAAGAAAAGCAAAAATAAAATAATAAGTAGTACATGGATGACAAACGAAGCAGACAGAAATAAGATTGAAACATGGGAACGAAAAATTCTCAAAAGAATATTTGGAGAAAAAAAGGTATTATGGAAGCGAAGAAACAACCAGAAGGTGTAGAAACTGTATAAAGAGAAATCCATAACACAGTATGTGACAACCTAGAGGATTAAGTGGTTGTGACAGATAGAGAGAATAGATCCCACACGCTCACCAAAAGTCGTTCTAGAAACAAACGGGCTAGAGGAATGAAGCAAAAGAACACTCTAGAAATAGATGGATAAACCTAGTACTAGAAGAGCTAAAAAAAAATAACTGGAAAGAGGAAGCGAGGAACGGAAAATCTTGGAAGAAGATTGGACAGCTATAGACCTAAAAGGCATGTGGAAGCTACAGTTTTCTTTTAGGTTAAATCAAATCAAACTTTATTTGTCTTAGTAAAATTAAATGTTTTTCACCAAATTTAGATTATCAGTCAGTTTGTATACAATTTCCGAAAAAGCTTACACCCACCCTGTAAGCGAAACGTTAACGAATTTAAACTCAGAAGAGTGTTTTATTGTTCCTCACCTCCACTATAAGGATATACAATTGAATACTGTTTATTTGTCTTTTTTTTAAATTAACAAATGATTCAGTTTAGACTAACAATCACAGGCAAACTATTAATTAATTCTTATTATTTTTCTCCCTTACAATCTTCTTTTTTCCATTACCTCTTTCATCCATTTTGCCCCCTCTTCCTTTTCCCCAAGTGGGATCATTCTCTCACTTTCTTCCCTTATTAGCTCTCAACGTTCTTCCTTTAGATGTTCTATATTTTCCCACCCTTCCCTGCACATTTTCCAATATCTTTCTTCCTCGCTTCTTCAATGCTTGCTCTCGTTTTCCTCATTTCCCCTTCTAAACCTTGCTATCGTTTTATTTTCCCCTATACTTTTCTCCTCCGCCAGGTATCTTAAAACTCTACCTACTATTAAATTGTAATATCTATTGTTAGATATAACTTCCTTTCTTTATTCCTTGATTTTGTCTCCTGCCTCCGGCTATCCTTATCTCTTAATACCACCTCTTTTTCCTTCTCGTTTTACCCTCTTATTTCCTCTCTTGCATACCTTCTCCCTTCATAATATTCCTTTCTGTCCTCTTCCCCGTATTTTACTTTTTTGCTCCTCTATGCCTTCTAAACATTCGTATACCAGTTCGTTACCGTTTCTATCCTCCAACATCTCTTCAAATCTTTACGCTCTTCTTCTTGCCTGTATCCTTATCTTTTCCAGCTCCAATTCTTCTTCTGTTATATACCCCTGGTGTTTCCGTCGTATCCAATCCTAGCGTCCATTTTCAAAATTTCTTTTGAATTTTCTCCACTTCCCCGTGCCTTCCAACCCCAGATCTTCACTCTGTACATCATCACGCATTTTATCAATTTTCTCTTCCCCATGTCCTTCCCAAACATCTTTTCTTCACTTCTCCATGCTTGTTCAATAATTTTAGTTCCTTTTGTTCTAACGCTCGTATCTGGTCTGTATCCTTGTTGTCATACCTGATGTTGTATACCAGGTACCTAAATCTAGCTACCTTCTCTATATCCTCCTCTCCCCACAACCACTTTACTTTCTTTCGTCTACCTTCTTTTTTGAATTTCATGATTTTTTTTCCACATTAGCTTCCAGTTTTAAATATTTTTGTTGCTTTTATTATCTCCCTTATATCTTCCTCTTTGTTCGCTAGAATCACAATGCCGTACATATTCTTTTTCTTCCTATATGGTATTTTTTTAATCTCCTGTTCCATATCCCTTATGTATATTGAAAAAAAAGTGCTGGGCTTAATGGACACCCCTGTTTTAACCCCCTTCTTGTCCAAAATTCAGTTCCAAACCTCCCCCTCACTTTTATCTTACACTTTGTTTCTGTGTATATCCCCTCAATTGTTCCTATATATCTTCCATTATCTTGCATTTTCTTATTGTTTCCCACAGTATTTTCCTCTCTACTCTACCAAACGCGGTTCTAATGTCGATGAATATGGCATACATTTTTCCCCCTTTCTTTTCTAACTTCTATGGGACACATAGAGAGAATGAATCACTCACACTTACCGAAAGTCGTTCTAGAAAGAAACAGGCTAGAGGAAAGGAGAAAAGAACGCCCAAGAAATAGATGAATAAACATGGTAGTAGACGAGCTAAAAGAAATACCTAGAAAGAGAAAGGAGCTGAAAATCTTGAAAGAAGATTGTTCAGCTATAGGCCTAAAATGCTGGTGAAAGCTACAGTTTGCCTTTAGGTAACTCAAACTTTTAAAGGTGCTGCAGAATCACATTAAGAGAGAATACTCAGTGAATAGTGATCAGAAAGAAGACTACAGCCTTTAGATACAAGTAGGGACAAGCTTACTCAAGAAGAGGTAAGCATTTAACGCCTAAAGAATAACAAGAGCTATGTAGAACACATTCCAGAAAAAAGACTAAGAATTTACAGTACTGTGGAATAAAGTATTTAATATTGATGATATTAAAGAAATACATAAGTAGAATTAATAGATGATATCACAAAATAGAGCAATAAACTAGCAGGCGTTGTCTACATACTTAAAGAAGTGATTGCAAAGCACACAATTTTTTAATGCACATGTTACTGTTGAAATTGAAAATACTTTTTAAGCAT
Source organism: Abscondita cerata (assembly GCA_030710515.1). Taxonomy (NCBI): domain Eukaryota; kingdom Metazoa; phylum Arthropoda; class Insecta; order Coleoptera; family Lampyridae; genus Abscondita; species Abscondita cerata. Next base: position 309,196 of record JALBCR010004773.1, on the reverse strand, counting down.
TACTTACATTTTAGTTATAGTTTATAAGTTGACCCATACACTTAATTTTAAATAACACACAACATAACACAAAGTAACAAATTATAACCGACAACGGCGACTGGAGCATGCGCGTGTGACTGATGCGCGCGCAATTTACGATTCAATTTATTAATACACCACCTGGTGGCGTCGTTCAGAGTTAAGCCAACCCACAACGCACAGATCTATATACACAGTGATACGACTGATACATAGATTAAAAGCACGATATCGCAATCGCAAGGAGTATGAAATTACTATTTGGTTTTAAAATCTTTGCCTCCAACAATGGTACCATTAAACCTATAGTTCATGAGTACCGTGGACGTCGGACGTCCACTTATCGTACATTAATAGATTTATAAACTATTACGGTAATAAAATTAAAGTTTATTGATTGCTTTCTATGATATGATCTAATTTATGGGTTACTGAACACAATGATACTTTTCTCTACACTCTCTACCCGTTTTTTAAAAAATATCAAGAATAAAGCCTTTCAAAACGCTTAAAAGTTTACCTACTACACAAAACCCTGAATAAAAATTCAAATTTTAAACCAATAGCGGGAAAACTATCATAAAAAAAAGCACAGCCACAGAAAAAGGTACTGTGACACAGCAACCTTCACAATAAAAGTAAACAATAGGATGACGTTTAAGGTTATGTATTTTTAACAATAAAATGATATACATAATTAAAACCAAATTTTTGTAATTATGCACGTAAATGGCGAAATTACTTTGTAACAATTTCATAAAGCAAATAATTTTGAAAATTAATCTAACCAGACACATGTCTAATGTAAAAACTGCCGGAATTATTAGTAAGTTGCGTTATTTTAACAATATCTTATAAATTCCCGAACGTTTTTCAGTAATTGGCGATGAAATACTCAAAGGCCAAATCGTCGATACAAATTCAAAGTACATGACCGTAAGGTTGCACAAATTAGGTATAAGATGTAAAAAGGTAAAAAAACTGTAAGTATATTGGACCATTTACATACTTCTGCAGATATCAGTTGTAGGTGATGTTGTTGATGAAATTAGTGAAGAAGTTAAAACATTTTCTAAGCTTTTATGATTATGTAATAACGACAGGTGGTATTGGCCCTACTCATGATGACGTTACTTTCGAAGGTAAGTAACCCGGTCATTGTACATTATACTTACCTGTAATAGCAGCAGTGGCAAAAGCATTTGGTGAATCTATAATTCTACATCCGGAATTAGTAAAACTTTGTGTCGACTTTTATAAAACCGAAGATGTAAATTACGCGAAATGAAGCTGGCAAGGGTATGAATTTTATTTACTTCAATGTTTGTTACAAAACTGCGTTTTTAGGTGCCCGAAAATGCGGTGTTAAATTATGTCAGTGATGAAGTTTCCAATAAGAAAAGTTACCCCAATGTTTCTGTAAATAATGTTTATATATTTCCTGGTATTCCTCAGTTATTTGAAAGAGCATTTGATACTTTAGCAGCAGTTCTTTTCAAATCGTCAAATAAATTTTATACTAGAGTTGTATATTTTAATGTGACTGAAGATAAAATAGCTACCGCTTTAATGGCAATTGCACAAGAATATCCGCAGACGTTTTAGTAGGGTCGTACCCTGAACTTTTAACAAGTATGATGTGCAATAAGTATGTGAATATAATGTAACTTATCGTTTTAGTTCTTACAAAGTGAAGATAACAATAGAATCGACCGAGGAGAAACTAACTAAAGAGGCTTATTTTAAATTACTACAAATTGTTCCAAAAGACTCAATTGTTGATCTTTGATTAATATTATAATTGCAATAGGGTGTAACTACAATAAAAACCAACTATGTGAACTTTTTAAGTTTTAATGAGAACAAAATAAAAATCTGAACTGAAAGAATTTTACTTTATTTATTAAGGGTGTGATTTGATCAACTTTATATGTAAATACATGAACATACATTTTATAGTAATTATTATTTATTATAAAAGAGAGGAATGAATGCATCATAAGTGCACAAAAAACAATTTATTATGTGTACATAAAGATAAGCATTTGAAGATTCATCTGCAACGTAAATGCATGCAAGCATTAAAACTATGTATTGTTGGTTGCATAGCGTGTGTCAAATCAATTATAATAATCTTATGGGAAAAGGCTGATTTTCAAAATTAATTATTTGTCCATCAAATCAAAACTATTTACTGTATGTTCAAATATGTTTTTTATAGTAGATTTGATTATTCTTATATTATTATAATTATGTCCAAAAAGTAAACAAACCATAAAAATTAGATGAGCAATAAACAAAATCTTGATTGATTTCCATTTACTTCTTTCTTCCCTGTGTTTTTTGTTTCTTCATATTATCTCATCTATTCACTTCGCCCTTTTACTTTCCTCCTCCAATATCGTTGTTCTTTCTTCCCTTAGTTCTTTACACTCTCTCTTATATGTTTGATGTTTTCCCATCTTTCCCCACATAATCTATATATTTTCTTTTTCTTCCATTTGCCAATATTTATTTTCATTCTCTTCATTTCTCACTCCAAACTTTGCTATCATCTTTGTATATTTCTTGCTCTCTCCCTCTTAAATATGTGGGGATGTATATTCTGTTATTATTTCGTTGTATCTTCTGTTGTACTTTCCTTCTTTAATTTATGTTCTCCTCTTCTGCTTCTTATCCCTATATGTTATTTTTTCTATCATACCCTATTCTCTATCTTCTCCTCTCGATCTCTTCTCTTCATATTCTCCCATTTCACAATATAGCCTCGTATCTTCCTGTCCTACATTTATTTTTCTCTCTTTCACTTGCTTCCATGCGATTTGTGGTTTCTTACATTCCTTTTTTTTTTTCATACTTCCTTCGTGCCTCATATTACCATCTTCCCTGCTGGTATTCTATTTTTTCTATTTTTTTTTTTTTTTTTTTTTTTTTTTTTTTTCCCCCCCCCCCCCCCCCCCTCCCCCCCCCCCTTTTTCTCCTGGCGGCCCCCCCCCCCCGCCTCCCCTCCCCCCTTTTTTTTTCCTTTTCCCCTCTTTTTCCTTTTTTTCCCCCCTCCCCCCCCCCCCTCTCTTTTCTTTTTTCCTCTCTCCTCTCTTTTTTTCTTTTTCTTCCCCCCCCCCCTCCTTTTTTTTTTTCTTCCCCCCCCTTTTTTTTTTCCCTTTCCCCCCCCCCCCCCCCTTCCCCTTCTCTTTTTTTTTCTTTTCCCTTCCCTTTCCCCTTTTTTTCCCTTTTTTTTTTTCCCCCTCCCCTTTTTTTTCTTTTTTTCCTTCTCCTCCTCCCCCCTTTTTTCCCTTTCTTTTTTCCCCCCCTTTTTTCCTCCCCCCCTCTTTTTTTTTCTTTTTTTTTCTTTCCTTCCTCCCCCCCCCCCCCTTCTCTTTTTCTTTTCCTTTTCCCCCCCCCCCCCCCCCCCTTTTTTTCTTTTCTCTTTTTCTCCCCCCCTTTTTTTTTTTTTTTTTTCCCCCCCTTTTTTTTTTTTTTTTTTTCCTCCTTTCCCTTTCCTTTTTTTTTTTTCTTTTTTTTTTTTTTTTTTTTTCCCCCCCTCTTCCTTTTTTTCTTTTTCCCCCTTTTTTTTTCTCCCCCCCCCCTTCCCCCTTTCTCTTTTCTTCTTTTTTTTTTTTTTTTTCTTTTTTTTTTTTTTTTTTTTTTTTCCCTTTCTTCCTCCCCTTCCCCTTCCCTCTTTCCCCTTTCTTTTTTTTTTTTTTCTCCTCTTCCCTTCCCTCCTCTCCCCCCCCCTTTTCCCCCCTCTTTTTCTTTTCTTTTTTTTCTTCCTCCCCCCCCCCCCCCCCTCCCCCTTTTCTCCCCCCTCCCCCCCCCCTTCTTTTTTTCTTCCCCCCCCCTTTTTCTCCCCCTCCCTTTTTCCCTTCCCCCCCCCTTTCCCCCCTCCCCCCTTCCCCCCCCCCCCCCCCCCCCCCCCTTCCCCCCCTCCCCCCCCCCCCCCCCCCCCCCCCCCCCCCCCCCCCCCCCCCCCCCCCCCCCCCCCCCCCCTCCCCCCCCCCTTCCCCCTCCCCCCCCAATATATTTTTTTTTTAAATTTTTTTTTTTTTTTTTTTTTTTTTTTTTTTTTTCTGGAATTAAAATTTTGAATCTAAAATTTACAACATATTGTCGACATGCAGCTACCGAAAATTTGATTTTTTTCAAACAATAAATTATCCTCCAGAGAACTTTTTCTTTATTTCGCAGTCTTGTTTTGTTATAGTAGATGTGTTTTAACCACTATCATAAGACGCTTCATGAAGAACAGAGACTTGAAACAAACGAACGAAAGTCTAAGGTAGTAAACTAATGCCCGATAGTCTGGATTCTGGGACTCAAAAGAGCAGTGACGCGCAAAATATGATAAAACGCTACGCGTCATCCTCTTGCACTACACTCACTTTCTGGTGGTGGACTCTGTTTACCAACGGCCGACGAGAACGGGACTCCATGAGTTGTCACCACGTGAACTGGCACTTCCAGAATTCTTTACAGCTGCGTCTTCATCTTGTTTCAACTAGTCTGCATGGTCAAACTCCTCTTCTTTATACTTACCTACGGCCTCCCGTGGTCAAACTGTTCACTCTTGTTTTTCCGCCCCCGGCGCTATTAAGTAGTTATTCTTCCTATATTTCTATATACGATCGGATTTTTTGTAGACTACAAACCTGACAGGAGGTCTAAAATGGAAGGATATGATATCGGAATAATGGATCAAAACAACGAAACTTACTGTACAAGGAGTCTCTGACACCCTTGTGCCGGTTAGAGCGGGGTGAGGATAGGCTCCACTCGATCCTCATCAAGCGATTGCGCAAAAACAACTAAACTACGGACAGAAAAAATCGGAAACCGGTAGTACGACACACTTAGCATCTAAAAACCCGAGGAATATGTGCGTAGTCAACCTATTGGAACTTGTAAAGAGACTTTTAGAAACTTACTACAACTTATTTATGTTAGTGAAAATTAAGACTGTACGACAAAACTTCTCTTTGCACAGACAGCGGAAGACAACGACACTAATATTTTTGCTAAAAACACCACGATACCAAAGACATCTGAAAAAAATATCGATAGAAGCGGAATCTAACAAGAAAAAAGAAAAGAAAAGAATAGAAAGTGGAACAAATAACAGTCAATGAAGAAAACGAAATCAGAAGAAGAGAAAGACAAAATAACAAAACACAAAAAGTGAAAGAAGAGAAAAACAAAAACAAATTGGAAAACACTCTCAGGCAAACACAAAGCAAACACGGAAAGCAGAAATATTTAGTCCGACATCTTCACAGCAAACGAAACCGAAGTAAGCTACTCAATAAAAAGATTAATCAAAAGAACAGAAGATATGAAAAAATTTATTGTAGCAAACAAAAATGTACAAGTTGGAATCAAGAAAGCTTCATTATTTAGGATCATTAATTAGAAGAGTTTCGGAAGAACAAAAGCAGGACGAGAACATATAGAAGAAATGGAAATTGAAAAAATTGAAACTTAAATTGATACGAATCGGAAATACAAACACTAGAAAAAAAAATAAACGAAGCAGAAAAATGAACAGAATCGCATAAAGAAGAAAACCCAAAACAAATAAAAATACAGGAATACGAAATAAAAACTTACAGGGAATAAGGAAAATCCTACACGAGGATTAACTAAACGTTAAGGCACTGAGACCCATGCTTAGGGAAATCAAGCATCCACCATAATAGATCGACCGAAGATGCAAACAGAATCCTAGAAAACAGGAAGATAAGGATAGGATTTAATTAGGACATCAAAGAGAGGTAGAAAAAAAAAAAAAAAAAAAAAAAAAAAAAAAAAAAAAAAAAACAAAAAAAAAAAAAAAATTAAAAAAAAAAAAAAAAAAAAAAAAAAAAAAAAAAAAAAAAATAAAAAAAAAATAAAAAAAAAAAAAAAAATAAAAAATTAAAAAAAAAAAAAAAAAAAAAAAAAAAAAAAAAAAAAAAAAAAAAAAAATAAAAAAAAAATTTAAAAAAAAAAAAAAAAAAAAAAAAAAAAAAAAAATAATATTTTAATTTAAAAAAAAAAAAATAAATTTAATTTTCATTCAATTTACATTAAAAACACAAATTACTTTAAAATTTCATTATTCTCACCAAAAAAAACCCCCTTCCCCACAAATTAATTCAATACACCAACACATTTTAAACAAAATATCAACTTAAAACCATCAAATTTTAAAACACTTCTTCAACAACAACTCATAAAAATATACCTTACTATAAATACATTTATTAAATTATTACAATTTTAATAAAAACAACAAACAAAATTAAATCCCCTTCCTTTTCCCCTTTAATTACTCTCCCTCTCCTTTCATTTTCTCACCCATCACCACATTTTTCATCTACAGGTAAGGCTATAGCAGTTGGAACTTTGGACATTCGGCAAAAGTTGTAAAAATATAGGACAGAAGCAAAATAGTTGAAATAGGAGATAAGGATAATAGTAGAAAAAATGAGAAAGCGCAGAAAAGAAGATTCAGAAAACCAATAAAGAAGTGGAAGAAAGAGCGAAATATAGTGGAACAAAGAGTAGTAGAAAGCAAAAAAAAAAGAAAAGAGAGAAGAATATAGAAGAAAGGATAAGTAGAAATTGAAGTAGGTAGAAAAACAAAGTTGAACTATACAGAAGAATGTAAAAGAAAAAAGTGGAGTATCGAAGACTGATTGAGAAAGGGATAAAAGAAATCAAGAACGAAAGAAATGCATGGTAATTTGAAAATAAAAGAAGAAAAAAAATTGACTAAAGCTAGAATAGACGGAAGAGACAAAAGATCAAAAACTTCTAAAATTCCATTAATATAAAATTTGGTATCTGACCATACTCAACTATTCCAAATCTAACTAGAATATTTTCGAAATGGTAACATTTCCGGATATATTGGAAATTTACGCTATCTTTGTTTTATTAAATGTAATGACCCTATTTTAACACCGTATCTGAATTCTACATAAAATTTTACGATTAGTACCATCATATTGTCAGTTAGGTATATTCTGAAGTGTCGCCATTTTGAAAATATTCTAGTTAGACTTAGAGTAGTAGATTATGACCATATACCAAATTTCCTAAAGAAGACGGAGAAAAGAATCAGACCATCGGTCTATGGAAATGGAAGTGAACATTATTAGAAGATGAGGAGAATGAAAACACTCCCATATCAAAAAGAGGCATTTTCAGACATATGTTTACATAGAGAAATGAAAGAGACATGAAAGGTTGTGAAAAAGTATTTAGAGAAGAAAAGCTAGACAAGAAACAAATTACAAGAAAGAAAAAGGAAAGAGGAAAACAAATAAAATGGTGGGGGGGAGAGGATGATATAGAAAAGTAGACATATTTAAGTATCTGGGATCACATAAAAAACTACAACACAAAGAAAACAGAATATTAGGACAAGTATGGAAATATAGTGTGCGGATGGATGGAATGGAAAGGATTGAGAGGATACAGCAAAAATATTGGAGATGGACGTTAGCGTTTAATAAAGAAACTCCAGGATATCTATTAGAAGATTAGGTAAAATTGGAAACAATAAGGATTAAAACAGGAATAAGGGCATTAAGACTGATGAAAGGATCGAAGGCTAGAAAGAGAACGAAAAGATAGAGAATCAGAAAGTAAAATATGAGAAGAAGATAGAAAGCATATTGATGGTACTCAAGAGAGGAAATAAAAATATTAAGAAGTGAAGGGGAAAAATGGATGAAGAGATAGTGATAAGAGACAAAGATAACCAAATACAGGAAAGATTGCACAATGAAAATATAACAACAAGTACAAAGATTTAATAGTGAGCATAATTCCAAAGTACTCGATACTGGGGAAGCGCATGAAAGAAAGGAAGATGATAGCCAGGTGGATTAGGAAATGAGGACAATGTGAACAAGTATTGGAGAACGGATGAAGAGAGAAAAAGCAGAATGTGTGGGCAAAAGTGAAAAACATAGAACATCTGTTAGTAAGTGTAGTGAAGTAAGAATGGAAGAAAAAGAAGAAAAAGATATTACTAAGGGACGAGGTAGAAAAAGGGGGTGGCTAGAAGAAAGAAAATTAGAATAACTTAATAAAATTTGAAAAGGAGAGGGAGGTATAGTACCTAAAGTGGTTATATTTTAATGTTTATTTAATTAATTTTTAATATATAAAGTTATGTAAGGGAACCGAATCGATTTGTTATTTAAAATAACAAATAAATTTAATTTGATTGATTATGTGTAGATTTATGGTTTTTATTTAAACCTAAGTGAGCTGATACTTATTAAATAATTTCAGTAGTTGGCCATGCTCACACATTAAGTACGTGTCGAACTCTTCCGTGAAATGTTTCTCAAATCCGCGCTTGGGAATAATCGGGACAGTGAGTTTTTAACGTGTTTTCATTTTTCAAAAAACCGTAATCATTTCAAATGTAGGTATTGATTAGTAAATTAGACGCGATTTGTGCCGAAATTTGTGTAAAAAAACTGACGCTGGTGACGTCACAATCTTACCTACCACAATGCAGGTACGATATTAAAATCATGGGTACGTTAGATTCTTATCTCTAAAATTAATTTTGTCCCAAAATTTCAAATTAAATTACATTACAGAGCAAAAAAAAAGTAATATAATAAATACATATATAAGTTAAAGATGAATTAAAACTATAATAACACATAAAAAATACAAATCTAAAAATAATCACTATACATTTTCCTTAGATCATTAGTATTGCAGAAGAATAAGTCACATATCGTCGCCCTAGTAGTGAAAGGTTCTAATCCACTGACCACACATTTTGAGAAAAAAGCATTTTAAATTTCTGCGTTTCACTTTTTTTGCATTTTTACATTTAGTAAAATAAAGCTTCGCATGCTCAAACTTTAATATATCACTAAAAAATGATTACACAACAATGTTTGAAAAATCCAGATGTTACATTAAATAATACTAATATTTTTGGCTTATAACTATTCGCTAATACTAATTATACCAAATTTAAAGCAAACTTTCTGGTTTAGAACTATTTTATGAGTTTATGAAAACAAATTTAGTTACTCCATCTCTTCATCTGATGATTCTACAACAATTTCTTCGGTGGACTTCAAATTTTTATAAAATGTTGGTAGGTTTCCGGAATACAACCACTTGTGCATAATCTTAGTAAACTTTGTAGCTTTGTTTTTTCTATTGGTAGAGCATTTTTATAAAGTGGTTTGATCTTATTTTCTTTTAAAGTGCTAGCAGTTCGTGTGGTAATTTTTTTAATAATAATAGATTTAAACTCAAGGTCAGAAAGCCTTTCTTTATAAAAATGCGTGTCGGATCTTCTTCCTGTATTGTAACCATTTTATTTTCAACCAACTGACACTTCCACCATCTTCGTTTTTGTTTCGGTTTTTAATCACCGTAGAAGAGAACTCCTTGAAGTTTAAAAAGTCTGTAAAGTTAAGCTCAACCACTTTATAAAATGGTTTTTTGTTTTTGCCGTACGTGTAACGGTAAACCAACATTCAGGAGTAAAACATCGATTTTGCTGCCTCTGGTTTCAATACTGGAGTGAACGCTGTCACACCCCATTTCAGAGTGGCCTGATTCCATAAATTTTTGATTAATGGTGTTAATGGGCAAAATTGTAACTGCTCTGAGAAACATTGCTGCATTTATGCAATTTCTGTTTTGTCCAGAAGCAGTGTCTGAATAAAACGTTACGTCTTTAACGCAAGGAGCAAGATCTGACAAAAGTTTCCATAGGCAAGTTGCAATTTCTGAAGATCCTTTTGATCATATGCCTTCGTGCCACATATAATTTATAGCCTCAGAAACAGCTAGGTTATAAACAGTAAAATTAAAAGTTTTTAATTTTGGGAGTAATAAAGTTTACCAACATTAAGCGAAGGGGTGACGAGGATCTTTTCCATGTCCATCGTGAAACAGGCAAATGTATTATCTGTTTTTGATCTTAGTTTATCATGATCTTTTGGTCTCTAGCCTCTTGCTTTCTGACAATATGTAGGTCATATTCTTCTTGTAAAGCTAATTTTCCATCATCTTCTAAACAATTGAATTTTGTGCAAAATCACACTGATCTTTTTGGACGATGAAATCCAAGGTTAAATTCCGTTACAAAGATGTGTCTGTAATAGCTAAATTTTTCAGGGATCACGTTAAGTTCTTCGCAATAATGCTTATAATCTTCGTACAATCTGGTTTCAGATAAACCAGATGGAAGGTAGTTCCGTCTTGAAGTGCTTCTACAATAATGAGATGCAACTACAGGGATGGACTTAATATGATCTCTGATCACATTTTTACCACTTCGGATTTTTTCTGAGGAGGACATTTCTTCCCACGCATGTCTGGTTTTATTGAGCCAGTGTCACTAAGTTTAGTGATGGCAGTTTTAACTGTTCTACTAGAAATATTAAGGGTAGCTAGAAACATTTTTTGGCATACTTGCCGGGACACTTGGTTGGCAGTTAATTTATAAACGTATGTTTTAGCTCGTCTTTCATTATTTTCACTATAGCACCGTTTTTTCGGAATACAGGTAACATGTTTTACAATGTAATTCCATCTTAACTGCTGTGTTTTCAACTGAAGAAAGCTCGCAAAAATATCTTCTCTCTGTTGTTTTGTGAAGAATTGTTGACATTTATAGTGACAATGACATTCAATATCGACTACACTTTTAGCAGGCTTAAGTTTCCCTTTTTGAGTATAGTACTCTTTTCCATCTAATCTTAAGTTTTTTGAGCATTTCGCTTCCATGACGCGGAGTTTCTCTGCTTTTTTCGACTAAGCTTTTTGTCTACAGTTTGTGACGAAGACTGTATACCATTATTGCCCTGTTCATTATTACTCTCAACATCAGAATCAAGTTCTGTTCTTGGTTTTTTTGGTTTTAAGAGATTGGTTATCGGAGTCTGAAAATTCTTCAAAGTCACTATTGGATGGTTTATAGCTCGAATCATCATCTCTGTCAAAATCCTCAACATCACTTCCAGAACAAACTGTAGCATAACTTGTTAACGATTTTTCATAGATTTATCTTCGAGCATTTTGTTTGCATCTAAAAATAAAGAAAAAATACTTGAGTTCATCATTATCTTTTATGTAAAATGCATTGTAATTGTAATTACTTTGCAAATTTAACTATAAGGTTCCAGATTTTTAGTTTAAAAGATCATGGTTTTGGAAATTTTTAATGTTTTAATCTTAAAATGTAAAGTTAAAAGCAAATATTTTATTACCGTACTCACCAGTTGTACTATTATGTTGTACTTCAAGTAATGCAATTTCTTCATCACAATTGCTTGCGCTGACAGAAACTGAAGAAGGTTCATTTATTTCGGTTTCATCTACAATAGACAAAGATGATCATACACACATCAACACCCACGAAAGTTTCCTTTAACTGATTTCCTTCACACATTATCAGAAAGAAGTTTCAAAAATAGTACAATACAACCAACCAAAATAATCATTTTTAAGTGAGTTGTTTTTACATAACCTAACTTCCAGTATCAGCTGATTTTCACAAGATGCATGCGTTTTATTTAGTAGATAATTACTGAAAACTTACCTAAAGCTACCGGGGTCAAAGTTGCATAAACCAGCTTATTACAATCACCGGTTGTATTAGTTCTTTCTTTTTTTAGTGCTAATTCAACTAATAATCTGCCTCTCGAATTCATTATTGCACTTTACAGCACCAACCTGCACAACAATACAATGCTATCTAATAGTTGTTTGAAGCTCAAGCTTGTATAAAAATGCCTGTCTAGACTTGCATAATGTGGTTTAGGACTATTCACTTGTACGCAATACAACCATAAGCGAAGACGTATTGCGGTAGTGAAAAGGTCTAAGTTGCTTAAGACTATTTGCTACAGCAAATTGTTGATTAGAACTTTTAGCCAATATTCTATAAATAGCCACAAACTGTATCAGTGACTTAGATTTGTTCACTAATATAAAATTTTGAGTTTTTAACAAGTGTTAAAAGGTATAACCCGAAAATGAAATATTTATGGATTAGAACCTTTCACTACTAGGGCGACGATATATTAGACACATAAAGTTAATTGGTGATTTAGACAATATATTGGTTCTAGTTCTTTTGCAGAAGAAAGTGTTAATATGCCTAAAAGATACTCGTGGAACCAATATGTTAATTTCTGATAACATGGCAGGACAATCCACTTCGCCATTTAATAATTTATGTAAAAACACTACTACGGCTTGATTTCTACGTTTTTCAAGTGACACAAAATTAAATCTGGTTAATAATTCATTATAAACACATCCTTTCGAGGGATAAGCTCCTGTTAGTTTAAAAGCAATATACTTTAAGAATTTTTTTTGAACTTGTTCGATGATTTGTTTATAATGTGCGTAAATAGGACTCCATATTAAGGAAGCGTATTCTAATTTTGAAGGAATTAAACCAAAAAATAAAACAGTCAATGTTAAAATTTTTAGTGTTACGAGCTAAAAATCCAAACGAACGATATGCTAAATTTACAGCGTAGTTAATATGGTAATTAAAAGTTAATTGATGGTCAAAATATACTCCCAGATCTTTTATGTTGTTAGTCCTTTCTAATACTACATTATTGATTGAATATGGAAATTGTAATAGTTTTAAACTGCGACTACAAGTTAAGGTTTTGCATTTCGGTATATTAAGTGAAAGACAATTTTTTAAGCACCAGTTCTGTAGTATATCTATCTGTCTTTGCAAAAATGGCAATCAGAAATTACTGATATAACATTAACTTGTTGCTATTCAATGTAGCACACAAATCATTAATAAATAGTAAAAATAACAGAGGTCCCAAATTGGATCCTTGAGGAACTCCATTCGTTGAAAAGTATATATCTGACGAAAACCCACTGTACTGGACGAACTGTTTACGATTGTGCAAGTAAGATCTTAGAAGTCGAATGTATGTATCGTTAAATCCCATTTTAATTAATTTATGTATAAGTATTTTATGACTAATCTTGTCAAAAGCCTTAGAGAAATCCGTATACACCACGTCTACTTGTCCTCTACCATCTAGTTTTTCACATAAGTTTTGACTAAATACTGCAACATTACTAACTGTTGATCTTGATTTCATAAATCCGTGTTGGTGCGTAGAAATAACATTTTTGGTTGCACAATATATCCTATTATACAGAACGGTCTCCAAGAATTTGTTTAATATTGAGATCGGTCTATAATTCTTAATATCCGAGCAGTTTCCATCTTTGTGTAGAGGACAGACTTTGGCCACCTTCCAAGATTCCGGAAAAACCGAGTTTTTTAACAGAGATTTTAAAGGATGTACTAAAACCTCTAAACAATCCTTTATTAGAGAAGAGGGAATTTTATCTGGTCATGAAGTAAATTTGTTTTTAAATTTTTTACCCGCTTCAAATATTTCTTTATCTGTTATTGGTTCGTAGCTAATTTCACAAATTATGTTGTTATTAAAAATAAAATTATCGTGAATGATATTGTCTAAATTTTCTTTAGAGAACGCACTCTCAAAGAATTTGCTAAACGCATTTACAATTAATTTGGGGTCACTGTATGATTCACCCCCAGAACATTTGACAAGGTATACGTGAAGTTCGATTTTTAGTATTAATAAAGTTTCAAAACAATTTGGGTTCATCTTTGAGTTTGATCTGAATTTTATGTAAATAGTCTGTATATGGCTGCTTAGATTGGATTTTAATTTTTTGTCTAAGATTACTAAATTCTTGATAGTATACCGGGTTATTAGTTTTTGAATTTTTTGTGTAACATGGACTTTTCTTATAAAGCTTTATAATATCACTCGTATACCAGGTAGGATACAAAAAAAAAAAATCTGCATGTAAATCTAAGAAAGTCCAATCAGTTTGAAAAATTCATTATACAATGAGAGGTAGTTAGCTTTCTTAAAGTTATATGTTATACAATTGATATCTCTGTTCTAAAGCTATCTTTTTTATTAAAAAGATCTTGAAGGTCTCTAGACAAGGCTGGGTGATACGAATCTTCTCTAACTAATGGGACTAAATCATGACTTACAAAACAATTAATAGTACTTAAAACTAGATCAAGTACCTAATTTGTCATAATTATTTAAAACATTGTTGCACTGAGTCATATTTAAAAATGCGTGCAGTTAAAATCTCCCACAATTAAAACTTTTGAGAATCCAGAACCAACATAAATACATTACAGAAGTTGTTAAATACTTCATAACCAACAGATGGAGGGATGTAAACAACGGCAGATTTCTTTACTGATTACAGGTTTTCTTTAAGTTCGTCCTTTAACTCCATTCACGTCTAACAGATGGCGCTGTAGGTACTGTATTCAAAATTAAAAACAAACTAATCCAAATTAATTTTTTTCTAATTTTCGTTACAACTATTTTTTATTTGCAAACGACGAAATTGACAATAATTTTACTTGTTCTAAAGCGTTTAAATTTTTTTCCCGCTTATATCCTAATAAATAGTCATTTAACTAGTTCGCCATTTTCGCCGCATGCGTTGTGTTGATAATCGCGAGTTTTTATTATTTTGATTTTGTTAGTGTTCAGCAATTGATTTTAATTTGAAATTGGGACAAAAGGTGTTGCTTAAACTTTATTTCGGTACGTTTCACTTCATCTTTTAATCAATAATTGTATTTCTTTATTTATGTTCGCTGTTATAACCTAACTTTTCGTTTAGAATTAAATGTTGTTTTATCCAGCTAAACGTTATTTCAATTAGTTTTTCGTTTAAAGAAGATCGTCGATATGACCTTAGTTAGTATCAATTAATTTTAAATTATTGATGGTGTTTTGCACGTGCACATCATATTTGCATATTATTGAGTAAGGTTAGTGGGGCACCAGTATGTTCCGCACCGCTTATATCCAAGTAGGTACTATCTCCCAAAAAAACAGATAAGCGAAACAATAATAAAATAAACGATAAGAGGTTGTTCAATAAAATAATTAAAAAAAAACGAAATAAGTTGAATGTATTGTAATATAGTTGAACCAATGTTGTTTTCTTGAATATCCACTAAATAATGGATGGTTAGTTCCCTAGGAATAAATTTCATTTGTTCGGGAATGCTTTCATTTTTCTAGAAGTGGACCTGCGAGAGTTACTTGATACAGATTAAAAGAGATTGGCTTACGATGTTATTTCGTATGGATTCGTCTGAACTTGATTTATTTATACAATTTTTTCTAATATTCTTTCTTTTCATTTTTGATTTTTGTGTTGGAAATTGGTTTGTGATTGTTTTTTTAAATATTCAAATCCGGGATCAACTACCTAAGAGTAAGAGAAAAAGGCGTTCAATCGTGCTGTTTCCCACCGGACTTTATACAGACGCTTGCTGTTCCGAAGGATAAGGTTGGGTTTGAGAATTTCGCCACTTTTAACATTTGGTAACATAGAACGTTAATAAGTAATGACATTTTATTGATTTCGAAAAAACATTTGGTTGTCAATAATTTAATTAAAACTATTAATGGTTTAAATGTATATTATTTGAATTAATTATTATTTCTCACTGTTTTCTACAAACTATAGCTTCTACGATTTTGTGTTTAAGAATAATTCATTTAATATAATAATTAAAATTAAAAATAAAATTAAAATAAAAAAATATCATGATTTTATTCAACAAAAACTAATTACCACCAAGCTTTTGTTTCTTTTTAATTAGGTTTGGCCCTCTAGATTTTGTAACTATTGTAACTAATTACTCTTAATTAAGACCAAATTTTTATATAAAAATCTTAGAAAAATGCTGCTTAATGGTACCATAAAGTTAGTCCGTGTAAATCATAATTATTATCACCTAAACCAACATGGAAACCACTAAAATAATAACCTTAACATTTTTCTTTTCGGAATGGAAAACTAAAACGGAAACCGATAGAAAATTCTAGTGATTTTTGACGACAAATGGTAACGAATACCATTCTGCTCTATGTTTGCTCAATTTGGGACCCATGTATGTGAAGTTACCCACACTTTTAGCCACACAAATTATTATACAGGGTGTAAATAACAAGAGTGAAAAAATGTAAGTGGTGACTCTTTTACATCTTTGTGAATGATTTTTAGGTTTTTTAAACGCAAACATTGAAAAAAAAACACGTATTTTAATAGATGCCAAAATGATACCATGCTGGCAGCCAATCTAGGAAAAATACCGTCGGAAAAAATGTTTTCGGAAAAATGTCCCCGGAAAACATATCCCTGGAATAAATGTCCGCGAAACAATTTTTTTACAAATAAATGTTAGGTAATGTATCAAAATAATTGATACATTGATAATATAAACAAGTTTTTAATATTAATAACGAAAAATAATAATTCTAAGTATAACACAATGTCATTAATTAATTTTAAGAAGAATTTTTTTAAAGAAGAAAATTGTTATAATTGTAACCTATAGTATTTTCGCTGTAGCTTTGCGGTTAAGTGATTAGGATTTCCACCTGCAAACTGTAGCTTCAATATTTGTGAAAGTCAGTGGTACTTAAAATTTCTACATAGGTATTCGTCATTAAAATTGCAATTGGCTAGGAATGTTATTTTCATTTTCCCTTATCACTAATGAGCTTGTTATTGTTATTATTAGAATAAATAAAGCAATTAGACGTCGCTTCGGCCACTCGTTGCAAGAACGTTCTTCTTTATTGATTACGTGTGTTTAAGTGTTTATCTCAAAAAATGCCCGGTGAAGTTTTAAACTCTCAATCTCAAATGTTCGTAATAAAATTATTACAATATTTTGAACAAGAGAAAGAAAACGGCGGTCCCTTGATTTCCGTGCTGTCTGTACAACAGGTAAGTGAATTATAGCAACTTTGTGTGCAACTATGTTAAAATGAACTATTTTAGAGAGTGAGTGATGCTTTGAGTGTTTCGTTAAGAACTGTACAAAATGTAAAGAAGAAATACAACGAAAATCCAATACTACGCACACCAAATAAATCTCGCAACAAAAGAAAGCGAAAACGATTGATGCTTCGCACGAAGTCAAAAGCCGTATTAAATCATCGGTCTATAATGACGATGAATGTGATAATGAGGAGATATCAATATAATGTAACAATTATAAAAAATAAATGGTTTAGAACCCCTGACTTCTTATTTAAAAGTTTACATTTGAACAAAAGGGAGCTCATTATTCCATTGTCACCAAACAATACTTAATGGTGTTGTTTACCTGTTTATTGCTCGAGGCGATTAGACATGCCCAATATTTTAGGTAGGTATAATATAAAATGTTAGAAGAGGACAACACTATAAGAGTATGTGATTTCTGAAATTAAGCGCTAATCACTTAACCGCAAAGCTACAGCGAAAATACTATACCAACCAGTACTCCTCCCGATCACACCGTTTACTCCATTGCCACATAAAAATATGTAATTTTTTTAAAGAAAAACATTCTAATAACTGTAACCTACCAACCACCACCGTTGACCCCCGATCACATCTAGCAACCAACACCGTTTACCATAAACCATATAAAAACATGTATTTTTTAAAGAAGAAAATAGTAATAACTGCAACCTACCAACCATCACCGTTCTCCCCGACCATATTAGTATGGGAAAAGTACTGACTCCCCTTTGTTTAAATCCAACCGAATAACACTTTGTATTGATTTTATGTAAATATAAACAAGTAACAGTGCATAAATATTTATAAAATTAAAATTTATAATTTATTGCTTATTTTTAAAAATTAGAAATATAAAATTGATACCTATATTTTGAAATAATTCATTTTTGGGATAGGTACTATTTTTTCCGAGGACATTTTTTCCTGGGGTTTTTTTAGTGGTATTTTTTCCGGCGGTATTTTTGGCATGGTATTTTTGCCGGGGGTATTTTTTCCAGTCCCCTCAGATCACCAACCGAAAATGTTTTGGCATATAGAATATTTGAAATTATAAATTTCAACAAATTTCACCATTTCTCGGGCCAAAACATCATGTATATCACGTGGCATAAACTGTTTTGCGAGTGTTTACAGGCCGAGGCGTTAGCCGCGGACAGCAAGTCTGAGGTCAGTTTCTGGCCTAGTGATACAAATAGGTCTGTGATTTTTTGGAAAAAATACGGCATTTGTTTGTCCATCGTTTGCCTATGTTTGCCCAGGAAACATTTTTGTTTGTTCACCTTCCAAAAATTTTTCACTTATAATTGCACAAGAGGTTTGTATTTTGGCGAGTAAATTTGGGTTGTTTAATGGAAATCTGTTGTCTAACAATTTGACGAGAAAAATTGTCAATTATTAAAAACGCGACACCGAATGACACGATACGCGACTGATGTGCCATTCTTTTTACGTTGTCAGTTTTTCGAATCAAATTGCTAAAGAAAACAGATTTGAATTTAAACAACACAAATTTACTCGCTAAAATGCAAACCTCTATGTAATTCGGCCGGACAATTTAACAATAATAATAATAATAAATTTTATTTCAGGCACAGAGAAAAAAATATATAGTACAAAACTCCCACAAAAAAAGAACTATACTGTGCATGAAATTATTAGGTATCCTCTGAAGAAACCTTGTCAACCAAAAGTGAATCTATATTAGATTAGACTAGAACACGTCAAACTATTTATTTTGGATACATATAAATTTTAATTTGAATATACTGTCAGATTGATAACTTTAAATATCAATGGAGACCGCGATAATTGACTCTAAATTATTTGCCCATCGTTTACCGGTTTTTGCCCAGGAAAAATTTTCGTTTGTTCATGCTCGGAAATTTTTTATGAAAAAAAAACTTTTTTTAATGAAAAAACTAAGAATCAAAACATTAACTTTCTTCACATTATATTGTGTGCTCATCGATTGCTCATGTTTGTCCAGGATAAATTTTCGTTTGCCCACCCTCCAAAAATTGTTTGTCAAAACATTTTTTGGTAAAAAACACAAAATTAAAGAAAATAACTTTCTTCACACTGTATCGTTTGCCCACGTTTGTCCAGAAAAAAAAATTCGTTTTCCCACCCTCCAAAATTTTTTTATGTGAAAGAAACATCTTTTGGTGAAAAAGCCAGAAATTACCTTTAACGCTTTATCGTTTGCCCATCTTTGCCTAGAAAAAAGTTTCGTTTGCTCACCCTCCAAAAATTTATCATGTGAAAAAAAATTTTTTTTACAGGAAATCATTTGTCTATCGTTTCCCAATGTTTGCCCAGGAAGAAATTTTATGTGTAAAAAAATTTATTTTTACATAAGCATTTTTGGAGAATGGGCAACAGAAAATTTATCTTGGGCAAATATGGGCAAACGATTTAGCGTGAAAATTCCACTCACATTTTCTCGACCAATCAGATTCATTCATTCTGTCATAATGGACCAACCACGGTTGAATTCATCTAAAATTTCCACTAAAAATTTCAACCAAAAATTTCCAAAACGGTGCTTTTTAATTATAATTGATTTTTAAATTTTTATGCCGAATACAACTCGATGGTATGAAACTCATTCCAACTCGTATTACTTATTACAATATAACTCATTTATAAAAGAATCACATTTGCCACAGTGCAATTGTCAGTTTGACAACAGCGAAAGTTACTTGCAACTTTTAATTATTAACCAATCAAATTTAAAATTAAAAAAAATGGAACAGACCGAAGGTCTATACAAAAAATACATTCTAAAACCCAAAAACCGCTTTGCACTCGTAATGCAAACAACGTGTTTGCTACAATTGATACCTTCATTGAAAACGAGACGAGATATAAGGTTAGATTCAATTTATGGCCAAGAGAAGGCACTATGGTTGTCTCTTTCCATTTATTAAAGGACCGGGTTAAGAGAAAGAGATATTCTGGACCAGGACGGGATGCTGAACCTTGACGATCATTGTACGCTGTACGCTGTAGTTTTTTTCACAGTGAAAAAATCTTTTTCACGGTTGAAGTAAAGTATACCGTGCACACTAAGATCAATGCGTAAATGTCAGTTGTAGAATGATTTGTATCACTAGGCCAGAAACTGACCTTTTGCGAGTGCGAGGAATGGGTTGTAGGCTGACAAATGATCAAATTTGTTGAAACTTAAATTTTGAAATATTACCATATGTCAAAACAATTTCGGTTGGTAAATGCCATTTGGCAGCTGTCAACACAGTGTCATTTTGGCATATATTACAATATATGTTTTTTTCAATGTTTGCGTTTAAAAGCCAAAGGCCTATAACATCTTTCAAAATAAGATGTAAAAGAGTACTGCAACGTATTATATACGTATTAAAGCATTACTGATTTCAGTGTCATAAGTATAATGTGATATTGCCAACATCAGTGATTATTAACGGAGGACGGAAAAAAATTTTTTTCATTTACAAAAATTTGGAGGGTGGGGAAACGAAAATGTTTCCTTTAAAAGCATCGGTAATCGATGAGCAAACGATATAGTGTAGAAAAAGTTATTGTTTTTGGCTTTTTCATCATAAACAAACAATAATTTATCCTGTTCAAATATTGGCAATCGATAGGCAAATGGTATAGTGTGGAAAAAGTTTATTATTATAAACATGGACAATCAATGGTCGAACGATATAGTGTGATAAAAGTTAATTTTTTTATTTTTGGCTTTTCACCATAAAATATTTTTTTACATAAAAATTTTTGGAGGGTGACAAACGAAACTTTTTCCTGGGCAAACATGGGCAAACGAATGCCGTACTTTTTTCCAAAAAATTCACATTTGGAGGTGCTAACTTCACAGACTTGTTACAAATTACTATTTTTTCTCAAGTGTTTTCCTGTTTCATATTTTATTATTTAGAAGTTTATTTCAGATAGCTTGATTCTTTCTAAACAAATAAGGTCTCTTGTGGTTTATCATAGGATGAACCATTTTGGAAAAAATGTATTATCAAATACATCGTATAATTCGATAGGCTGGAATTTTTATCCATACCTGGATCAATCTTAGAGTCATGTATAATGGCTGAAGTGGCTATTGTCAACATTTGTTTGATTTAATAATTTATAATTCATTTTAGTTTAATAAAGTTTCTAATAAAATATTAACACAACAGCCGCCTACTAGATAAATTCGACTAAAATTCTAACTACATAATTCATACGATATACTTAATACATTATTTTTCTCAAAAATTATTGATCCTACGAAAAAATATAAAGGGACCTTATTTGTTTAGAAAGAATCAAGCTAAGCTTAAGGGGTTGTAACTAAACAGGGGTTTCTCATATGATTTTTTTCATATGAAAGACCCATATTATTTTTCGCCAAAGAATCGCCACTTACATTTTTCGCACTTATTTATTTACACCCTGTATATGGACGAATAAATGTATTTTAATTGATTTTAAACCAAAATTACTATATCGGTATACAATATAAAATCATTAGGATACGTTCTGATGACGGGAAGTTAAAGTTACATCGCTTACGGGGCCTTGTGGGCATTTCTTTGATGGCAGGTGGCATCGTTTGTCACATTTTTTGGTTGCAATTTTTATATACATACAATGAAAAATTACAAACAATATATTAAAAATTAGAGACTCATTTTAAAAAAAAAGTCACAAGACCGTGAAGTTATACCCCAGCGAAGTATTCGCTAGCACATCTTTGATGACCAATTGGACATCGATTGTCACATTTGTTTGTGTTCAAATTTTTTGTAGATAGAATGATCAATTACAACTACTATATTAAAAAATTAAGAGGCAGTTATTTTTTTAAAAAAAGTCACAAGACCCGAAAGTTCTACCCGAGCGCCGTAATCGCAAGCATCTCTTTGACGACGAGATTTGACATGGTTTGTCACAGAATGAACAATTACAAACAACATATTAAAAATTAAAAGGCAGTTATTTTTTTTTAAGTTACAAAACTGGAAATTATACTCGATCGACGTAATCGCGAGCATCTCTTTGATGGCGAATTTGACATCGTTTCTCACATTTTTTTTGTGTGCAAATTTTGTTATACATAAAACGAACAATTACAAATAACATATTAAAAAATTAAGAGGCAGTTATTTTTTAAAGTCACAAGACAGGAAATTATACTCGATCGGCGTAATCACGAGCATCTCTTTGACGACAGAATTTGACATCGTTTCTCACATTTTTTTGTGTGCAAATTTTGTTATACATAAAACGAACAATTACAAATAACATATTAAAAAATTAAGAGGCAGTTATTTTTTTTTAAAAAGTCACAAAACAGGGAAATTATACTCGATCGACGTAATCGCGAGCATCTCTTTGACGGCGAATTTGACATCGTTTCTCACATTTTTTTTGTATGCAAATTTTGTTATACATAAAACGAACAATTACAACCCATCTAAATATGTTGGTTTAGGCCTGATGAAGTAATTACTTTAGGTTCTCTTTCACCAATAACCAAAGTTTTTGTTGAGCGCAACATAACTTCCATTACAAAGAGTCCAGACGTGATACCTACTATGACGTCATCTCACTATCGTAAGTTTTTCAAAATATACAACCACAGTTTTTCTCCAATTTGCACTAAACTGGGTCGGCACCGAACTGGATCAAGACGGATCCGTCCTGACACCGAAATGACCGGCACCGAAATGGTCGCACTGAACTGTCCTAGACTGGCTTATACAGTTAAAATCATATAAGGTTGCATATGACTCATTCTGAATAACTACCTGAATTAATTTTCATAAACTTACGTTGATGTTAGTATGATTTTTTTATACAGGTTTCTGTATTACCCATAACATATAAATATAGTACAGTTACGTATACAATTGATATTAAACCAACAATCATATCAAAACGTCAAAATGCGAAATGTCAAAATATTAACTAAGTGTCGACATACGATTATTAGGTCGCATATATTAACGCGGCAAACTTAAGTTCCTCGAATCTGTTTTTTTTTCTAGCACACGTGTATAAAGAGAAACTAGCATATTATAAGAAAATTATTATAATAAGCTACATACGCAAACTTAACTGATTTATGGTCAATCTTTCTACTATGAAACTCGATTAACTGAGGTGTGTTATTCTCATCCTTTCACTCTGTTTTTTTTTCTTGAGGTTTTCTATATATTAGTTGGTTAATGTCTAAACGCCACAAACTCCTTTTGTAGGGATAATGAGGCAGAAATGTTAACCGGTCACAACGTCAAATTCGAAATTTTGACCATAACGTCAAACGCATCATTGACCACATCTTCTAAACTGAGGGACTTGATCCGATTGAAATACTCGAGTTTTTAACATTTCAAATATCGTGATGCGGTTTTCACTAAAATTTAGCAAATTTTATAACGGCAAAAAGCCTGCAAAGATAATAGTATCGTTCTATTTAACTTTTTGTTTCAGATAAACCAATTAGTTTATTTGTTTTAAACTACTGTTCAACAAAAAATTTCAAATAGGTTGAATGGTTTAGGAGATATTAAAGTGTAAATGTCGACAAATGCAGCTACAGAATTGTTAGGTTCTACGTCGCACATATCAAGAGCAGGTACAAAGCGAGAGAGAGCATCTGGTACCATGTGATCTTTACCCTTCCGATGAATAATTGTGAAATCATACTATTGCAGTCTGTTGGACCAACGAGCTAGTGGACCTGAAGGACTTTCTAGTTGGTTATGCAATATTAATGAATGATGGTTTGTGATGACAGTGAACTTTGTTCCTTCGATATACGGACGAAATTTCTCGGTAGACCATAGTACCGCAAGACACTCTTTCTCGGAAACTGAGTAATGACGTTCATTTTCTTTAGGGAGCAACTGATATAACTTCCCCTCTTCTGTCATTTGACTTAAAACAGATCCCAACCCAAAATCAGAAGCATCGATTTGGATCACAAACGGTAAAGAGAAATCTGGACAGACATAATCGGTGCAGATACCAAAAGTTCCTTTAAAGTAGAAAAAGCTGAATTACAAGAAGAATCCCAACGAAAAGTAGCATTTTTTCGAGTTAGTAGAGTAAGAGGAGCGATAATCGAAAAGAAATTAAGTATGCGTCTCACTTCAGTAACCGAAGTCGGTACAGAAATCCGAAGGATAGCATCGATCTTCTAAGGATCTATTAATAAACCACGTTGGTTAACCACGTAGTCCAGATATTTAAGTTCATATACCTTTGTGGTCAATTTCGAACTTTCAAAATAATTTCTAGCCATTTCTCTCGCGTACTTTATTTATAAGGACTTTTTTCTCAAATCTCTAGGTTTTACATTCATACTAATTCAAAATATATAATGTGGTTCGGAATTTGTCGTTAAACTCTCATTTGATGTTGTGGTCAAATGGAGCATTTCGATTAAATTCGGAATTTGATATGATGGTCATGCTTGATGTTGTGGCTATTTTTAATGTTTGACGCTATGATCAATGGTTTTAGTCGATGCAACAGACTTGATTACTTATTAAACAAGCGTTGTTTGACAATGTGGTCAAGTTTGGCGTTATGGCCAAAGTCAAATATTTAGGTTATGTTCACATTTGACGTTATGGTCAAGTTAGACGATGTGGTCAATGATGCGTTTGACGTTATGGTTAAAATTTCGAATTTGACCTCATATTCCCTATAAAAGGAGTTTGTGGCGTTAGACATTAACCAACTAACATGTAGAAATCCTCAACGAAAAAGATGAAAACAGAGTGAAAACATCTCATTTATTCCACAAGTACTTCTAAACAAATGAGAGAATAATAAATACAACGGAGATATATGAGAGAGAAATACCAGATGCATACGAACCCACAAGGATAGAAAAAGATACATTAAGACATCGTTTAAACGAAATAACTGAAGATATTATCATCACGTGACAGTTGGGAGAGAATGTTTTGAATGGAGACCGGAAGCACTATTCAGTATACAATAGCATAGAAAACACTACGATAAAAATTTAATTTATGGCAAGCACGGGTGCTACAATATGCATTATTGTTCTATCTTCAAGGTCAATTTAAAATTAATTTAAGGACTGGTCTAGCAGGGAATATTTAGTAATTTGTTCCACATCATCTCACTTTCCTATGCAGATAATATGTTTGTTAACAAGAGGCATTTATGCTGATTTTGAACGCAGAAATTCCCAATTTCCCAATTCATATGGAAACAATTGCTTTCGACACGATGGTACATCATTACAGTTTGATAAACATGTTTGACGAATTTTTGATCAACAGTATCCTGATCATTGGGTTCGTGATTTCTTTCTTCAATTTATATATATCAGCACCCTATTAGTACAGCAGAACAACAGTTAAAAAGAGTGGGCAGTGTCTTACACCGGGATGATTTTGTAGGAGCATCCGAGATTGTGAATCCAACCAGACTCAAAATTGCGCTCATTCCCCATAAATCCTCAAGGGCGGTTAAAACCCCGTGACAGATTCCTCGCGACTTCACATTTTTTCAGTCAACTGAGTTCTCCTGGCAATATTATTCTTATCGCCTAGTGGTCGCTACATGATTTAAATAACACTGTGATAAAGCGTGATCGTACCGAATGTTTTGGACAGTATTTTCCCACCATTGACCAAAGATGGATGCACTTGCACGAAGTTTTATTGCCGTTTATAAGCGAATAATTTAATATTTATAGTATAGCATGGCCGTAACTGACGAAAAATATGATCCTACTCTCCGACTAAGAATAGTAATCGGTTGAGCTCTAGCTGGGGTAGGAAAGGTTTCTTTGCTTCATCTACTGAACAAGCACATCCCACAATCAATAAGTGTGGGGGCATAATGTATCGTCTCGTGTTATCGTAACACGTTCGAAAATGCATTTACATTAAACCAACTTTGTCGACAGATGTGTAAGCAGTTACATAAGTCGATCCTTTGAATATTATAGACAACTAAGTGTTGGCAAAAAATAAGAATTTCGAATCGCCTGCTGTGGGTTTACAAGAGTTACTACAATAGCAAATAAACGTCGAGAATCACTCGATAGTTGTTTCACCCTTTTGGGACTCTTCAGGAGTGAGAGAACTCGACTGTTATTATTCTGGAGATTTACAAGAACCACCTGCTACTTGGATATGTTTAAACACAAATATTATGATCAAAAAACGTCAAAAATGCTCAAATTAAAATTTTTTTAACTCAAGTTTACATAATGTTCCCACTTTCTTTCTTATTAATACCACCAAATAAACATCCGAGTTTAAAAATTGGAATACACATTTGATTTAAAAGATTTTAGTAAAAATTATATATTTACTAATTACGAAAAATCACTCTAGAAGTAAACTTCGTAACAAATAAATTAAAAAAATTAACACTGAAACGTTATCGATTTAGTTCTAGAACGTTTTAATTAAAACCAAATTAAATTTACCTAGTTTTATAGAACTACACTCGTTATTTTCAAGTGCTTCTTTTAATTGGTACTTTTTGTATTAATTATGCTTTCAATTAAAAATAGTTTCGTCAATACAGTTATGAGAATTGAGAATTTTGTAAATGTAATAAAATATTGTCGTGTTATAAGTTGTAGTATAATGAATTGTAGGCACAGTTAGAATTAGAAACAATTTTTCGCAATACCATCATAGAAAGTAATTAATTTAATGGCACATGTTTGGAACTTGATTTCCCATTATGCATTCTCGAAGAGAAAAGTGTCACACATCTAGTTTCGTAATAGATCCACGGTTATAGCAGTTATAGTGAGCTTGAAATAAAATTAGATTGAGGTTATGTAATAGCACTTTATAAATGAACTAAATTATCTTCTCATCGTTGTGAAAAAATAAATGTCAAAAGTTTTCTAGTACATTCTTGTTGAAATATTCAAATTACGGTACCATGAAAACAAATAAATTACTTTGTCATGACTTCAAAATTAATAAAATTTAAGCTATTAGTTTTGAGTTAACAATTATGAAATTTCAGTTTCGCACTAAATAAGCAACATGTTATGATTTGCGGATATAGAAGCTGCATGTTCACACATTTATGCATAAATAATAACCGAAAATTTACAGCTCAAACTTTTATTTAACTTGAAGTATTCTATATATATAATTGAGAATTTACGTAACTACGTGCCTGCCTGTGTTGTGTGTGTCAGGGGTAACCTAGCAACCTAACCGCTAAATCATAGAAAAAAGATTGCTTGAACAATGTACTAATAGTGGATACTTGGAAATCAGTTGAAAATATCCTACTAACAATTTTGCTTTTATTGAAGCTACCTTGATATTGAAGGATTTTGAATTTTAAAGTATCCGTTGTAACGGTTGCACAAACAATTTTGTGTATACCTCGACCAAGAAATACTTTAGTGCCTTCTACGTTATTTCGCCTCGGCCACAAGAGGTCTCGGCTAACTTCCCTCTCGGATCACTAAAGTTGTATTTCGCGGCCTTGGTATACAAATAACTATTACCACTTTACACAACATAGGCAACTAGGTGTCATACATTTTGTGTATGGCTGGCCCTCCTAGTGACTACATAATGCATTTGCTTTCATTGCCTACTCAGTGTGTTTCAATAATTTTCAAATACACAGCGATTTATAACTTGACACGTGCATTATTCCACATCATTGAAAGTAGAAAAAAACAGCCAAAAAGTACTTCTGCAAATAGACTTCCTTATTGTCTTCATTTCAATAGAGAGAGATATTCTATACTGTTCGCCGTTCTTGAAAATCGGTCTACTGACATTTTGTAAGCGTTTGCCCATTAATAAAAGCCATAGATTAAGAACAACTGTCTCTGCTAGGAGCCTCAGTGAAGCAAGAAGAACTGAATCTTCTTTTTTCCTCTTTGTTACACTTACATATGTATACAATGAATCGTATTAACCATACGAAATAAAAATAGCTAGCCATTATGACGTTAACAAATAGTGTCATTAAAAGGTGGTGAAAATGTGCAAAACTAAGAAGTTACTCTTTCATTGGACCTTTTGTAGTATTGCCAAGCTTCCGATTTTTCGGTGGAATATCTAATACTGAGGTAGTTACTAGCTCTTTTTTTTGTTATTGAGAAGGGGAAATCTTTGAACGGGGCCCAGCGTTCTGCTGGGGTCTTCTCTATCTTATCTCAATTGCTTTGGGAACCCTTCAGCATTTTAGGAAGATGTCTTTACTTAATGATCTTCTAAAGTTTTAAATTTATCGGATTCTTATTTTCCTTTTACTTGTGACGGTTTTTTTCTGTGAATTTCATTTAATACATTTATTTCCGCTCTATTCTACTGGTGGAGTTAACAATTGGTTTGTATGTTAGCGTTATGAAATTTCTGGTTAATATATTTCGGTACTTGGCATTGGGTATAGTGCACGTTTCTTTCTTCTGTGGTAAAAGGTTGATGTGTTTCGTCGTGACTTAATGCTGCATTTCTTTTGTGTTTAGCCTTTACACACTGTCGAATGCCGTAAGTTTAAAATAAATTTCTATATCAACGCAAGGCGTATTTTGTCAATCATCTTAGAACTATCACCTGGGGGCAAATTAAAACTTCTTTTGGAGGCAAAACTAGCCCATGGACGGAATTTACGTCTATTATTCCTTGTGCTGGCGATGTTATAAACCTATAAGGCTGAAGTTGTCTTAATCTACCTACATCGGAGCGGTTGCAATTTATTGATAAACAGGCGATCTTCGATCTAAATGCCAGTCTATTACTTTTGGATACTAGTCAGTTTTTGCTCATTGTTTCTTTTTCTTTCTCGGTAGTTGAGGTCAAACAATTTGGAGGATCTAACGAACCCCAACTACAGGATGTAACTCGACTCGAAACCTATTTTTAAGATATCTTTTTACTCGCGATTGTTAGTGAGAGAGAATGAGAGAGAATTACATGCACTGTTTGTGATAATTTTTGGCCCCCGACAAATTAATTACACGTTTGTTTGCGCCAGTGTTTCATTATTAGAGTTAAATCTTAAATAATAATAGAGAAGTAATGGGGATATATTTAATATTAAATTTGAGTTCGTACTATAAATAACACTATTCTTGATGCGTGGACTACGTATTTGGCCCTTGCCGAATTATTTTTTTCTTGGGGAAACGATATTTCTGCCAGATACTAGTCTATTTATGTATGACACGATCTGCATTATTTACATGACGTATTTGTTAACCATATTGTTATTATCTACGATTATATCTATATCTTGTGTGTGTATACGTGTGGTTCAAGGGAAGCTCTGAAAAATTATATGTTTCTTTCGTTAACAGTTGTTCTTTTGTATTTGATGTCCCTACTGCTTAAAATTAAAAAGTACGACTCCTTACCGACATCAACTACGGGTAAGTGCATTGAAACGATTATAATTTTTTCTAAAATAAATTCGTCTACGACAATAAACTATAACATACTTTGAAGACGAATTTTATCGATTTGTTTATATTTCTCCAGTTTTCTTCGTCCCAATGTCGACGATAAAAAGTATGTTCCAAAATATCATATGCATTCATCGTCCTCAGCTGTTCAAAATTGTGTCGTATTAAAATTGTCAGTTAATTCGTCAAGGTTCGAGATTAGTTTCTTAGTTCAGGATTTCTCGTTTCTTCATCTATCAGGCTTTATTTACTTTGATTCTTGCTTCTTTTTAATTTTTTCCATATCTGATGGTTTTTCTCTCTTATGCACGTCAATTTGAGGAATGACTGAATAGGATGCTCTCTCGGCCACCCTATATGCGAACGTAACTTGGATGGTTAACTTTCTTAATACTCGGTTCAACTTGTTCTACGAAAGTTATAGGACTAAGGACTATGATTGATATGCACATAATAGACTGAGGGAGCTACCGCAACATGCATATTTCTTCTACACTAGCTTGGTTCTCCAATTACCCAGATATGTTGCGCTTATTTGTTTTATACTAAAGTTGCCAAATCATGGCCATAACCAATTAAGTATTAATCTTCAAGGGTTAACACTGCTATTAGCTTTCATAACATCACCGTACTCGGTGGTTTTGGTTGTGTAAGTTACTTCTAAGCATTGTTATCAGTCTCTACAAGCTATAGAAAATCTTTGAATATTTTGGAGCTTGAGTGACTTCTTTGTGAAGTGTAAATAACAATGTAATTATCTTATTCTGTAGCTTTTTAGAGAGTTTTTGTTCTGGCATAACGCCACCAAACTTATTAGCAGCAATCTTCACCCCAGATCATTTTCTACCAGATTGCACAGTTCTTTTTATTGTTCCCTCTAATTTTCGAAGTTTACTTTAAGTTCTGTTCATATTAATTCTGACTCTATTCAGTGTTCTTCTGACTGCTACGGTTTTGGTTCTTGGCAAAACGATATCCTAATTTTTCTCACAAAAGACATTCTTACGAAGCATGGCGCGATTTAGTACTTACAGGATAAATAGAATCTCAGCCAGTCGAAACGTCGACGTGGAATGATGGACACGGTGTTTCACTAACTCCAACCCACTAATCACTTTGACTAAGAAGGTCCTATTATGGGAAGTTAACCTGTAAGTTAGAACATAAAGGAGTTTCGACGATTGCTTTTAATTTATTGTTATCTCAGTTTTTTTAATTCCATCCTCTCTTTACTTTAATTTGGAGATTTTTTCTCCAAAGTCATCAGCTATCTTGGTAAAATTATTGTTAAATCGGTAATTACTGAGATTTGCCTCTTATGAAACTAGGACTAGGGCGATCAAAGATTATAATGAAGAACTTTACAAAAAGAGAAATTTAAGAATGTATATTGGTAAGCAGAAATAACTTCAGAATCTTCAAGCGATTTCCCACAATCCCATACGTAGTCAGAAAGTCTCTCACAAAGTTAGGGATAGCCATGAGCTGTGAGTGAGAATTCTGTCCCTCGATGTATGAGATACCGGTTTATCTACTCACGGGGTCTTCAATCAACGTTGGTGGCGTCGTCGACGGTGTTTATGCCGTGCATGTAATTGAATGTTCCGGTTTGTGGAAGCGGCTGAAGCGTTGTGCTGAGCAAACAAGAAAAAATGTGCATTTTACTTGAGTTTTGGTTGACGGCTTAAAATAAACTCAGCTTTTGCATAGCATTTTCAACTAATTTTAATTTAATTTTTTTTGTTGTAAAAATGTTTTATTATCTTATTTATTAATCTTTCTTCTAACGAAGTGGGTGGTCTTTGGGCACAGCATCTCAAAGACATGACATCAAACTTTAGATCTAGACTAGTTAAATTTTTGACAACTTTATACAATCTATTGTTTTCCGAAAATGTTACCCTAACAATGGTAGAAGTTTTTTAAGGAGCAAACTTGTGCTTACTTTCCAACAAAGATGGCGGAGTAAGGCCCATAGCAGTAGGAAAACCTTTATAGGAAACTAGGAACCGTATGCAAGTGTAATTGGACAATACTTACGCCTACAGCAAGTTGGATTTGGCTTTCGAGGAGATTGTATGGCTGGTGTACATACCGTGAGGTCACTTCTGAACACGAATAAGTCATCAGCACAAATGCTCTACAAACACCTTTGGAGAGAGTTGTTCCTCTGATAATGCTTTGCCATCCTATCATTCTTACCTAGGGACCGTCAAAAATTCTTTTTTAAGTCGGAGTACAACATAGAGACCTTTGCGTGTCCTTACTTTTCAGTTTATGTATCCACCCAATCGTGTAGTCGTTAAAGTTAGAATTGAATGTCTTCTACCTCGACAATGGAATCCTGGGCGGTGATTCAGAAACAAAACTGGATAATTATAACCTTCGAGTCAAATTGAGCAAGCAGCTGGGACTTGAGGTTAACCTTTGTAAATGCGAAATATACGTTTGCTCAGCATAATATCAGGATATCTACGACAAATTTGACTAAATATCCCCAGTAGTAAAAGTTATAGATGAAGCAAACCTGGAAATACTAGGAGCCCCCTTAACGGATGAATCAACACCAGGTATACTTAATCAGAAGGTTCAAAAAATTGAGCAGCTATAACGTCGACTACCCAATCTCATATCTGACATCGCTTTGTTCTTGCTGAAACATCGTCTATCAATTCCGATGATGCTGGGTCTCTTCCGGACAGTTCCAACGTGGTGATTTGGTAATTTTCTAACCAAATAGGTCAAAAGCCTATTGGTAAAGTTGCTAAATAGTCAAAGGTAGCTACGCTTCCACTCAGAGACGGTGGACTAGGAATCCGAAAACAGCATTCATTAAGTCTCCCAGTGTCTATCTGACTTTCACTTGCAACGTTAAAGAATTAGTTTGATTGATGTTTCCTATCGTATCGGGCATTGCTATGCAAAAGCAAATCACTTTAGTTGGATTCTCCATGAAGAAGAAGCTATTCCCGCTGTCCAGTGAAACTGGGGCGAAATTTTCGTAAAGGATG
Source organism: Abscondita cerata (assembly GCA_030710515.1). NCBI lineage: Eukaryota > Metazoa > Arthropoda > Insecta > Coleoptera > Lampyridae > Abscondita > Abscondita cerata. The sequence continues at coordinate 276,838 of JALBCR010004773.1, read as the reverse complement.
TAATTTCAAAACTCTTTTTTGAAACTGAGGTGAGTGCTGTTTGTGCAAAGGAATCAAGTGGATGGTTGAATGCCATTCCATCAAAGCCCATTCGAACAATTCTTGACGATAATACATTCCGAGACATGAATCTAAGCTATGTGATCCTCACCAATGTCAACCATAAAGGAGGTGGAAGTTGGGTAAGACATTCTACAATAAATGATCTACTTAAAATAGTGGAGGAAAGTTGGAAAACATTTAGAGGTCGTATCAATTATTTCATGATCTGTAGATTGAGCTCTTATTTGGGATGGTACAATTAGTCACACTCTCTCCCCCTCCTATAAAAACATGGCTTTTACTGCCGGAGCTGAAGCTGAATTAATCGCAACATCGAGCTTCTTGTTTGTTCCCTTCTCAGTTAAGGTTCTTAGGTGTGTGGTGCGGTTGCCAACCTGATTGGTGACCGTATAAGAAACATATTGGAGGATCCTCGGTCTAAAACCTTTCTCACTCAACTAACGTGTCTTGCAATACAACGGTTGCTTGTGTTATAGAGACACTTCTTTTTGGACGCCGCTTAGATGCAATATTTTTAATTTGATATACTATGATGTTTTTTCCGTATTATTAATCCTATCATTTTTATTTCATATTTATTTAATTTAATTTTTTTTAAGATCTTCTGTTTTTCTTTGTTTTAGATGGCATTGTCTTAGTTTCACCTTGTGCTGTCTTACTGTATCTTCTTTCTTTTGCTTTTAAGCTTTTTAATACATTTTGGTTTTTTTAACTATTATACAGGTGTCTGCTTAAGTTGGAATCATATGGCAAACTTATTTATTTGAAAAAAAGTTATTCTTGATAAAACGTTGTGCATCGTCCAAAACTTAAAGTGCAACGGTTAGATATCAATTTTTTAAGCCATATACGAGGTTTGTCAAAAAATATTAATTTTGCTCAAGAGCATTATTTTTACAATACAGAAGAATATTATAATGAAAGTTGTTTTGAATTAAAAGTTATATCCAAATATGGAATTACAGTCAGAAATAAATAATTATTATGCATTCATTACGTATTTGAATTGCAAGATTGTTCAAAAACATTTACAAATAGAAAGGTTATAATACTTTTAACAGATAAGAGGAATAAATTCAGTATTGAAATTTATAACTGCAAATATTTATAATGTAAAATGTAAATAATCACCAACCTGAATTTTCATACTAAATGGCTGTAATTTCAAATTTGGATATAACTTTTCATTATAACATTATTCTGTTTTGTAAAAAATAACTCATATTTTTTGACAAACCTCGTATACTGCTTAAAAAAATATCAGATCGTTGCATTTTAAGTTTTGAATCATGCTGAATTTTTTATCAATAACTTTTTATCAAAAAAACCGATATTAAAAAAGTTTTCTATAGACACATTTTCTGTGTGTGCATGTAATTACAAATATTTTGTTAGCGATTTCATTTTGTGCATACCACAAAGCAGAAAGAAAAATGTATAAACACTTTTTTTTCAATTATAATTAAACAACGAAAAAGCTTTTATATTCACATAAATGCATTAAAAGGTAAAAATGTAATTGAAATAATGTTTATCGCTACTAAGGTCGCTACGGCACGGCAACGCTTTGTGTCTGAAGTAAAAATGAATTATTTTCGTCGAATTGTTTATTTTGTTTTTGACGATTTTTGTTGGCAAGACAATTAAATCGAGTAAATTACAAAGAAGAAATTTATTATTTATAAGAAGCTTTTATCCGTTTATTGCGATAGCAGTAACTTAATACAAATTAAACTTTGGTATAATAAAACTAACGGAGCAGATAATCCCATAAGACACCATCTAATCAATTTCAGTTTGTTCATTGCTTTCATAAATATTTCATTAAGCCCTTTTTAAATTATATTTCAATTTATGCAGAGATAAAGCTTTAAAGGGTTGTTTATTCAGCATCAACTTTGTTATTTTAATGCAATTATTTTTAGGGAAAATGACGACGTAAACCGACGACTAAATTTGCAATTTTCCAACAATACGTTTTTCGGATAATTTTTCACACACTTATTTATTAGAATAACGTGAAGGAGGTTTGACAGTTATGGAAGGGTTGTGTTATTGTATACGACTCGGGGCATGCAAATGAGAGGGTAAGGGTAACCACTATGTCGAAACAGTTTGTATCCTGTACAAGTGATTGACAAATGTTTCCGATCGTTTATTATTACTTGGGAAAACTGCTGTTACTCTTGTACGTATTATTTATGAAGATTCATTTTCTTAATTTCGATGTGAAATATTTTTGCCTATACCTATTGCCATATAAGGTCTGTCGGTTGAATTCTACATGGTCAGTAGTTACTTTTTTTTTTAATTTTGAATTGTTTCTTCGTCGAATTCTTTCAAAGGTTGATTTATATTACTGCTGATAATGTTTTCGATTGCATTGTCACAAATCAAAGAGACATTATGTCTTGAATTAAAATGTTTTGTATAAATCAAAGGCCATTGTTTAAACCAGTATGTAGATTGCTGCTGAGAAACGGTAGCAACCTTGACAAGAATAACAAAACTTGCTAAACTTAAATGTTCTTGCCACCGATACCAATATTTTAATTCCGTTTTCAATTTAACACCGAAAAACTGATGTGCCAAAATATTAGTAACTTAATCCTACATAATAACAAATTAATGTGTGTATTAGAATACCTAGAATTTATTCTATGGTTTCCACATTACCCTCTAGGTATCATGCACAATTCGTTAACTGATTTTTTTGTAAATAGTTAATTTTCGTTTGGAGCCCCATGTTTCGATGTGTACATGCCAATTAAATGACAAAGTATTCACTTGTATTTAAATTGAATAAATGAATGAATGAATCTTAGTTATTTTATTAAGATGAGAGAAGAATTCAAGAATAAGATTACTTAACTAAATTAAGATAAGAAGTAATAGATGTAAAATAAGATATGAAGAATAAGGAAAACAACGGGATAACGGAGATGAAAATGTTACAAGAGCGAATATTAAAAGTTGAAGAAAGTTTGGAGAAAAAGATAGAGACTGTAGAAAGAGAATATATAATATTAAAAATGTAGAATGGAAAAAAGAAGAGCTAAAACACCATGTAGAACAGGTACTGGAAGCAAAGGGAAAAAGGGGAAAGACGCTGGCGAAGATGGGCTCATTTGAAGACAAAATCTCGGTTTTAAAAAATAAATACAAATTAGGAAAAGAACCGATATTCATTGACAGCGATTTAATGAAAAAGAACAAAAGATTCAGGCGAAAATTAGCAAAAAGGCAACAGAAGAAAAGGAGAAGGGAAATACGGTAGAAATGGGTTATAAAAGATTAACAATAAATGCAATAAGAAATGAAACAACAACGGAAGGGAAACAAGCAGCAAAAACTGACACGGAAAAACAAATTAATGTTTACATTGGAAAAGAACACGGCAACAGACAATAATATGCAAATCAATAAACGGGAAAATAAAATATGGAGAATAGCAACATGGAATATTAATAGTATAAGAGGAAAAGAAATAGAATTTAGAGGAAGAATTTGAAAAAATGGGACCAGATATATTAGGAATAACTGAAAAGAAAAAAGGAAAATGATTAGAATATTTAAAATACATTAGAGTAGAAAAAAACAAGAACAACAGCTGAGTGTTATATTTACAATCAAGAAAAATTTAGAGAACCAAATTATAGATTGAAAAGAGTACAATGAGCGCATATTGGCAGTAGAATTGTTAGAGACAAGAAAAAACATTAGGAAGACGGTGGTGGTAATACGCGGACCGAATGAAGACGACAAGAAAGAAAATAAAAACAAATTTTGAATGTTTAACAGAAGTTATAGGACAAGTAAAAGGAAAATACATATAATAGGAGACTTCAATAGCAGAGTCTAAAAACTGATGAGAAATACAAAGCAATACTAGGAAAGTTTGGAGAATAAATAGAAATAGTAATGGAAGAAGAATGTTAGTTAAATTTAAATGATTTAATAATAACAAATTTTAAATCTTTATTGTTACATCGCAATTAAAAATAAGAATAAATATGTCTAAAATCACATTATAGAAAATATAATTCATGTAATGGAAGACATGAAGGTATACACTCCAGGATGCACGCTAGATTTCCACGTTGGCGGGTAAGGCTGATCCTCTCAATGGAATAATGTTTAGAGCGACAATTCCCAGGCACAGAAAACAGTCGTTTTGCTAAATCATTCAACCGCAAATGGTAAAAATATATCATCTTTGCAAGTTTGTCGGAAAATGCTTATTTTTCTCAGGGCAGCCGTTTTAGCAACACGACCAGGTTGTTTTGCAGCGATGTCCTCATATGAGTAGCCATTGTGTTTGAGCAAGTAACATTCCACACTAAGCACTTTTTCTGACGCTAATCAATTATGGTCATTCCATCAGGTCTCTTGCCGTCATATTTAAACAATCCTGTAGGTTCCAAAGTACATGGAATGCCAACTGAACTTGTTTTAATAATTCATTGATTGTGCCATGACGGGACCAAGGTCCTTCACCTTTTGAGCACGATAAACCGTGAAGGCCACTTCTATCCATTTGATAGCCACATACACATTGATATGGAACGCAGGCATTACATCCGAAACGAACGGCAATTGAAATACGAATGACAGAGTTCCTGCATTCAGTCGAGCTTCATCTTTCTTACTATTGAAAACTCTATTGCATAAATATTCCAATATTACGATCCCAATTTTTCTGAAAAGCTGGAATTTGCGGTAGTTGATTGTAACTGTCTTTCCATAATGAATAGCATCTCCCCGAAATGTATAACGTCCCTTAGATACAAGGAGTAGATTCTATATACGTGTTAGTGTTTCCTTCAGTCACCAATAGAAGGCGTTAAGCGTTGACTTTCCGGTTTCATCAATGATTGAATATCGCGAAATAATGTTACCACACAACGGAACAACGCGATAATTTCAAAACAGATTTTTTTAAAGTTTTTATATAGCTACTATTTAGTTATACTATTCGGTTTGTTTGAATTAATCTTTAATTTTAAATGGAGTATTAGGTGTGAAAATAACAGGAAACTAAAATATTATAATAATGTAACACGTATCGGCAACTTCGGGAAGTTCATATGCAAATATAGAATTATCTGGGGGTTATACATTCCGGGAGAGATGATGTATTTCTGGTAATATCCATAATTTGGTGGTACATGACAAACCAAAAGTACCACTTACAGATGCTAACAAAGCTTGCAAGCATATATCGGAAATCTTGTCAGTTTAAATAAAAAATCTAATTCATCAATAACGTCAGGAAAAAACCATGAAGGACCTGTTCGAAGGAGATTAGTCATTTTTGGGACTGCGAGACAGTTTTTAAGAAGGAAGTAACCGATGTGGGACGTTCTAATCTTTTAAAAAGAATTTCTAACTCCTTAGACTTATCCTCAAAACTCTTCTTCCCTGCTTCCTTGGTTAGTGAAGGTCCTAGCAGAGTCAAGTCCTCAGATGAGAGAATTCTTATTTTGGGGGAAAGAAAGTTAAACTCAGAAACATGCGATCTGTCATCATCTGAACAACTATAGTTCACATTTAGACGGGTTGATTTCCAGACTCAATTCCTTTGATTTAGAAATAATTTTCTCAAAGTCACGAAAAACATTCTCCGGTTCTTCACAAAGAGTTCCATCATCAAGACAAAATAATTGCAATTCTGACTCCAACTCCTCAATGATAGGCTGAATGATCAAGCAAAAACCTAAAGGACCCAAAGATTATCCTTGCTGAACTCGAACTTAAGATAAATGAGAAATTATATCCTCACCAAAAAAAGATTAGTAGGAGTAGAATAGCATTGTTATAAAGAGCTGTAAAGTCTTGGAGTCTTTTTCTGTACAGCATTCAAAAGACAGTATCTTTCCACACAATTGAATGCATTCTGGTAGTCGATGTTAAGAAGTAGCAAACCCTAACTGAAAGGGCCTGAGGTAATCTCCGATTTCTTCTGCATAAGCTTTACAGCCAAGTTTTGCTACTAGTCTGCGATAAGTTGTTCCAACAGCTATAGGCCGAATTCCACCATCCTTCTTGTTTAACTCACAGAGACTATCTCCATACGAAATAGGAAGAATCGTCTGATTTACTCTTCTAAGGAACAAAAAGTTATTCAACTCAGTCAAAGACTTTAGAAAATCAGTTCCAGCAACGCCATTGGAAGACTGAATTAAATCCTGTAAATGTTGAGGACGTAGGCCATCTATCCCACCTGCAGAACCATTATGAAAACTAGAAACCACTTTCAAAACTTCAATAATTCTCACTTGCAAATTTCTTGGTCTAAAGAGGATCTTGAGGAAAATACAATTTACGACCCGGTGATGGATGTTTTTTTTAGATCCTCGAGAATAGAAATGTCTTGAGGAGCGAAACTATCTAATGATGATAATAACGTAATGGCTCCTCGAATATTACCTTCAACGACTTTCATCTCCACAATTCCAAATAAACGATCACGGTCACTGTCAAAAATTATTCGTTCTAAATCCAAGCGTCTGTAGAGAAATCAGAAATATTCTTCTTAACTGTAGATGTTAGCGACTTCTTCTCCGTTTTAGGAACTCTTAAAGCGGTGTAAGAGAAAAGAAAAAGATTTTGCCAAGAAATATTATCATTCTTGTTCACGCAATTACTAAGTAACGAAAGTTTTTGAGCTGCCATGATTCTTGCACCTTTCGGAATACGTTCCAAGATCTTTACATTTCTTTTCAAAAATGCCATACGTTTTGTAAAAGAAGACCATTCACTAGAACTGGTTTTGCTTGAAAATGTCTTGAGATATTCAATAAAATCATCATTTTTATCTTTATGGAGCCTTCCAACGTGAATCTTTAATCAAACTTCATTTCCACAGACTTTTGGGTGATTAAGATCACAGAATGGGCAAACTGTTGAAATTGTTATCTTTATGGGGACTTTGTTTTTTCTTTGCACACATTATAATACCAAGATCGTCAGGAAAGTTACCAAGTTGAGAAAATGCAGACTTGCTAAGACCAAGGCAATCAAAATGAAACCAGTTAGAGCATCCGTCACAGAACGCAGGTAATAATGAAGAGGTACAGTTTGAATCAATTAAATATTATAAATTAAGGGCAAGGGAGTAGTGGATGAATACGAAGAAGCTATAAGCAAGGAACTGGAAGGATACGAAAACGAAATCAAAGAGTGTTGAAAAGAATGGATGTACCATTATGGAAACAAAACCTGAGACACCTTGGGCACCTCAGGGCAAGATTGAATGCAAGTAAACAATTACATCGATACTTGAAAGTTTACCAGAACTGTTTACCCTATTTTTTGTTAAATTGTAAATAATGAAGGAAACCCAGTGTTAATAATCTTTAAAGTAGATATGACTACTTTACTTGTAAAGCCAAGATGTTCCAGTTTTGTTTTCATTATGGTACTTTAAGAACATGTAGTAAACACAGCGGAAGAAATATGCGGTAAGGCAAAGAAGAAAAATAATAAGAAACACTCATCATGGTGGATAGAGGAAATTAAAATACAATAAAGAAAAAGAAAGAAGCATGGAAAAGCAAATCACAAATACAAGCAAGAGTTCGAAACAACTAAACATTAATCAAAAATGCGAAAGAAAACCAATGGAAGACTTTTGGACAAAAAATGGAAAAAGAATCAAAACGAAAAATCATTCTATAGAACATTTAATACTTTAAGAACGGAGAAGATACTAAATACAAAAATAATAAAAGGAAAGAGCGAAGAAAAGTAAAAATAATGGAAAGATGGAAAGAACATTTTGAATAATTACTAAATGATTCACAAAAGAAGAAGAAATTGAAAACGACGAGATAGCAAAAGAAACAGATGATAAGGATGGAAGAACTTGAACACGTAATAAGATATCTAAAATACGGGAAAGTGACAGGGGTCCGCAGAACGGTCTTTACCGATGCGATTTAGGTTCTAGCGAGTGTAATAACCTGTTACCTGGAGGCATGGAGAAGAGGTAAACTGATGCGGATAATTAGGCGTCACATTAACTGAGATTATTTATTAGAAGAAGAGCTTGCATTATAAAAGCGAAACTGATAATGGAGTGGCAGAGGTGGAACGTGAGCAGGAACGGTGGGTCACTCACAGCTTTATACCAGACGTAATTAGAAGACTGGGGAGCCAGTAGATCTGGACCACATGTCTGGGCATGGGTGTCCTAGGAAGTACCTTCGTAGGATAAGAGCCATTGACAATGTGAGATGAGTTTGCTATGCTCACATGCGGTCATAGATAGTCAGACCATCTAGCTTCAGCGATATGAAGTCGGCCCCATGGTGGTTGTGTTTTTTTGGATTGGTAGAAATTTATTATTCATTGACGGTTGACGCTCTCTTTGAATCAGTAAGGATACAACTTGCGAAGCAGAAGTCGTCAGCCTACATCCAACATCGAAGATACAAGGAGCTTGACAAAGCTCGCCACTCATGTTAATCAACCGTTAGGAAGAAATTCCAAAGAATTTATGTATCAAGGCAAAAAAGTGTATCTTTTTTGGACGAGTCTGAGATTAATGTTTATTATAACTAAGGTTCTTTGGAACTTTATTTTTACAGATTTATGATGAATGTAAGTAACTATGACAGAAAAATTTAACATTAACTGTTAAGTGAATATCTTTATGTAAGTTAAGAAAAATTGATAGATGGCGCCTCCCAAGAACGACCACAAATCAAAGAGGCCAGAAAGAACATATTTTTCAGCCGTTTTTAAGTACTAAAAATTCATTTTTTGTTAGGGTCGCCTAAAATACTTATTTTTGTATTAAGGGTGCAAAGCATATGTTTTTTGAGTTTGAAAAAACACTTGGTTTATTCCAACTGAAATACTAATCGTCGGTGACAGTCCGCCGTTTGCTCCGATTCGTAGATAAAGATACAAATTTTAGTAGATTTTTGATTATAAATTTCGAATTGTTGTGGGACTTTCGTCGAGCGATTTTTTGGTTTTTTGTCTTTGTTTTTGATTTTTTTTGTAATTTATCGAAATTATTAATAATTAATACGTAAAAGAGCAAAGAAACAAGCATTTATATGTTTTACATTGCGTTTGCATGAACTTTAAACTTGTATTTTTAACCTTAAAATCGTCTTCTTATTGATGTACAAAAGGTTTTCTATCGTTATCCGTAGTCAAAAGTTTGGTCGGCAAAATAACGCTCTCCATTTAAGAGCATTATGTACTTCCGTGTACCAAAATCGTTATATCGAATCGATAAGAATACTACAATATATTTATTATAGAAAACATGTCACAGACATGTTTGAAAAACTAATTTTAAACTTTACCATTTGATGGTACTATTTTACAGGAGAAATTACATGTTTTTGAAGCGCCAGAATAACACCCTTACATGCAATTGAAATATCCTAATATGTTATTATTCACATTCTACAATGTGCTCTCCAACTTGTCGCTGACGTTTTCTTAATTCACAATCAATTAATAAAATGGGAAGTTTTATTTTCAAAACGTAATTATAACAAATCAGAATGTTTTTAGGAAAAAATGATCCGACCAAAGTTGCATAAGAAATCAATGTTCATTATTATTAAAAACTTTATTGGACGGTACAGAATAATCTTAAACTCATTTCTTGTGTTATATCTTTTAACAATAAGTAATTACTGATATATAACAATCACGTAACAATAATTGTTTTGACAATATCTCCAAAATATCAAATATACAAAAGAAAAATTATTGTCTACAACTTTTATTTGAACTATGTTTTTCTGTAAAACGCAATATTATGTTTCCTATTTTTTAAGCAAAATTTGAAGTTTGAATTCCAGTCTTACAACGTTTAAGGGGATAGAAAACGCGTTTTTACACGTTGCGACGCACTTTCTATACGATTTAGGTTTTTAATTTTTTGAGCAAAATGTACTTTTTTACACGTTTGTTACTATCGGAACGATGTGGACGTTTGTTTTTCTTTATTTTGCAAATATGAATATGCTGAAAACGTAAATGAAAGTCTTCTCGAAAGTTGATATTTCTGTAAATATTTGTGCACTCTTTTTTTTTGGTATAATGAAAAGTATTTATGTTAAAATATTAGTGTTAAGTCTGTAATTAACTTGCCGACTTAATCGTCGACCTGCCACTATAATTATTTCACGATTTATTTAATTTCCATTCAAATTATCACTATCGAAATTACTATTGAACGTGATTTTTTGAAGCCTTTATTAATTTCATGTGTTTTATCTTTTAATTGATCTTGTAAACATTTTTTTTATTTCTCAATGACTAAATTTGGCATTTTGGAAATTATTTTAGGGAATATAACTTACCCATGTGAAGTTAGTCGTAAATCCAGCCATTAAAATAAAATTTTTCTGTAGCGGTATGTAAATATTATCTGTATTGGGTTAAATGTTTATACCTGCTTAAACAAAAATTAATTAACAAATAATTCTTATTTTAACATTTGTTTATAAAAAAAATTGTTTAAACAAATTTTCAAAGTAGGTACACTTATACCTATCGAAATTTAAGAGCTTCTTTTATTATTTATATTATTATGCAAAAGTAATAAATAGTTTTGATAATTATAAACAACAGCAAAGAACAGAAATGCTAATATTTTTAAATTGAAAATATTTAATCTCAAAGTATTTGGCTACGCGCTACATTATAGTCCATACTTTTCCTCTCTATTAAGCACTTTGTTCACTATTAAATTTTTGTACTGGTAGTTATGTTTTCTCTGTGTAATTCTAACTCTTCTTTCCTGCATTTGGTTTCCTTTGTCTCTTATTCGTTATTACTATTTTAAATTTTATCTTTCAACTTTCACATCTTACCCATTTTATTTCCTCTCTTGTTTATCCTCCCTTTGCTTTTCTATCTTCTTTCCCATATTTTACATTCTGCTCCTCGTTCAACGCTTTTGGCTAGTTTTCTTTCCCAAATATCCTCTCTTAAATTTTCCATATGTGTCCTAATATTTTGTTTTCTTTGTGTTGTAATTCTTGTATGTGATCTGTATCTTTGTGATCATATCTTAAATTTATCGACTTCCTCATTTCTTTCTCTCCTCACTACCATTTCATTTCTTTCCCTCTTCCTTTTATCTTCCTGAACTCTAGATTTTTGTTTTTCCTACATTTGCCTCTAAATTTTCCTCTTTAAACACTTCTTCACAATTCTTATTACATTTCTCCTTCCTTCTGTACAAAAATTATTATATTATCTGCATATTTTAATAACACTACCATTTTTCTCCCGATCTCCATATCTTTTATATATGTATTTAAAACAACGTTGGGCTTAAATGATATTCTTGGATTAGCCCCTTCCCCGTCCAAAATTCTTCTTTTAACTTCCCCCTTATTTTTGAAACCACATTAACGAAATACACGGAAAAGGAAGAATTTTTAGGTCTGCACTACTTACCATCTTACTGTTGGGCTGTATTTTGTGTCTATATCATAAAATTAAACAAAACAAACACAAACTTAACCTACAATACTACTTAACCGATCAAACTTTTTACACACTTTTTTACCCCACCAACATTTGATCCTGAAAAAGGTGGTGCTCCAAACGGCAGGTGAAGGTAGAAAAATAATGTTCTTGGTGTAGTTGGGAGAAGACAAATGCAACACAAATTCACTCTCGAAGTTACTCTAAGTATAACTTTGATTTAAAAAATATTAGCATTTTTATTCTTTGATATGTTGTTTATAATTATTAAACTATTTATTGCTGAATTTACCTAAAAATTAATCCACGCCAACACGTTCAAATTCACCCTCGAACATAGCTACTGTAAGTAGCGTAGCCATAACTTTGAAATCAAATATTTGGGATTTAAAAAATATCAGCATTTTTAGTCTTTGGTATGTTGTTTATAATTATAAAAACTACGTATTTCTAGATTTGCCTAAAAATTAATCCACGCCAACACGTTCAAATTTACCCTCGAACATACTCTGAGTATGTAGCGCGTAGCAATAACTTCTAGATTAGATATTTATGTTTTTAAAATATTAGCATTTTTATTCTTTGAAATGTTGTTTATAATTATAAATTGATCCACGTCAACACGTTCAGATTCACCCTCGAACGTACTCTACGTATATACCATAATGTCCCGCGTAGCCGTAACTTTGAGATTAAATGTTTTTGTTTTAAAATATATTAGCATTTGTACTCTTTTGTATGTTGTTTATAATTGTAAAAACTATTTATTGCTGAATTTGCCTTAACATTGATTCACGCCAACACCTTCAAATTCACCCTCGAACGTACTGTACGGTATAGTCTATAATGTCGGGCTTAGCCATAACTTGAAAATCAAATATTTTAGTTTTAAAAATATTAGCATTTTTATTCTTTGATATGTTGTTTATAATTATAAAAACTATTACTAAATTTGCATAATAATTAATTAAGTGTCAGTGTACTTTGCAAACTTGTTTAAACAATTTTTTTACTTGTTAAAATAAGACTTATTTTTGTTGATTAATTGTTGTTTTAGCGATACAGAAAAATTCATTTTTATGAGTGGATTTATGGCTAACTTCACATGGGTATATAATTTACTTATGACACAAATACAGATGGCGTGCATGCATTATTTTAAAGGAATTACTGCAAAAGCTTATTGCTTTACTTTACAACAACGTTACATTGTTATCAGTTTCTGTTTACTCTTTTAAAGCTTTCATACCCATAGGTTTCCCGAACAAGTTTTAAAATCACCGCCATTTTTCTATAATTCATAAATCTTAATCGATTTACTTGCAGTTCTTACATAATACTAATATAAAATAATTTTGATTTCAGGATCAGTTAAATCACAACTAAGGTGAGTTTACAATTTTTTATTTATAGGAAAGACGTTGAAATATTTTATAATTTATTGTTATACGAAATTTAAAAAGTTTGTTATTGTAGTTTAGAGGTCGGATTTTATATATTAGGGGTAATTTTATTTGTGAATATCAAATATCGGATATGCAAGGATAATAATAAAATACGGCTTCGTTATTTAGTTTCCTTTTGCCCCGCCACGGCACAAGTAATATTAAATTTTTATAAGAAGGGAAAAAAGAAATAGAAAAGTCTTTTCCGAGTAATATAGGTTTATGGCTTCCATCTGTGAGATTACTTTAGACGTTTTAGAAGAAAGTGGACTTTTCTGAGAGGATGAAATAAAAGAAACTGGGAAAAAATAAAAGCTTTACTTCTTTCACATAATTGTTTTGCGAGATAAAAGCTGTTGTTATCAAAAATATTCAGATACTGTTTCTCTATAGTTTCGAGCTGTTGCTACTAGTCGTCCCCCTTCTTTTTCTATTGTTTTTATCTTTCACTCTCATTTCTTAACAACATTTTTAAGTTATTAGTTTTGTTTTTATTTATTTTGTTTTTCTAAATAACTTTTTTACTAGAATACTACTCTGCAGATTTATTTTCAAAGTTGTTCCATTACGAGCTCGAAGCAATATAAAGTTTTATGGATTTCTAAATTGCTTTTACAAAACAATTATTTTGGAATTAGAATTGTTTTAGTTATATTACAATGTCGCTCGAATTTCTTTTCATTTTCATCTGTAAAATCGACAGGTTATTTTTATTGCCGACAAAAGGTACAATGTTGTCGGCCTTAATTGATATACAACTTTTTAATTAATTTTTCGGTTTAATATTTAATTATAGGTCGTATCCTAAAAATTGTTAACAACCTTGACCGGCGGGTTGTTGGCCTTGTGTAATTTTCGTAAGTTTTATTTTGTTACGTACTGAAACAATTTTAAGTTTGACGTGTATGAAATACGAGATGTCGTATAAAAGTAATCAAAATATTTTATATGACATTGTCATTTTTTCATTTATTTTTTTTGATTTAAAATCGGCATTGGCATTTTTATGGCGTATTTTTCATTAGATGGCTTATAAACTATTGATTTCGTTTTGGTAAATACGTGATATTGACAAACAATGTGACATTTTGCAGACGAAGTTGTGTGCAAACTTATTATTATTATTATTATAATATATAATATAATTTAATGCTACATTACTTATATTATTCCATATCTTCAACTAATTAGAATTAATTTTTTTCTAATATTTGTTTATATTATTTATTTTTATTATAATTATTATAGTTTATACGTAGCACACTGTATGCATTTGTTATGATAAAATTACAACTGCTAACCTAGTTACCTATTTTTCGATTTTGTATTGTTTTATTGGAATTGATTTTTATTTAGGTATATTATTTTTCTTAATATTAATATCAATTTCTAATATTGTATTTTTGAAATTTGGCTATAGTTTAAACTTATAAATTATAATATGAATGACTGATGTTATTGACAAAAATTATTAAATTAAATTGTGAATAATTTAATAACAAAATTAATTGTAATAATCAATAAAAAAATAGACAAGAAACAATTATAGATAAGATCGAGCAGAAATTATATGAAAATTCAAAACCAATAGAAAATAAGATCGAACAGAAATTATGTGAAAATCCAAATGCAATCGAATACAAAATTGAACAAAATTGGAATCGATGGAAGCAACAATTGAAGAGAAAATTAATCGAAGAAGAGTACAAGCCAACTGAATAAAACTTCAAGAAAAGGAAATAAATAAGTTGCCAAAACGAAGAACCAGAAATTTTACAAATAGCATCTTGTTACATGCAAAAAGAAATTAACGACATTTTTGAATTAAAAACGTAACATAAATAGGTGTTGCACTTTAGCTCAGTGGGAGGGGATGGGTCACGAGATGATTTGCATCTTTGAAATGATAAGGTGTAAGAAAATGGTTACAAAATAGTCAATCAATAAATTTGTGAAGGTCGAGAGGCCTCCAAACAAGGTCACGACATTAAATAACTTTAGCCCTTGTTCACTGAAAGTCTCTCCAGTGAGTACTTCCAGTTGACTTATCTTAAGAAAGTATTGTCACAAATCTGTTAAAAGTTAACACAACACACAACAATGAAATCAAATATAAATTAAAAGGTTTGTTTCAAAGTAAAATTGACAAGATTTATTGCATTTAATACATCACAAAAGATATCAAATTAACAAAGTACAAACGTGATTAACATTGTTGAACTAAAGGAAAAGAAATATAAATGATCACGTGATTGCTGATTTTCATTAATAATCAACTTCTCTAATTTTAATTATTTCTGCGGTACGCTAATACAAATTAAATCGAACAAATCAGATGAAAACAATGTCGCATTAAAGCAACTAATAATTATATGCGCGTAAATACAAGAAAAAACTTTGCGACAGGTTGTAATTTACATCATGAGTTTCAAAGCTCTTGTTAATCTCGATATTGTTCACATACATAGTTAAATAAAAACACGCTGACTATGAACCCGGTCTATTGCAGATATGAACCAGAGCATTGTTGTTCAAATATTCGTTCAGGGGTTGTTGTTATGGCGATACGAAGACGTTAGAAACGAAGACGGGAAATTGTATTAAAGTAATTCTTTTTAATATACCCCAAAAACTAGCACATCGGCACAATAAATACACTAAGTAACAATTTTATGTTTGTTTGTAGTACGGGAAGTTTTAAAATAGCAGCAACGCAAAACTGGATACGAACTTAAAGTTCCCAGTAAACTTTGAAGGTACATTTTTCAGTATGAAGAAATTCGAATATCCGCAAACTTACGAAAAAACACCTCTAACTATGTTTAAATTTGAAATTTATTTATTTCCGGTACCCATATTACGTATGTGACTCACATAACTAAAATCTACGAGAGCTGAACGTATACTGGCTCAAAAGAGCAATATGGCCATTCTTATCATAACAAGTGCATGTACCGCTACTAGAATTTTCTAGACGATGAAAATTCGAATTGCAATAAGCAAATCACAATGAGACTGCAACTTGCAACCGGAACTAATGTCACGTACAATATCAAGAGAAAACATTTTTTTTGTGTGAATAAAATTCAACTCAATTTAAATATACATGATAAAGATTTATCGATTATTTTTTAAAGAAAATTCCATCGAAGGTTAGAACCTAACGACGAAGACCTACGGGCCAGAATGAAGATTGAAACACTTACGTTTGATGGTAACGTACCCTGTTCAAATACCACAAGCAGTTTGAGATAAGCAGCCTCAGTTAATAGATGGACCAGAGAAGAGAAAGCTACGTCTATAATTGTGGTTCTAGGTGGTGAAGCACTGAATGTACTATAGACCGTTCCTGATTGTCAGCAGAGTGACTATGAATTCTTAATCTAACCTCTGAAAACGAGGTATGGGGACGTTCATTCACAACAAGTGTATCTCACGCAAATTAAGAATCGTCTTCAGAAATCTACTGACAGCCTGCAAGAATTTGAACCTGATATTACTAAACTGCTTCGATTGGCGTATCCTACGGCACCGACTAGTTTCCTCTTATTCAGACTTTTGTGGATGATGTTAGAGATAGTGAATCACAACGGACTTGGCTCGGCCAAGAACATTAAACGATGCTTTGGCCCATGCGACAAAGCAAACGCCTCACAGAAGTAGCCATAAACTTTGATATGCTGGAACGGAAGAGTCCAAGTAAGGAAACTACAGAAGAAATTGCTCGGCGAATATTTTATGAGAACTTACCACTAAGATGGTGGAATTGTGGTGAGGTATGTGATGTTCAACGTCGCTGTACGAAACCCTACGCGAAGGTCAGCGGAGAAGCCAGGAAACTAGAACGGTCGACGAAGAAGGGCGAAAGTCGATCTCAGAGAACATAACCAGCATCTAGATCGAGAGATTTTTCGAAGTACGATGCTCTAGGGTCCTGATTGATACAGGAGCCACCCTGATGTAATGCAAGGACGCGGTAGAGCATTCCCAACTGCAGTGTCTCTTCGAACGGCGACTGGCGAGAGAATTTCTACGCATGGTTAGTTAGAAGTAACCATTACTTTGGGAAACGAAGTACTCAAGTACTGGTAGCTGACATCACTGATGAAGTTATCCTGGGAATGGCCTTAATATAGAAGTATACATTCCATATGGATATGAAGAACGATGTCTTGAGAATAGAGGACGAGGAAATTTGGTCAGAGCAGGCAGCAGTACGTGTTTTGTTGAAAGAAAATATTAGGCGGCCTGGAAAACTGAGACCGTTGTGATGGAATGCCTGGATGGACATCTCCCGATTAACATCATTTGCTATATAGAACTCATTGAGACTGACTCTCTAGGAAAGTGGTTACTGATTGGCAAATCACGCGGTACCAGTAAGAATCTTAAACATCAACACGGAAACTGCAACTCTTAAGAAAAATACCACACTAGGCATCCCCACAACAATTATTGGACATATTGTCATCCTCGTGCCAAGACCTCGACCTGAAAAATCTGAGAGAAGTATAGAAATTGATTAAGGAAACCACTATGCGTTTGCCTTAGCCAGTACTTCCAAAGAAAGAACGGGTACTGTGAAGCACAAAATAAATACGTACAAAGGCAGCTAATCTTTACCCAGCATTGACAATAACACTAGATACTTTGTCAGATTCAAAATCGTTTTCGACGTTGGGACCAACAGAGCGGTTATTGGCAAGTGGATTTGAAACCTAGAGATTGTGAGAAAACTGCTTTTACTATTGGGAATGGTTTGTGGAAATTCACCGCCATGTCCTTTGAGTTGTGCCACACCCCTGTGACGTTTGAACTATTGATGGAAACCATTCTTATGCGGACTGTCGGTGAAAATGTGCTTTCTCAATTTAACGACGGCATTGTGGTTCACTAGAACTATTGTGGCTTTATAAAAGGGATTCATGCAGTTTTTTGGGATAGTTGTGAGTTGTCACTTAATGCGAGTTGATATTAGTTGTAACGTGTAATATTAATCGTGTGTGTTATTGGAATTATAATAACTGTACGTGTTAAAATAAATTCTTAATAGTGTAATACGATCCCGGCGTTTATACAACTCACGATAAAAAATAAAACAATAATAATTGTAGCAATATAAAGATAGTTTTATTAAAGATCAATTTTTAAATTCTGAAAATATTAAAACACTATGAATATAATAAGGCAAATTTAATTGGTTTAATTCTGTAAAACAGCTTTAAAACTACACAATTGTGGAACTAACAAGGTGATTAAATTTATTTAATCTTTCGGTGCTTTTATAGAACTATTACATTTTATATACTGTGGCTTAGATATAATAAAACTCTTATCCAGCTATATCTAAAACAAGTAAAAGTTTTTTCGCTTTGTGTTTAAGAAAACTTTAAAGTAGCGCATTATGTCATTTTAAACGACATTAATTTAAAAGTGATTTATAATAGATGATTTTTAATAAAACAATTACTTATTTGATATTCGTTTAAATCGTACACAGATGTTCAACGAAGTATACTATCAATGTATGCATAAACATCGAAACAGAAGAAGAATGGTACCAATACAAATATATTTATGGACCGAAATAAGGAAAAGAAGAGACAAATTCAAAAGAAGAGGGAGTAATATAGCATTTTAACGACAGGACTCTTTCCAATTCAGTGAAAAACTGCTTAAGTGGTTTTACTCAAAAGACTTCAATTTTCGACGATGATCACCTATTCAACTTTCGGAGTATATACAATCTTCTGAAGAAGAAAGTAGCTTTCCGCGAGCTTTTTTATATTAGCCGGGGGTCTGATATTGAAATTAAAGCTAAATTTTATTTCAGATTTATACTATTATTTTTTTCAAACGTTTCGTTTGTTGCTGCAGCAATAATCTTCAGTGACGTGATCGGAGAACTCGTTTTAAGTTTTTAAGACGCCACTGAAGATTTTTGTCGCAGCAGCAATCAAAACGTTTGGAAAAAGAGGAAAAGTTTCAACAGACCACAGTTCAGTAGCCCAGAAATTCATAGTATAAATATGGACACCGGTCGTGAAAGTCTACATTTTAGTCTTTATTTTAGAATTTTGAAATCGTACCTATAAAAAGTGCCCCCAACTCCTGTCTTGGAGCCAGTTTTACATCCTGTATAAGGCCGTCAATCCCACTTGCTCCTGCTAAACTATTGCAGGAACTCCTGCATGAACTTGAAAGTCCAATGATTGATATAGATGAAATGTGCATGTGGTCACGAGAAGTATATTCTTCACCTTAAACCAACACCACACGCATAAGATATTGGTTAATAGTATGAAGTTAACCAAATTATACCAATCTCTTCTCTTACCTCAGTTCTAGAATCAGCTTTGATAAGTTGTGTCTCTACTTATTAGCATCAGTATTTATTGAGGTTTTTATGTTAATCTGTTGAATAAAGTTTGTTATTGTCCCCCACTGTATAATTATATAGTAATTGCATTCCTTTTATCGGATTTAAGTAATCTTAGAACTGCCAGGTTGTAGTTATTGCATGTATTGTCTACTTAACGCAAAAAAACGACATTATTCCATTCAAACATGACAATCGTAGGTGCGTAAATTGCTCTCCGTGATTGAAAAAAAAACTTAAGTTGCCTCCCACAAAGCATCCATCGATTTTTTACTTTGCTGGTAAATGGAATGATGAGATTACTGTGGGTATTGTGAAAATTCTTTCCAACTATTGGTGATGTATAGAAGCAAATTTACAATTCTGTAGTGTAATTGTACAATTGTGAACCCGAACTTGAGTATTGTCACTCTTGAAGAGTTCTAAACAGAGGTCGTAAAACCGCTGCACTGTACAGAGGCGAAACAGAATTTATTTTTGTGCTTCAGTCAAAGAAAATAACTACATGATCAATTGTGTCGACATACATTTCCCCACAAAATTCTTTAATTAACTGTAACGGTTGTAGTTCACAAATAATAAAAAAACAAAAAGAAAGTGACAGCTCTAGAGATACAACCTACAAACAAAAAGAACAATACTATTTGGCTCGAAATAGCGCACTAAATTCATGGAAAATCCCGTATTTGTAAGAGTTAGCACATCAGTGTCCGGCTTAGTCGGTGAGTTGGGGAGGTCCTTGAAAAAACTGAAAGAAATAAACTGCTGCGTAACAAGGCGCCATCTGCTGGGCAATAGAAAGAAATAAAACCGACCAACAGGAATTCAATAGGTTTTACTTAAGGTCTAATACGCTAAAACGAACACAAATCAGAGAGACAAATAGACATGTAAATATAGCAAATACAACTTAAATACTAGGAGAATATGTGAGAAGTAAGAGATTATGTCGCATAAGACTTACGGGCGTTAGCAACAACAAATTAATTAAAGCTCGCAGTCAAATGTCTAAATTCAGTTAAGCTTTTGTTTGTTACACCCCAAATTAAAGTTAGCGTACCAATTGAAGATTGGTGATTAAGGAAACTCGACGTACACACGTCACTTACACACGGTGACTTAAAAACTAGAATTAAACTAGGACTAGTACGGTAAGTAGCTCCCGCCAACCCAAAAGGCCTTTTGTTTTAGCTTCACCCACTTCATTTAAAGCGCCCCAGCTCGTAGGGAGCTAGTGAAAACAAAACCGAACGTTGGTGGATGGAGTCTACCCCGAATAAAAATTTGCTTATATACTAGGGATTCAAACCGTTTAATGTCACATGTACGTGAGCTCCAAACGCATGCAAAGTGAATAGGTTCCTTAAACAATAAACTTATATGTATACTGAGGCATGTAGTTCCGATAAAGAAGGTTCTTGCTAACGACAGTAGTTGACAGCTATTAGAAGATCGGTATCCACAGGGTTTTCCTTAGGAGGACTAGATGACAAAGCTCGGAAAGCAGATATGTTCCTTCGGAATAGCAGGAACGCAGCGTGAGCGATCCTCAACCGGTGGAGTTTATCGGCCGTCTCAGCTTCGAGGTAGGCGACACCATGGTAGTCGTCCCGTTTTTGTAGCGAAGGATTCTTAATCAATTGTTTCACCACCCCCAGGTATTATCCAGATGGTAATACACGAGTAGAGTATGAGGTCAAGACACGTGCTAAAGCATACGTTGTAATTAGAATTAATACAACCACGAGAAAAACAAAAGAAATAGAAAAAGAAGTCACTTACGGCGAATGCGGTCGGATTTATATTTACACACCAATTTAACTTGGAATTATTGAAGCTACATTGATATTTTACGTGTAAACTTTTAGCTTCACGAAGCACGCCCAAAAGAAGGAATATCACAAGATGTCCGCTCGTCGTCTAAATAAATTTTGTGAATAATTGATCCACCAATGGGAAAAAAAGTAGCGCGTGGCGAATTCGATTTTCGTCGTAACGTGCAAGTCACGACAACCGTTACTCAGAAGGCTTGCGACCTACGTTCGAGGTTCGAGTAATTTGAACCGTAACATAACATATAAATTTGTCTTTTATAGATATCTAGGTCGTACATGAAACGGCCTTGTGAAATATGCAGAGGAAAATTGTTCTAAATACGCATTTCTGCCGAGGTGTCAAATACAAATCGTATAAATTCCATAGTAGGATAGAAGGTGTATACTACTTGTAGTACGTGCAAGCCTTGCATAGTTAGACTTTTGTATTCAGTGTGTCAATGACGTCGTTTTCTGTCATCTTTTTCTCAACAAAAAGCACAAAGTGGTGACCCACGACGTTCGACTTGTTGCGAAGACTTGAGTACCAGGAATTTAACCGCGACCTAGTCCAGCGTAATGGGCGGTTCATCTTTTAGAATGCCAACGATTAACGCGCAGAGGAAGATATAAGCTGGCGATCGTAAGTCTGTTATACCTCGTGGTACTCAGAATGCTCGCTGAGGTACTTCTTACAGCCGCCAAACAACAGTAAGTATAAAACTCAAATTTTCTTTGCTTGTTGTTCAACACGACGCCGCTGTAAATCTTTCAATCGCTTTCATATACTGCACAATCTATTTCCACGAACGGCATAAACACCGTCGACAACACCACCAACCCTGATCTAAGAGGAGCACACATCCTGCCTTCTTACTTTGCCGCAATGTAACACATGTCATGACTTTGGACGATGTTTAACGCAACAAAGCCGTTTGATTAACTTAATCGCCAAAACAACTAGTCTAACCAACAAGCAACCACCTCCCACGAAGCTTGCGGCGCCCGGTTTTGACGTTCTGAAACTGCCAGCTCTAAATCTTCGAGGTACTGCTTGTCAGCATAAGTCGATCCTACTCACGAAACGTATCCATGTCCAGTTCCAATGTCTTAACGCTGTCGAATACAGCACACGCATCCGCACAATTCTTCTCTGAAGTTACACCAACATCTCAGCATGTCATCATCCGCAGCAGCAACATACAACCACGCAGCAACCACACTCACCAGCAGCACCCCCAGCATCTTCGATTCGTTTTCCGAATGGACTTAAGTCATCGAAATCATCGAGGCAATATAATTGTGGGCATCATTTTCAACGGCGAGATCATTCAACAGAACGGTGCAACCCTAAAATCAAAGACATCACTGGGTACAGCAGCTACTACAGCGCAAAGAACAGAAGGACCTGCTCTGGGAAACAAGTACATTTCCACCCATATTTTGGTAAATCTGTTACAACACCCTTTGGAATACTTGTGGCAACATATATTTCACCACAAACGCTTTATTTATGCAAACTTTGAAATTCTTAAGTTTCATAACATGTGAAATGTGCAGAGGCAAACTGTTCTAAATGCACATTTCTGCCGAGGCGTCAAATACAAATCGTATAAATTCCATAGTAAGGAGAATGTAAGATAGATATGTCTATAATATGCCGTGTGTCCCACGGAAAAGTTGACATAGGCATGTACTATTTTAAATTAAAAAGAATGTATATCTTTTTTCTGGCATAATTTGAACATAATGTACAATACATTATGTAGGATAGATAAATAAAACAAATTAATGTGATAATACTGAGTATTCAAAGTGAATTTTACTAAAAATTCAGTAAAATAATTTATTTATTGTGAATATTTATTTATTAACCGAATGGATTTTCATTTATTAAGCGGTCTTTGTGGACGAATTTGTTAATTTTATTAATTAAAAAAATACTACATCGGGATCAAACCCGGATTTTTTTGCGTAAATCATTATAAAAACAAACTATCCTTTTAATATTTACAAAATAAAATCTGGCGGTTTTAGATTGTTAACAGACGGGGCAAGAGCGCAAAATCAAATATGTGTCCCTACAAATAAACGGTTAACAAATAGTAACTGCACTATAGAGTTTTGCGTGAAGAATTAAATCTTCAGTCAAAAGCTCAGTCGTACACGAAAAACGTTGTTACATTTTTTTTTCTGTGGTGAATTTTGGTTTAATAAATTACGCTTCCGTTCTGTTCTGGGCCTGGTGTATAGAAAAGTTAACTTTGTTTTTGGTGGTTAGATCAACAGGTGGTGTGTAAATTGAATCGTGTATTCGTTTCATTAAAATGTCCGGTTTCTTCATTTTTGGTACTTGGTGTTCGGCGAAGTTGTACGGTAAAAAAGGTAAAAGACCTTTTTACTAAACAGAATCTTTGATTTATTTAATTATTTGTAGATTAAAGAGTCCGTCATTAGTAAATGCCACATTTCTTTTGTTTAGCTTGTTCACACTGACGAATGCCGTAAGTTTAAAAGAAATTTCCTTACCAAGGCAAGCGCCATTTTGTTAATTGTTTTAGAACTAATACCTGGAGGCAAAACTAGCCTATGAACTATATTTACGTCCTTCATTTTTCTTGCTGGCGATATCTCTTGGATGTATCTTCCTATAAGGCAGAAGTTGTTGCAATCCACCTACAACGGAGCTGCTGCAAATTCTTGATAGCAGGAGACTTTTTTTCTTGTAAAAACTATATGTCTCTTTTGAATACCAGCTCTTCGTTCATTCATCCTTCTTGATCGTTAATAACTTGGAAAATACCTGGAGAATACGACGAACCTCATCAGACAACAAGTAATTCGACTCGCAAGTTTAGTTGATCTAGTTTTAAGATATCTTTTTTCACGTGTTTATTTTTGAAAACTGCCATAATTACAATTGCATGTATTTTAAAAACGGATCGTTAACAACCGTAAATAATTAGCAGTTAGCGTCGTTTTGTGATAATTTTTGTGTTCGAGGGGTCTCTCGACAAATTATTTTCATATACCTAGCTATAATTGGAAAAGTCAACGTGATTTATTTAGAATTGAATTCGCGTTCGTATGAGAAATATAATTGTTTTTGAGGCGTGAATTATTTATTCAGTTTTTGCCGTATTACATTTTTATTGAGGGAAGAGATATTGCTACCAGATACTAGTCGATTATGTTTTGTGCATATATACTTGTGATACATGTGGTAAGCTCTATAAGTTGTGTCTTTTTGTTACCAGTTTGTTCTTTTGTATCTAAAGTCCGTACTGCTTGAGATTAATCACTACAACAGAAGCGCTTTTTTTAAGCTGCTGCATGTTTAAGAAATTATCCACGACCTCTCACCGATATTAGCTATTGGGTAAGTGCTCCGAAAAAACGACTGTATATTTTTCCAAAATCAATTTGTCATTGATAACAAACTTAACAACATTATGAAGATAAGCAGTAAGAAGTTGCACCCAGAGTTTTCCATATAGAATTGAATCTGCAGACAAAAGCTCTGTAGTACAGGAAGAACGTTATAAATATTGCCAGTAAAATCTGCAGTCGGATTAATGTTCGGAGTCAGTTTTCTAGCGGTTAATTGTCAACAATGGTTTAGTCGCTTATAATAGAAGAGTTACTAGAAGATTTCGGAAGGATTTCTCAAGAAGGAACATATATATATTCATTTTAATTACGGAACATTTTATAGGGAAAATTAATTAAAATAAAATATAGGAAACTTTCATGCATGACTGCGGATGTGTAGATGGGGAAAGGCGGAAAAATGACGTAAACTTATTTAAATAACACCATCTATTGACTTTTTTTTCACAAGAGTTAAAGCTATTGTTAACATTACACTATCTGTCGGCAAATTTGGATTACTTTCGGGGGTGCTGTTATAGCCGAGATGTCGTACTAAACTGTGTGTCATAGATGAAGTACCTCATCCCGAAAAATAGTGATTTTAGAAGAAATGCCGTTAACGAGATCAATCTAAAATGCAAGCAAAACGCTGGAACTCAAGAACATTTATCTTACCGCCCGTCGTTTACACCTAGGAAGCCGCAAAGAAATAAGATAAAATTAGTGCGGGGGGTGGTTGTAGCTTAAGGTCATATTTTGGATGGCAGGTGAGATCTGAATCACAGTGGTAATAGTTCATGGGCCGGTGACATAATGTGTTGGGAAATTTGTATGTCAGCTTTTTAGATCTTAGTTCACCGTTAGATTTGAGCCCATACAATATTGGATGTAATCTATTTTTTTCAAATTGTACGTCAGCTTTTCTAAGGTATGGTTAGGTACCAAAGCCAAAAAAGGTGACGTTTTTATCCAGACCCAAACGTTCAGGCCGATACAATACTCATTGCAATCTGCATTGGCAATTGTATCGTCAGCTTTTTTGTAAATTGCCTTTTCTCGATAAAATATGATAGAATTTCAAAAAGCTGACGTTTTGGTTGAAGCGGTGAAAAGTTAAAAGGAAAATAAATCCGGAAAATGTCATAATTCGATTCTTTTTTTAATACTCTGCTCTTCAAGTCCCAATTAGATTTAAAAAAATGAGAAATTATTGGGATTATTGGTACACAACGTAAACAAACGTCAAATTCAGAATTGATTTTCCGGAAAACCGGAAAATTGTTATTTTTACAGAGGCTAGAAAGCTATATGAGAATCGTAATAGAAACAGTTATGTTTAATTATTCAAAAAAGTACTTTTCTCAAGACATCTTGCCTTTTGCAGAACTCTCAATAAATATTTTCAATTTCTTGAAAGCTGTTTACTTAATTTATGATTGCAAATAATAATTTCCACGTTTAGGCTACACCGCACATTCACTTACTTTATCTTGGAAACTCTGGGTTCCAACGAAACTGCGCGGTTTCATGTTTAATATTACAACTTTTCAATTTTCCAGAAACCACGTTCTCTAAAATTTGCCGGTTTGTAAAAACGACTTAACAATTGTTTAATGCTGAGATTATTGCTTGCTAGTTGCGACTGTTACAATCGAATTTTTATAATTAAAAAATGACTACTTTAGGATTTTCCAGGCGATTTTCCGGTCAATCATCCCATAATCATCTGCGCGTCTAAACAGTTTACGCAAAATAAAAAAATTATTTACTTTTTCCACGACATACTTAGCAAACGGACGTTTATTCTCTACAAATAGTGAGGGAAATTCGTTTTTCCTCACTAACGAGGAAAATAATGTCGTGTTACAAAAAACCTATTTAAAAAATGTTAGAATGTGTTATTAGAACTATATGCGCCTAGTACTTAGTTAAACAATTTAATTTAGTATTGAATCAGGTTTATTTAATTTAATATCTTATATTTCGACTCTTAAAAATTGCTACCCTACATTTATTGGTTAGAATTACGCGGCTGCGCTATGACAGATTGAGACCACACCAATACCACAGAGTACTGTAGCGAGATTATTGGGACCCACCTATTATCAACTTTTGCTTTTACGTACGAAAATGTGACGGAATTCTGTTACAATAAGTTACGTTTACAAAATTACTTCTTTCATTAGGTTGTTTTTTTGGTGAATGTCGTGGAAAAAATGTTGTGTCTAACACGTGAGGAAAGTCTTTTTCCAAGAAAGAAAAGAATCGCTTTCCTCACTTGTTGGACAAATAACTATTTCTGCTCAGAAGTTGGAAAAATCAAAAAACGGATGTTCTGTGATACGGAAATCCCAAAGGAATTTCCTTATCAATCTTCAACCTGTGCAGAAAAATATTTTTTACTCCCGAAAATTACTGAGAAAAGTTGGAGAGAAAATCCAAGAGAAGCATTTATTATATTATAAATGAAAAAAATAACAATTTTTATTTTCCGAAAAATCAAATGAATTTGACATTGGTTTACGTTGTGTACCAATAATCCCAACCATTTCTCTTTTTTTTTAAATCGAATTGGGACTTGAGAGGCAGAGTATTAAAAAAACAAATCGAATTATGACGTTTTCCGGATTTATTTTCCTTTTAACTTTTCGCCGCTTCAACCAAAACGTCAGCTTTTTGAAATTCAATGATATTTCATCGAGAAAAAGCAATTTACAAAAAAACTGACGATACAATTGCCAATGCACATTGCAATGAGAATTGTATGGGCCTGAACGTTTGGGTCTGGATTAAAACGTCAGCTTTTTTGGCTTTGGTAACTAAACCATACTTCAGAAACCTGACTGCAAAAAAAAAGCTGACGTACAATTTGAAAAAATATATTGCATCCAAAATTGTATGGGCTCAAATCTAACGCTGAACTTTTTTGTGCCTCAAGTCGCGGATCTGCACGTTTCACAGCATTATACACCTAACATCTAAAAAGTTGACATACAAGTTTCCCGACACATTATGTCACGGGCCCACGGACTATAAGGCGAGGGGTTGAGACGGCACTTGTCATCCAACGTTTCACGAAGATTAATATGCAGTAATCATTGGAATAAAACACAGATATTACAGTACATCCCAAAAACAAATTAATTTAGTTATTCACACATCAACTTTAGTTTATAACTGATATTTGTTTTTATGAAACTTTATAACTTATGCATTTAAAATTCTGTTTGTGTCTGCAAACGTAAAATAAAACGATATATATATATATTCTATTTTATGATAAGCATATTTGAGCTTTACACTGACGCCACCTTTCCCGTCCAGCTGTGTGTCATCTGTTTTTGATTCGACGTACTTACTGTGGGACTGTTTGGGTTTTTAATGAATTTATTGTAATTGTCGAACATTCATTTACATTTTTTCTCAAACTTGTGATCGTTTGTACATTTTTGCTGTTGCCATATCAGAAAAGTGGCTTTTATTTTCGTCTGAACATTTTTAGGTGGTAGTAACACGAAGTGTAGATTTACGACCTGTTTTTATTAATTTTTAAATGAAAAAGAATTTTGACAAAATTCCGTCACGTAAAATATTAAATAAATGCTGAGTTAGTTTATTGGTAGTTATTGCAAGAAATTTTATAAGCGATATGAAACAAAACCACCCTCAAAACAGGATCCTATAAACATTTTATATTCATACAGCATGAGACATATTACTCAATATAGACGTGTATTTCATTTCAGCTACTACGCATTTTTTTCTTTTATTTCACCCGTATTCATATTGCTTTATTTATCGGGCTATTAGTAATTGAATATTTTGTAATGTAATGAAAATTTGACATAAAATATCAGTTTCGGTCATCGCGCAAGAAGATGTCGCTTCGTACACGCAATACTATTAAATGAGCAATAAAACACTGAGAGCTTCATTAAAATTATAATTGGAAAATAATTTTACAAAATTACATCTTGTGTAAGACATGTTATTTAAATGAGTGCATGCATTTTAGCTTTACGTTATTTTCACATTTTTATTCCACTTTACCGTAGATATCGTCGAAACAAGCTTTTTTTATCAATTTATTTTGATATAACATCAAAAGAACCCTGACTGAAAGCCGTGGAAAATTCAGTCGAACTCGTCGAATTAGAAAACACGAACTACAAAGAGTTAGGACTTACACTATCAAATAAAGCAAATTAATAGCGCATTAAATAAAAAAAAAGCTCGATAAGCTTGTTAAAACCTTTAATCGGTGGAAATTTTCTGCACAAAGCAAATCACACAGCGAAAATTTCACATGACAAACCTCGTCGCAGACAAATCAATACTTTATGAGTACAATGTAAATAATTTTGTACTAAATAAAGAAGTCTATAATTGTTTTCTGTTTGCTTTGTTTCTGGAATTAATTCCGTTTCTGAAATCGCTTCTTTCGAAATAACATTTGTATTTAAGTATGACTTGAAATTAAATTTGCGAACGAAATCGTGATCGATTTTGAGAATTGGATTTATTAGTTTAAAAAATTTTTGTTTGTTTGTTTTCTGCCCGAACAGTTTGTTATTTGTCTATACTGCGGGATAATTTTTTTTGTTTTTTTATTTCTTAAGGTGTCTGGTTTGTATTCAGGAAGTGTTACGTCATTTTGTTTTTTTCGATACCAAAGAAGGAAGCTGACTCTTCTAATTTTAGGAACACTCTTATTTTTGTTAAAATTGGAAATTGGACTGTGTCGAAATCGTAACCGTAGTAAATAAAAGAACAACAGTCCAAAACATATTAGAAAACTATTAGCCCAGAAATATATAGGACGGAACAAAGGGATGACGATCACAGTAATGAACATAGGAAAAACTGAGAAAAGGTGGAACAAAATAGAATTACTGAGACAAAAAAGAAGGGAGAAGGAGAAATGCCTATGTAAGGAATGTACTACTCTACAGTGGGCTAGAAATGATATAGTCTAAACAGAGTGGGTTGGTGATAAACCCGCAATACATGAAGAAATTAGTGGATTAGTCGGCTGTAAGCAAAAGAACAATGGAAGTAGCATTTACTTAAGGTAACGCTAGAAAATGGAGGTATTAGTTGCATACGGACCGGGTGAACTACACCAGGAAGAATCGAAAAATCTATAATAGATTACGTCATTACAGAGAAAATGGGCAGAAGAATGATACAAGATGTAAGAGCCCATAGGGGAGCGGAACTATCGACAAATCATTATTTACTAAGTGAGAGATTAAAAATAAATGAGATTACAGAGAAGGAGAGGCTAGTAGGAGACTATAAAAAAAAAAAAGATAAATTAAAAAAAATAAAAAAAAAGAAAAAAAAGGAACGAATACATTAAAAGTACATTAAAAGAGAAGGACAAAACATCTAAAGCCAAAGAATGGGAAGAAGAACAGGAAGTTATTTTATAAAGTAATTAAGAGCATGAAAAAGAAGAAGAAAAGAAAGAAAAAAAAAGCGGAAAAACCTTGGATTGAGAAAAATTATGGATAAAGAGGAACAGTAATTACAGAAAAAACAAAATCATGGACAGAAGGAAATAATACTTACAGGACATTCCAGAGGGAAAGAGATAAACGAACAAGAGATATAATCAGTTGAAGAAAAAGCAACAAATACAGGCGACAGAACAGAGAGCGTGGAGAAGAAAAGAGGAAGTATATAACTAGAAGAGGTGTGCGAAAGCGGTATGAAAACTAAAGAACGGGAAAGCACTAGGAGTAGATGAGGTTAAAGCAAAACTGTTCAAATATATGGGGAAGGAACTAACAGGCCCCACAAGATTGGCGAACTTTAGAAACAATGATTGAGGAACTGGATTTTGTTACTCTGTCAGCTAGTAAGGTATACGAGATGATATTGGAGCAAAGATGGGCACAAGTTGATTCAGACCGGGACACTGTACTAACAATGACATATTTAGAATTAGAAATATTATAGAGAAGTCACTACCGTACAACAAGGAAGTCTACGTATGTTTCGTTGATGTGGAAAAAATTTTTGACAAAGTTTCAAGACAAAAATTTCAGGATGTCTTAGAGAAAAACAATACATCTACACGATTGATAAATGCTATAAAATCATATGGGCAGTACAGAAAAAAAATCTACAATTCAATGTTAACCTGTGGATGGTAGAGCTAGAAAATTAAACTAAATGAAATGAAACGCCAACAAGACAAAAGTAATGGTGATCACAGATAACAAAGAGCGAAATTAACTACCAGACCGTAGAGCAAGTTGACGGAGGATTCATTAGTAAAAAAGAAATTAGCAATCAAACAAAACTTAACGTATATAAAACGGTATACCTACCCATCCTACTATACGGACACGAAACATGGGTACTAACGGAGAAGCAACTAAAGAAAATACAGGTTCAAGAAATGAAATACCTGAGAAAAGTAACCAAAACCATGATAACGGACAAAATGAGAAACAAAGACATAAGAGAAAGACTGGAAATAGAAAGTGTTAAAAAGTATATTATTATTGTGTACAGTTTTGCTCTTTTCGAGCCCTTCTAGGTGGAGGTGAATGAAATAACAACCCAATATGTTGTCAACGCCGACGTTTCGCCCCTTATGCGTAGGGCTTCATCATAGGCTCATAACAATAAAAAGTTGATAGTCTCAATTACCATCCAATTCCGATTGAACGTCACACACCATCAATTGATGGTAATAGAGACTATCAACTTTTAGTTATCGAAACTGATAAAGTTCACTAGGGGGGCGAAACGTCGGCGTTGATAACAATGGGTTGTTATCTTTCATTCACCTCCACCTAGAAGGGCTGAAAAGAGCCAAACTGTTACACAAAATTTATAATCTTGGAGGAATACTCACCTGATTTATATTATTATTAAAAGTATAGATGGTGGGGTCATATGAAAAGATTACCGGAAAGAAGGCAAATAAGACAAGTGTGGGAACACGTGGGATAAAGAAATTATTGAAGAGGACAGGTGAAAATAGGGACCAAGCTGAGACCATAACCAAGGACAGAACCATTTGGAAAACAGTGGTGAAATAGAAAGGAGAAAGGAAAACAATTAGTGAGGGGTGAAACTAATGAAAAGTGAGTGAGTGTAATCGGGAGTGAGGAGAGTATTGAACAATCAAGAAACCAGCTGGGGGAATTAAATTTGCTGGAAAACTGTAATTAAGATGATAAAATGCTTCTACATATTATTTTGTTAAGTGATTATATATTGTAAAGATGAATAACTCGTAAAGTAGCTTATAATTAGCAGAAGGGAAATAGTGAATCAGGTAAGAAAGGATAACAACCCTCTACATGTAAATGTAGAAGAGGGATAGATTATATCACACTTTTTTTATCGTTTTAAGTTCATTGTTAAACTGTCGCCAACGTTTTTCCACCTATCGTGTCATCATCAGACTATTAAAAGTCACGTAAGCAACTTCTCAACCAATCTAGATTGTAGACTGAAAGAAGTCTGAATAATTGGGAAAATACCTCCGTAGTATATAGAAGAAAAATGTCCCGGGTTGTTAACCTCGGTGCTGATTACTTTGGAATAGGAGAGGGGGCGGGTTTAACGATAGAAATCCACAAAGGGGAAAATTCGAAAACGCGGTCGCGATTGAAGTTGTTGGGATGCTTAATGATTTTTGTACTCTCTCTGATTTTCCTATTGAAAAAGAAAGAAGATTTGGTAATCAAAGCGGAATTATCAAAATCTATTTTGTGACCAGTATCGAAATGATGCTAGCCACGGCAGATGTGGAACAGATATAAACCATAAAGAACCAAAGTAAGAGAAACAGTAAAACATGCAAAGCAAAAAATATTCGCAAACTTGGTAAGAAGATGAAACGAGACAGATATGGTAAACCAAAAACCATTTTACGAGTATAAAAAGAAAAAGAAAAATTATTTAAAGTTAAATATATAAAAACAAAAGCTGGAAGAACATAAAACGAAGAAATAGAAGTAGAGGATGTAACAGATGAAGTGAAAAATTTGGGGTTGATGGACTACGAGCAGTAGCGAAAATGACAGAAGGAAAAGGTCTCTAAAGAATGGGAGATAGGATTACTTTCACCAATATGTCTAAAAAGGAGACTAAGAGACCTCAAAAACTATCGAGGTATTACGATGTTATCAGAACAATATCTTGTTCATCCGTTCGGGTACAAGTCTAGCACATTAGTAATTATTTATTTATTATTTGTTATTTATTTATTATTGTTTAACGTAATTAATGTTTTTTTTAACTATTTTATAGACTGAATGTTGGAATTTTAATTTTAATGTTAGATGTGACTTTCATTCTCTAATTTCAGGAGGCTTTGCTAAAGCCTGCATAGGTCGGGCGAAACGTCGGCAAATTGAAACCAGGGTAGTGGTCTTTGACTTCATCCCTTCTTATGTAACTACAATTTTGGAGGATTTAATAAATTTAACTCCATTAAGAACAAAAATTTAGAATCAGATGAATTTGCGACAAGAGATGGTGTAAGAGAAGGAGGAGAACTAAGCCTGACATTGTTCAATATAATAAAAAGGAAATATCAAAGCAAACAAAAATGAAATCTATTTTTGTTCCGACTTTAATCATGGGAGTGAAAATTGGGTTTTAACAAAACAAATAAAAAGTAAAGGAATCACGAGAAGAGAACTGATTTGAAACTGCGACAGTCAGAGAAGAACTATTAGACGGCACCAACTAAGATAGTTTAGTCACATAGTAAGAATGGACGAAGAAAGAACAACAAAAAAATTTTAGAGGCAGAGAATAAAAAGACATAGGCTAAGAAAAATATGGAATTAAGAAGTAGCCGAGTGTATAAGACAAGTGGAGTCGATATAGAAAGAAGTAAGTAGATTAACCAAAAAAGAAGCGCTTATTGCACTGATACGGCGTAGTTTGCAGGGTCCCTCAATCCGACCCCATTATTCGATCGTTTTTTATGCAAACATCAGTTGAGAGGTTAGGCATTATTTTCGTGGCTGCTATAGTCGTATAGCCACAGCACTCATTGCAAATATACATACACAGATTTGAGTTTTGTCACCGCCTGCCTTTCATTTGTTTTTGGCTACCATATCACGAAACGGTAGGTTACCAAGGGCTTGTCACTGTCATTAGCGCCCTTTTTTCGTAACAACAAGGTTACTGGAGTACAGATTTTAGGTCAGTTTTTGTTCCAGTTCAAACTCTAGATACTTAAGTTCTCTTGCATTTGCAGAAACTTTCCAAAAATTATTGGTTATCCAGAGAAGAATGACAAGCATGAATTTCTTCACAATATTCTCCAAATTATACACAATTGCTTTAGGATCGCAGAGAACACCAATTTCACGTTTCTGTTGATTTTTCTTGGGCATGTATTGTTTGAAAATTGCATATGCTTGCAAGGGACCATGTGTTCATCTACACATAACGCACGATTCATTGGCAATTCAATGAACTTTTGCAGCCAACTGTCTATGACTGACCTCAGTTTGAATCTTTGTACTTATCACAATAAATATTCAGGCAACAGTGAATGAGGAAAGCTAACAATTGTTTATGAGGAACGCAGATTAGGTTAGTTCAGTTCCGAAAAAAGTTCACAGAAAGTCAACTAAAGTGTTTTGGATGGATTCTTTTGGACCGAATATGAATTTGATTGGTGTATAATCTGATCCAGAACGTCATCTTTGAAATACTGAATAGGCTCTGTCATTGTCCGTTTTGGAACCCAACCATTGCAGGTAGAGTATCACGTGCACTTCTACCCTTCGGTAGATTTTTTCTTAATAATTTTTGTCTTTTGCCCTACTTGATAGTGGACCTGCAGAAGAAGCAACAATTACAGGGGCCTGTGAGTTATTTTCTACATCAATTCATTCAGATCTGCTTGAGCAGAATTTTTGCTAGTTGGGGTTGGTACAAAAGCACCTTCTTCATCACTTGATGAGAGGCAACTGTCGTCACTCTCCCTGTCAATTTTTAAAAATGTTTAACTTACGTCGTTAAATAATTGAAAGAAAACTCTAGTTTGCAGGAAATATAACAACACCATAACAACGGAAAATAATAAAAAAACGAACGAAATGTGTCGTCATTTCACAGCATACAAATCTGTTGCACGCGGCAACTGGTTGAAGATTCTGTTCATTTAGCAGCTGTTGTAATACACTTGAAACTCTCACTTGGGTTAACTTGAGTAACGATGTTGATCATTAGTAAACGGACCTTGCTCACAATCCGATAATCCTGGAGATACCAAAACAATCAACTCTCAACAAAAAGATCGACAGTAGAAATTTTCAGAAGGGTATCCGCTGTGGTTTCTGTCACAAGCATATAGCTAATCAAGTAATTAGACAAAAAATGAAGATTAACGGTGCTTAATTTTGACGAAAGTATTACAGAGCAACATATGATACTACACGCTATCATATTTGAGTGTCGGCAAAATAATAAGCACAGAACTTTTCCAGAAGATCTAGGGACCATTTCTAACTAGTAGTAGTGTCCTTTGAATACATTATTAAAATTATCCTTGGCGTTAAATCTGTTAATCTGAGTACAAATCTTGCCATGGTTCAAAGTCCAAACATTAAAACTGTTATTAAAAACAAAACGTTTCTTCGGTAAAGAAAACACAACACGTTTCCTAGGAGATTGTTTCACCGACGGTGTTGTAGGTGACTTATGTGAACATGGTGTTATATTGATCCAATAACTAAATTTTCGCAGTTATAACATCGTGAACTAAAACTTAAGATTCAAAGACCTAACCAAGTACGTTCCACTTGTCACGATCAAAAGCTGCACGTCCGCGATCGCTTTGAAACCAACGGTTCCAGACTTCAAACATGAGCAACAAGTTTAG
Source organism: Abscondita cerata (assembly GCA_030710515.1). NCBI lineage: Eukaryota > Metazoa > Arthropoda > Insecta > Coleoptera > Lampyridae > Abscondita > Abscondita cerata. The sequence goes on along the minus strand of JALBCR010004773.1, from coordinate 241,420 downwards.
GGTAGCGGATTCACGATACGTATATACCATCCGACCCACCATTTAAATCGGAGAAGTTGTGAGCTTCGATAGTTTCGCGATTGTTGTTGTATCTATACTGTCTAATTTATTTTTATGAATTTCGGTCTTTATGTGGACGATGTTCATTAATTTTTCGTCTGGTTATGGAATATACCCAACCAGTTTCAATTTAAGAGAAAGCGTGTACATTACCTTTGACCAATGGAGCGTAAAATTCGTTCTTTAGAACGTCCGTTTGCATTTTACTACAGATATTTAAATCGGAAAATCTACTGATTTCCAATTTTTTTCTTATCAGACTAATTCATTTTATGACTTCTACAAAATGTTTCGTCTGTCGTGGCAACCAATTCAATCTAGAGATTGCGTTACATCGTGGTTTTTCATTATTAACTGAAGGTTTAGAACGTACGTTTTTTTTTACTATATACATATAAGAAACCTTCCATAATAAATATATAGATATTCTGCACATTGTTTGTCTTGTGACCTTAAGGTACACACGTCGTTTTCATTATTATGAGCGTGAATTTGGTACTTCTTTTTAGATTTGCTACCAAGACGACTACTCCATAAATCACAAAAGGCGTAAATTAGCTAATGGATTTCGCTCCAGTTTTTGTTGGTGCTGTTGGTGTTACTTTATACTATACTTTCATTCTGTGACACAGACTTGTAGTTAACTCCATATGAAGGAACCATGGTATCTTTTCAAGGAGCGGCCTATCCGTTGTATCTGTATCCGCCGGTATCAAACCAATCAATTTCAATTCTTCATGTACACTCATGAAATTTAAAACTTGGACACCACAATTTCTGTAAACAAAAGTTTGCACATTGTGAAACGGGCTTAAGAGTACCATTTACAATTTTAACAGCAGGTAGTCTCAGCAGGGGTTATCTTATAGAAGGACTGTAGAATGAATCATTACACTAAGCACGTTTTAGAAAATAGGTAATTTACGTTGCTTACTTAATTTTTTTCTTTAAAGAACATATTTGAAGGTATAGTACATAAAATGTAAGAAGTCCGTTTTCAGATTAGCGCATATATTCTGCTAATAAGTACGAATATACTTTGGTCTTTGTTACACGTATTGTATAAAGAAGACAAAAGATATATAGAATGTTTGTTAGCGCTGCGGGCGGTGAACTAACACATACATCCTACGTTGAAATGGATTTTCCATTTAAGTACCTGTATTAGAAGAAGACGGCATTATAAAGCGGCACGTTGCACCTACTTACAAATATCGACCGCAAGTTATGATGATCCAGTGGTACTACAAATTTTATTTTTATTTTTCTCAAATCGTACCACATAAATGTTATGCAGGTAAGTAACCTGTATATCTATTTTTAAACAAACGAATTAAAGAAAGAATCATTTATTTAAAATATGAATAAAGCTATTGTTACAGCAAACATTAAAATAATTATAATGATATAAACATTAAACTTACTGAAGTATCCTACGTACACAATTAACAATAGATTAGGTACCTATTAGATATGTTATTCCAGTATAACTTTCTCTATTAGTTAATTACGTGTATTTAGTAGGTAATTATAAATAATATAAATCTAACAAGGGGAGAAATTTGGTTTATCATTGCTACAGTAAACATAAAAATAATAGGTACTTATTTCAATAAATACCTATACAATTAATTAGAATTAAATTAATCACTAATTAAGTGCAGTCTTAAAAGGAACTTCACTGTCGTCATAATCCGAATAACTGTCTTCTGTATCACTACCACCGACAGAAATTATTAACGGTTCTACCGATACATCTAGCACTTTTCACGTGACCATCCATCCGATATAAGTTTTTCAGCATGCAAAATTGTTTTTTCCAAATATCACCGTCACACTGTTTTAAAGACTCTTCCCACATTTGTAGTACATTATTGTCAGAATATCCATCTCTACCAATGTTTTTATCATAATATGATTTGCAAATTCCCCAAATGTTTTCAATGGCATTAAATTGACAGTGATACGGAGGTAATCTCAGAATAAAATGACCATGTTCTAAAATAATGTTATCAACTACGTAGCATTTTTCACTTTTATGTTGCTTAGCAAGATGCAAAAGATCTATCCTTAAATCACTGTCAGCGAAGGGTATATTTTTGGTTTGTAGCCACTTTTGTATCTCTAATTTTCTCCAGCTAGAAGACGGCATCCGTTCCACAAGACGAGAATGATATGGTGCATTATCCATCACGATTATAGATGGTTCGCTTAACTTTGGTAGTAACTGCTCCTTTAACCACTTTTCGAAAACTGTTGCATCCATATTGTCATGATAATCTGATGACTTTGATTTTGCGGCAAATATTAAACTTGCATCTTCAATGAAACCACTTGAATTACCAGCATGCAGAATTATATATCTTTTCCCAGTTGAAGAACACTGTGTATTCTTCACAGACTTTGGAGTATCGTCCTGCCAAGACCTTTTCACTGACCCTTTATTAAATATCCAGGTTTCATCTAGAAACACGACCGGTAGAGGCGATTCTTTTTGCATATTGTGGATATAATTTTTTAAAATCGTACTCTTGCGAATGCCACATCTTTTTTTCGCAAAGTGCTCTGCGGTTGCAGTCTTTTTATGTTTAAATCCAATGCTTCGTAAAATATTACGTATAGTTGGTAGTGATGCTTCCAATAATCCCTTATCATGCAATACATTTTTAACTCTTTGCAACGTGACATGTTCCTTTTTCGCGTACATGTCATAAACAGTATCTCTTATTGTATGTTTTAATGGTTCGGACATGTCTCTAGTTTTAGGCTTTTACAGGATCTTTTAATCCTTGTTGGTAATGGAGTACCCGTTCGTTTACTCAAAATAATTTTCCTTATTGTTTTCTCACAAACTTTTAGAGCACTACACGTTCTTTTTATCACTGCTTCAACATTTTCCAAAATAGCAAAATTATCTCTTTCTCGGCAGAAGTATTCGTATACGTTACAAATTAGTTCTTGACTACGTTCGTTTAAAAACTTTCCGGGCATTTTTAATTTTTGAAGTACGATGTACGTATCTAAACGTATTATAAGTAACTAAACAAAATTTCTCCCCTTGTTAGATTTATATTATTTATAATTACCTACTAAATACACGTAATTAACTAATAGAGAAAGTTATACTGGAATAACATATCTAATAGGTACCTAATCTATTGTTAATTGTGTACGTAGGATACTTCAGTAAGTTTAATGTTTATATCATTATAATTATTTTAATGTTTGCTGTAACAATAGCTTTATTCATATTTTAAATAAATGATTCTTTCTTTAATTCGTTTGTTTAAAAATAGATATACAGGTTACTTACCTGCATAACATTTATGTGGTACGATTTGAGAAAAATAAAAATAAAATTTGTAGTACCACTGGATCATCATAACTTGCGGTCGATATTTGTAAGTAGGTGCAACGTGCCGCTTTATAATGCCGTCTTCTTCTAATACAGGTACTTAAATGGAAAATCCATTTCAACGTAGGATGTATGTGTTAGTTCACCGCCCGCAGCGCTAACAAACATTCTATATATCTTTTGTCTTCTTTATACAATACGTGTAACAAAGACCAAAGTATATTCGTACGTATTAGCAGAATATATGCGCTAATCTGAAAACGGACTTCTTACATTTTATGTACTATATCGCTAATTAAACACCATAGCTCGATTAATTATCGAATCAAAATTTTGTTTAGGAAATGTTTACAAAATAAAATTAGAAATAATTTTGATTTAAAAACTCTACAAGCAATAACTTTTAAATTAAATCAAAAACTAAACATGGTTATTTGGGTTGACTGATTATTACTTATTTTTAAATAAATCTAACCTACTAATTATTGTAAGTTATTAAAAAAATCATTAAACTCTCTATTCATAATATTTAGTCCTTACAAAATGTATATTTTATGACGTTTCATTTTTTCTGTAGTTAATATAAAAAGTGAAAATAAAAACTAAGGCAATTCTTATTGTCAACGTATATATTTAGTTTTTGACAAGAATTTATTACATAATTATAATTAAGATACCAAGTTATAGTTTAAAATTAAATGAAAACTTTTTTTTAAATAAAGGTATTACTATATAAATAAATATAAGAAATCAATAATGGGTGTGACCTCCATTATTATTGATACATTCTTGGAGGCGTCTGCTCATTGACGCTATCAAGGTATCAATATAATTAATATTAATCGTTTCCCATGCGGTATCAATGGCTGCAATTAGTGCATTACGGTTTACTGGTATAAAATTTGGCCCTTGTTGTCTTCGGATAACAGCAAGTATTCGAGCCCAAACATTTTCGATAATGTTAAAATCTGGGCTTTTTGCTGGCCAGGGCAACAGCTCCAGTTGCCAGTTGCGCACAACCTGCGAAGTATAGGGTCATCATATCCCGATAGTTAATTATCGAATGTTCCAAGAAAATATGTGTAAATAGTAAATGGAATCTACTAACGTAACGTTAAGTCGTTAATTATAGTTACATAACTCTCCTTTCATAAGATATAGTTCATATTAATATGCTTATTGTAAAGCTTCGTACACACCTGAACAACAAACCGAGGAACAAACAGAACAACGAACCGAACGGCAATCGGAACATTAATTTGGACGGTGCTACGTACGAATTTTAGAACAGATTCGCAAGTCCTGATTGTTCCACGAACGGTTTGCGGCGTTCCGCAACTTGTCGGTTTTTCTCCGACATCAAAGAAAATGCGCGCGAATGCGTTTGCAGGTTTGGACGAATCTAAACAAAACGGCGAACAAACTTATGCGGGAGAATTAAATTATTTTTTTTTGTACTCTCTTTTGTGGGTTTGTTGTGTTTTAGGTGATATTATGGAGTTGACAGAAGAAAAATGTTTTAAATTAATCAGTGTTTAAGAATGCAAGAAAAAAATGATGTCCCTATTAGCATCATTTGGGCGGGAAATTTCCAAAATTAAAAAAAAGCGAAGTAAATTATAATCTTTTACTCTTCTTTGAAATAAAAAAAGTTTTGGTGGTTGTCCTCCATCTGAAAGCAACAACGTTCAATATTAATAATCTATCATTGCGTACAATTTTGTCATCACTGCTTGCACCGATTGTTTTTATACAGTAATAAATGAATAATAAATAAATAGGGTGAACAGTTCAGGTAAACTTTCATGCATCGATAAATTGTTTTCTTATATGTAATCCTGTCTAGATGGTACAACTCCACCTTCTCATATATTACTTTTATTTTTAAATGAATAAGAGTTAATATTTTAATCTTATTAATTTTATTCTTATTCTCACTTTTTAAGCATCCTCTCTAATTACAAGAAAGTGTTTATTAAATTTTTTAAATTATTGACGAATCATCGTAATTTAATAGTTTATATTGTTACATTCGTTTCAATAAAATCCTGAAGTCTTTGATGCATGTTGCTGGTCAAAATCTGATCTGAATTTTCAACACAACACTTTCCCAAACCAATGAACTATAAGCGGAAATGGACTTCTTTATTGACCCTGGACGTACCTATTATTTTTAAATTCAAGTATACATACCTGGGACAAAATGTTCATGTTCATGTTTTTAATTGATATAACGGTTACATTATTTAATTTTTTTTGATGATGTTCTAACACGAATAATTTATCCAAGTAACCGTTGTAAATAAGCATCGTACGTTGTAGAATGTGATTCTTATGTTGTATAATTAAACACAAATGGGAAGTGAAAAAAATCGTTTATTCTTTGAATACAAATTAAAGTGCATTTTTGGAAATGAAACAAAATCTTCGCACACCTCTGCTTTGGACCTGAAAGTTTTGATATAGTTAGGAGGGCAACATGAATAATGTATGGGTGCAATTTTCGTTCTACAAACTTTTGCAATATTTTATCAATTTCAACTTTATTTACGTACAAACTAAAGTTTATAACTTCGTCATAATGTTGAAAAGCTTCGCTAATACAGTTTCCTTGTCGTAAAATTACCAAACTATTTACTACAAACTAAACTAAACACTATTCGTTTGTAATTTTATTCGTGCTTGGAATATTTTCACGTCGTAGATCATAAACTAAAGACGAATAAGGGCATGTGTGAAACATTAACATTTACAGTAATTACCAATCTTGTTTAGAAGTTGTTTCAAGCAATCGTTTACTAACTCCTTTAGACGAGGGTAAAAACATGATCGTTAAGAACAAAGTTAGCTTTTAATAAGAGAAAATCATTGTGATTTAAGAAGCGATAATACACATTATAGAGACATTACTAAAACTATTACAGGGCGAGTGTTGTAAAATGACGCAGTTATGGTTAAGTTTATCTCGCTTGTTGCTTAAGGCTAATCCTCCTTCTTCCCTTTTAATACATGTCTATTCAGAAATTTCACAACCCCTCTATTATACGCCCAGTTCTCCGTCACTATTTAACATAAAGATCTTGAAAATCGCGTTGAGCGAGAAAGAACCAACTTAACGGGGAGCATCTATAAATTTTCTATAATGTGACGTTCCAGTAAAATATGCTTTCCATTACGAGTTACCATTAAAGATATGTCCCAAAAAAGTTTTAAGAGAGCATTTTATTTGTTATTTGAATGATTCATTTTAGTTTTACGACGTTTTAGACGCTTTTCGCCACTAATTCTCATATTTTAATTCTTATTATAACAAATTTTTACTTAATTTTGGTTTTATGTCAACTTATGTATCAACTTAATTGTTGCTTATTAATATACCAGCATTTTGTTCTTTTCTTATTATATTGTATAATCTTTTTGTTGTTAACGTGTCTTAAAATATTATTTGTCTTGCGATCAATTAATTAATTAAAAAAAGTTAAAAAGCACTAATTTATAAAAAAATATGATTTTGGTTGAGTTTGTTGTAAAATTGTAGCTTCTGCAATCGTCTTCGAGCACTTACTTCCTTTTTCCTTAAATTGTCTTGGATCGAAAAGTAACCTGGGTTCAGCTGCACGGGCTGATATGTTCCTCTACCTAGATTTTAGGGGCTGTATAAAAACCTATGTGATGTTAGCCATAAAAATGAATTTAGTGTTACGCTATGTAAATATTATCTATATTGAGTTAAATGTTATAACTACTAAAACAACAATTAATCAACACAAATAATACTTATTTTAACATTTGTTTATAAAAAATTGTTTAAACAAATTTACAAATTTAACAATAATTAGTTTTTATAATTGTAAACAAGATATGAAAGAATAAAAAGGCTAATATTTTTTAAAACAATCATATTTGAGCTCAAAATTATGGCTATGGGACGCCAATATGTGGAGTACGTTCAAGGGTCGATTTGTACGTGTTGGCGCAGATCAATTTTAGGAAGATTTAGCAGTAAATAGTTTTTATAATTATAAACACTTTATCAAACAATAAACATGCTAATATAGTTTAAAACAAAAATATTTAATCTCAAAGTTATAGCTGCACGCGACATTATAGTCCATACGTAGACGACGTTCGAAGGTGAACTTGAACGAGTTGGCGTGGATCAATTTTTAGGCGAATTCAGCCATAAATAGTTTTTAAAATTATATATTTATTTTTTAATTTTTGGTTTTTGTGGTAGAGTGTAAACATACTAATGAATTTTACATTACGAAGGTTAGTAGTACACCAATACCTTTAAAAGTTATGAAATAATTCTATTTATTTTTAACTTTATTATTTTTTTTTTGGTTTTTGTATGTACTCATTACCTATAATGTAAAAATGTTATTCAAAATGGTACGGTGTAAACATACTAATGAATTTTAAATCTCCAAGCGTTACTACGTTATTGTTAAAATATAGAAAAAAAGTAGATTGTGCAATTAAAAAAAAAGCCAAGACCGCCCTTTTAATGATTTATATGGTTTTGCCGGTTTAGGAGAAGCAAGAGTTAATACTTTGAAATCTCATTTACAACGTCTGGCGTGCAATGTTTCCTTTACGTTTGATGAATTGTATACCTTGTTGGTTCAGATTGAGGCTTTACTTAATTCCCGACTCCTCACGATGTAGAACCCTTAACTACTTCTGCAGTGACCAGCAGAAGAAGTCAAAGGGTAAACCCACAAAAAAAAGGTACCTGCAATTGATAGAACCCGTGATAGCAAATATTTTATTAAAACAAAAGAAAGTAAAAAAAAGGTACTTACACAGGAACAGTAGTCGAAAACTTATTCTCTAATATGAATAGGACGATTTTACTTCAATTGATATTACAAAACACATGTCCAATTGTTCAATTTTTAGACAACATTTTCCATGTACACCTTTTCACGACGGTCAGCAAATAGGAAATAAGGTATAACTTTTGCGAGCAAATGAAGATAAATCATCGGAACTGGTAATTTCAAATAACTAAAATCCCCAGAAGATTTTTCAATACAAAAATTCATATTCAAACGCATGAGTGTAAACACGGCTGTCTATACTGTAGGAGAAATTGGTCTATAAATCAATTATTTGCGAAATAATACGGTCACAAACTGAAGTTCTCTTTTTAGATTTAACTGCTGCATACGATACCGTGTAGAAAGAAGGTTTACTTTGTAAATTGTTATTCTTTGTTCCAAAATTATTTTTTTATTGAAAATATGTTGTCTAGTCGGAAGTTTAGAGTTTTTGTTGTAGATAAAAGCAGTAATTTAGATTTTTAAATAATGGTCTTTCATAGGGATCTTTTCTTGCACCTATTCTTTTTAATGTATATATTTCTGATCTTCCTTCTTTACAATGTCGAAAATTTGTCTACTCCGATGATATGGCAATCTTAAAAAGACAGAGGTTTTTTGTTTTCATTTAAGTAATAGAGAAAAAAGTAGAAAACTTAATTTATCTTTAATAATACAAAGTTAAACCATAATTTTAACCCAGTTTATCTGGGAGTAACTTTAGATACGTTTTTAATTTACAAAGATCATTTAGAAAAAGTCAAACAAAAAATGAAACCAAGAAATAATGTCATTCAAAAATAACCTGGAACAATTTGGGGAGCAGATGCAAAGACACTTCGTACAGTTGCATTGACATTAGTTTATTCTACAGCAGAATATTGTGCTCCTGTCTGGTTGAATAGTTATCATACAAAAAAAATAGATGCCCAGTTGAATTGCACTATGCGTATAATTAGTGGAACCATTAAATCTACTCCTCTCGATTGGGTTTCTGTTCTTTGTAATATTACTCCATCGAACATTCGACAAAAAGCTGCGTTGAAACGAGAATGGGATAAATACCATTTTAACAATAACTTACCAATTTGGAATGACATTGACAAGACTACAAGACTACTTAAGTACGTTTTTTTTTGAAGGTCAAAAGTAAATCGCTAAGAACAGGCCATTCAAAATGCAACTATATGTATGTTGTTTAAATAGGGTGCGATTTCTAATCCAAATTGTGACTGTGGAAACAAACCGGAGACCGTTACACATATTGAAGAGAATTGTCAATTAACGAAGTTTAAAGGTGGGTTTCCAAACATTCATAATTTAACGGATGAAGCTATATTATGGCTTACGAATCTAAAGGACATCTGAAGTTCAGCAATATTTTGTATTCTTGTCCTGATTATCTGTTTTTCCATTATTTTGTTTTGCTATTTCTTTAACCTACTATTTTTTCGTCATTGTCGTGACTGGCGCTTGGACCGGTCCATTATATGTCGTCATGCAATGGCTGTGCTGTTATATTTTATGTTCTTATTTACCTTCTATAATAATTAATTAATATTATAGCATATGAATACTAAGGTGGGTAAGGGTTGGCATGTTTAGCTATACAGGTTTATACTGATCTTCTGGGGCACCATACATAACACTTACATCACAATACAATATTTAATTTTGTACCATACGAATAAATAAATCATAAAAACTATTTATTGCTGAATTTGCCTAAAAATTGATCCACACCAACACGTTCCAATTCACCCCCGAACATCCTCTACGTATGGACTATAATGTCGGGCGTAGCTATAACTTTGAGAACAAATGTTTTTGTTTTAATAAATATTAAATCTTTTATTCTTTGATATGTTGTTTATAATTATAAAAACTAAAAATTGATCCACGCCGACACGTTCAAGTTCACCCTTGAACATGACTACGTATGGACTAAAAATGTCGCGCGTAACTATAATTTTAAAATCAATTATTTTTGTTTTTAAAAGTATTAGCATTTTATTTTTGATATGTTCTTTATAATTATAAAAACTATTTATTGTTAGATTTAAATAATAATTAATTTATGCGAACATTATGAAAAAACTCTTAAAAGTTTCGTCTCGTCGATTATACCCTTTGGGTAAAATTATCAAATGATACACGATACACGAACGATCTAATAGATCGATTACAATTTGAACTATGAACCATTAAGGCTCCATACACCTCGTTCATTCTCGAATATTTTACCCGCCGGGTAAAATTGTTAAATTGTTTCAAAACTAAAATGTGTGGACATAACACGATGTGTTTGCTCATCTCATAAAATTGTGGGACGAAGACGGTCAAAATTGAAACCAGACTTGATATTTTGACGTGACGGGCTATCACTTCGTGTTGTGCCTATATACATCTCAGTTTTGCATAAAATAATAATAAAAACAGATGAAAACACAACAGATATTTAACATAACATCATACACTACTCGGTTATCACCCGTAAATGTAGTTTTGATCAGCACAAAGCTGTGAAAGATAAACATAATAATAATAATACAATATAATAACAAAAATGCAGAATTGATGCAAGAAGTATACGAGGAAACATAGAGCGAATGAAATGGGACAATATAAAAATAGAGGAAATACAAGCTGCAGTAACCAGGAAACTGGAAAGCCTCAGGACCAGATGGCATCCCTATTTTCTGGATGACAAAACTACAGCCATACAAATACATCTCAAATACGCATTGAACTACCTATTGAACGAGGTACAAAATATACCACCTTGGCTGCTAACTAAGGGAAAAACGTACCTAATACCTAAGAATGAAGACACTGTCGCAGCTAAAAATTACAGATCCATAACATGCCTGAATTCAGGATACAAAATCTTAACAAAAATAATATCGGAAAGACTGTACACACATCTGAAAGAAAATTAACTGTTGAACCGATGAACTTTTAGAAAAAAACTCTCATTGGCATGGATCGACTACAGAAAATATGTAGACGATCTCAAATTAGTAGCACAGAATGGCGAAGAACTCACGCATCAATACAGGTTTCAGCGATTGTATCAAAATGGAGTTTGGCTTCGAGAAATGCGCAAAAGCTCAAAGAAGACTACAGCGGAGCCACAGTATAGAACTCGACAACTCTACTAGTATTAAGGCAGTTGAATAACACGAGTATGGTATCAAAAACATAAAACAAGAATAGCAAATGAATCTAAAAGGAGAATTAGGTCAGTACTGAAAACCGAGCTTAACGCCAAAAACAAAATAACAGAAATAACGCCCCTACCATTGTATATTGCCCGAAAAGAAGGATGCCGAGGAATGCAGAACATAGTATAACAATATTGGGCTTCAACTGGAAATCAAAATAAGGGACACATTCTTAGGAATGGTGTACAAACAGAAAAAGAAAGAAGTGGAGAAAACGAACACATTCCTAGGAATGATGTACAGACAGAAAAAAAATAAGCAGAGACCAATGAACTATATCAATCGAACCAAACCGAAAATCTCTGGGAACCTGAAACGAAAAAGGTTAAGGGACTGAAAGAGAAAATAAAACATAAATACAGAACCGAACAGAAACCGAAATGGCAAGACAAAACAATGCTCGGACAGCTACTGAAAAAATAGAAAAAGAGACAATAAACCAAGATCTAACCTAGAAGTGAATGACACATGCGAACTTGAAAGTTCGAAACCAGGCACATAACAGTGTCACAAATCCGGTAAAGACCCCACCTGTAGACTTTGTCGGACACATCGAGAGACCATACACCATGTAGGTTAACGACTCTTTTGCCTTGATGGATTACGCCCAAAATCTAATGCGCTATTATAAATAAGTCCCATATGCAAAGTTTCATAAAAATCTAACCGGCGCGCCGGGCGGTTTTTCGGACGGACGGACGGCTAGCCGTCCATCGGATAAAATTATATCGTACTAACTCTAATTCTTGGGAAAAGTGAAAAAAAGAGAATGTTAAAATATTTGGTTTGGGAACAGTCGCATAACTCCCCATCTTATTTATAAGATATGGAGTAAAAATGATTTTAGTCTATTTGTTGACATTATGAATAAACCATCGTGGGCACAAATTAATTCTTAATCCGACAGATAAGATATCAATCATTGTTCTTTATGTGCGAATGTTTTAAAAGAGTTTTTGCCAAAACCGTTAACATGGGTACCGAAATTATACAGAGTCTTACATTAGTGCACTGTTCTTTCCTAGCCGCTAGCTAGATAGATAGTTGTAGGTAGATGAACAAAGTTTATACTAAACATAATTGGTTTAATTAAAAAGATATACTTTGTAAAATTATTTTAACGGTACACGGTGTTCCATCTTACGGAATGGCAAAAGAAGTATTTTTTAATGGAATTGTTTTTAAGTATCTCGAAAACTATGGGGTTTAGATGAACAGAGTGCCCCGGCAGTCTCCATCTCGGAAATCTCAATTTACAGGGCGGGGCAAGTGGCGATCATATGAAAGGTATTGTAATTATGTATTCAACCAAATAAATTTTATTCTGAGTAGGGGGCCTAAGGACCTCTCGTATTGATGAAAATTTCTGTAGATGCTAACAGGGACAGACCCCTTCTCAAAAATGTTAATTGGGATGGGAGTGGAGTGACACCTCATACGTAAGATTTTGTATGATTCTTTGCAATCATAGACATTTTGTGTTAATCAAACTTAATGCTTGGGGCAAAGAAAGGAAGATTCGTTTCACTTTGGTAGTGTATGTAATTTAAAAATATATTTATTCATTAAAAATAATAATTAAATGTTGGTTTAGGGGATCACGGTCAAATAGATACATTTTTTGCATTTTCTATTGCTTTCTAGAAAATGGAGGTCCTTGGGTCCCCTTAAGCTCCCTTCTCGGAATAAAATGTTTTTGATGGAATAGGGAATTACAATACTTTTCATATGAAGTCCCACTTTACTCGCCCTGTAAAATTGAGATTTTCGAGATGGGGGGCTGCGGGGCATCTTTAATAATTTGTCTAGGACAAATTATGTTAATGTCTTCTAAACATGAATTGGTTTCGACCATTTCCAGTTTTACCACTATGCTATATCAACTTGAAGGCATTGTAATTGTCTATTAGAATTTTAAATAATATACAGGGTGTTCCATTTGACAAAATTAAGTTTTGGCTTTTTTTGTATGCCACGTCAAAATCATTAATTTTAAACCGCCCTGTATAAGATAAAATAAATTTATTTATGTAGCTGTTAAATAAAAGCTTTTGCAAACTGTATCTAAAATATCAGCCTTATATAGGTTTAAATAGCTAAATTTAAAATAATTATTATCTCGAAAACCGGTGTAGATAGGTATAGGGTACTATTCAGAAAAAAATATCAGTAAGAAATTGCGATTCTAAAAATTGAATAATATACAGTGTGTTTTATTAAAAATTACTAAGTTGTTACTACTTCTGAGTAGAAGCGGCAATATCGCCAAAATGAAAATATTTTAGAAAGATAGATCGTGTCTATTTATGGCAGTAGCCAAATTTTCAGATGACTCCTCTGCGCCGTTTTCCATCGACTATCAACGACCCGTGTAGAGAATTAAAAGGGTTCTCATATGAGGTACCTGTTGCACATCATGCTTTTTAAGATTTTTGGACATGGGGACTGCCGGAGCCATCCTGTTGATATTTTGGGGTCAATTTTATGTTCGAAAAAAATAATTCACTACCCCTTTTCTTCCTCCCCTTTTTTAAAATACCCTTTATTCCTTTTCACTTTCCTTCTTCTTTTTCTACATCCACACCCTACTCCTTCCAAACCCTCCTAACTTCCCCAACCCACCTAACACTATATTTCCCTTTCTTTTCTTTCCCTTCACCCACCTCCCACAAAAAAACTAACTATACCTATAAACTCAAACAACCAACCTTTACCTCCCATAAAACAACCTTACCCAAAAACCAACAACTCCTAAAAACCCCTCCAAAACACACACCCCAACTAAAAACCACCCCCTAATAAACCCTCAAAAACAAAATTCAATTCACCACCCAATTTCTTTATACAAACACTGAAAATGTCCCCTCCAAGCAAACATTTACGTGTCCAAAAGTTTTTTTTAAAGCAGCTTTAAATAGCTCCAAAAACGGCGTGTTTTTTTTTCTTTTTTTTTTTTTAAATTTTTTTTTAATATATTTATTTTTTTAATAATTTAAAATTTTAAAAATTTATAAAATAAAAAATTTTAAAAAAAAAATTTTTTTTAAAAAAAATTTTTTTTTAATTTTTCACTTTTTAAATTCTTTTTTTTTTTTTTTTTTTTTTTTTTTTTTTTTTTTTTTTTTTTTTTTTTTTTTTTTTATTTTTTTTTTTTTTTTTTTTTTTTTTTTTTTTTTTTTAATTTTTTTTTCTTTTTTTTTTTTTTTTTTTTTATTTTTATTTTTTTAAAATTAATAAAAAAAAAAAATAATTTTTACTTTTTTTTTTTTTTTTTTTTTACAAAAAAAAAAACAACAAAAACAAAAAATATTAAATTTAAATTAAAAAATTCAAAATTTTTCTTTCTTTTTTCCTATTTAACTTAAACCATTAAAAAAAATTTAAAAATTTATTTTTTATTAAAACCATCAAAAAATATTATAATTTAAAAAATTTTTTTTTTTTTTTTTTTTAAATATTTTTATCAATTTTTTCTTCTTTTTTTTTTTTTTTCTTAATAACAAAATTTTTTATATTACCCTTTTTTTCTTTTTATATTAAAATTTTTATTTTTTATTTTTTTTATTTAAAAACAAACACTATTAAATCCTAAATAATTATTAAAAAAAAAAAAACAGTTTTTAAAAAAAGTGTTAAAAAAAAAAAACACTAATCTTCTTTGTCATCATCTTATAACGACTTGATCCTCAGAATTTCAAACTTAAGACTTGATAGTTGACGGTTGATTGCCAATTCGTCCCAATTCTTTTGATTTGAGTTGATGATAGGAGAAGAATCATATTGTTTAGTTTAGAACATAATGAATTAGCTTCACTAAACATGGCGATTTTAGAAATGAGATTAGATGATAAATGTTAGTCTTCTCCACAATACATATCCCAGGCGACACTAACGAAAACTGGTCGATTTGTCAACTTTTCCACATAGGAACAACTTACTTTTGGAAGAGTTGAATTTTGGTCCCATTTTCACATTCATCAGCATTATCAACTTGAAATTTTCTAAGACCACTTCACGTTCTGCTCATAAAGTATTTTATCCGGATTTTAGCAGTTCGATGATAGGATGAATTGTAAGGCTAAACATTAAAGGTCCACAAGGGTCTTTTGCTGACATCGAACTACAAACACTTTCATAAGATAGCATTGAAGGTGTTGAAAAGCATTGAAGAATTTCTATTCATTTCCATGAATGTCCTCGATGCATGAACTGTAGCTTCACGCCCAACTTCACATGGACGAAAGTAAAAACCAATCTCTTCAGAATAAGCCTTACATGCAAGTTTAGCAGTCACGAAAAGTAGTTCCAATTGCTATAGGACGAATCCCACCGTCCTTCTTGGATAAAGCACAAAGATTTGCTTCAAATAGAACAGCACAAACATTAGGGTGGACAGCTCCTTTTAATAGGAAGTTGACAAGGGAAGTTAAGGATTTGACTAACCGAACACCGGTTTCTCCTGCAGATTTGGAAGTTAGATCCTTTAAGTGTTAAGGGCAGATGCCATCTAAACCTCCAGACGATCTATTTAGCAATTAACCTTGTGCCTTCAAGATATCTGTGTCCGTAACTTGTAAGCAATCTTCAGAATTTAAAGTGTCCGGAAAATGAAGAGTACGGATGTTTCTCTTCAGAGTGTTCAGCATCTTATCAATACAAGGTGCCAGGGAGTTTGTGCTTGCCAAAAGTTTTATCGTTCCATCTGCTACTTTGTACTCAACCATTTTGAATAAATTGGAGGGTGTGGTCTTCTTTTACATTTTCTTGGTAGGTGCATTAGAGTACATGTCTATATTTTTCTTTATTTCAGCAGTCAATCATTTTTCTTTTTGATGGGAAACCTTAAGTGCTCGGTAGGCGAAAGATAATAAATTGGTTCAGTTAACAACATCAATCATAGAAACAGCATCCTTAATGAGAGAGGATAATTCATCCGCAGTCATCATCCGAGCTCCTTTATGGATCCTTTTTAAAATCCTTATGTTACTTTTCAGGTCTTTTCTAAACGATTACTATCAAAATTTTCCTGATAAGCATCGCAGGGTTGATTAGCTAGTATTTTCTCAAAATCTTGAATCCTCGTAGGATGAGTTTTCTTAGTATGGATCTTAATTCCACGTTTCCCTTTTGAATAAGTTCCTAAATGATGGAGGGTATACCAAACATCTCAGTAGTAATCCATTCTCAATAGGAACATCTTGCGGGTATCAGGGATAGGAATATTAGGGCTGATTGGTTGGGATTAGGAACAGGCTTGTCAAAACTATTCTTCCTCGATTGTTTAATATTGCTTAAACCTTAATTAATTAATAATTTATAGTTATGTTTTGTGTAAACTTTGTTTACCTATCTCCAACAGAATAGCCGCTAGGAAAGAACAACGCACGCAGGACCTGTATCAAAAAAAAAAAAGATTATTAACTATAATTTATTGAGATCATGGAGAAACCATCGTGGGTACAAATTAGTGCTTAATTCAAGGTATTGAATTATGTTGTTGAAATTTGATGAATTCGAATTCGGTTTTGACATGGCATCGGTTTTTTTTTCAATTTACAAAATGTGCCACCATTGCAAATATTTATTGATTTCAACAAAATTTTCCGGTTTTACAAATATCTTGAAACTAAGTATTCGAAAAAGTTAAGTAGAAGAGTATCATGGAAATCATTTTAAATTATCGTAGACGTAATAGTTCGAAAGGTTAACATTATTAATAAAATAATAGGAAAAAGTGCAGTAGATTTTAATCGTCAGGAAATGATAGTAAATGTGTGTGTTAGATTTATTTTTGGGTTAGAAATGATTAATGACGGTAACGTAATCCACCCCGCCGCGAGGATTACAAGCAACTATTTGTCTCAATTAGATCAAACGTATACTATATTAAACTTGATAGAGGGTCTATAATATTATGATATCATTCTATTTGCATGGAAATTCGTCAACATTCTATAAATTTATTCCCCGAGGCAATAAAATGAAACGGCCGTCCCAAATTCGCCCCATTCACGCATAGCTGTATCGTTAGGATATTTTATTTCTTTCGTTATGATCCTTTAGGTTATTGATTTTAATAATTTATTAACTTCATTTTGCTAAGTTGTTTCTTAAGAAATTATTTAATTGAGTATAAAAAAAGAATGACACCGACGGGTTTGTTTTTGCTATTTTCTGATTTGAATTTTCATCTATAATGTTAAAATATTATTAAAGTTTTAAGCCCTTAATGGCAATTTTAAACTTTGTCGTGTTTCCTGAAGCTACTCATCCTGACCTTTTTTATGTTATCCTCCTTTTATTTTTGTTAAAACTTAGCCGCTTTACAAAAGTATTTCTTTTCAAGTATAAACCCTCTTTTTTATCATATGCTACGTTATTAAAAAAAGTTTGTTCACCTTAGATAAGGGTTCCCGAAATAAGGAAAACAAGGGGAATCTAATTTATGTAGATATACTTTGTTATTTTTATAAATTATACTGACGCAAAACTTGTATCTTTTTTACTTCTTCTTTCTCTCTCTCTATAAAAATAAATTCAGCTTTTCCAAGAGAATTTTATTTGGGCTTTTAAAATTTATTTTGATATTAATATAAATTCCGTATAAGTTTTTGAATTATGAATACGGGAAATGAAAATTAAGATTAAACTGTATTGTAGTGAACAAATTTCAGGCGATCCGTCAGAAAATTTCATATTATGTCGTTACATTTTCTCCACATAGAAATGACAGCATATTTATAACATCGTATTTTATTTGTGAAAGAAATACGAGCTCAGCAGAATTGTTTTGTGATTTCAGATTTATATTAATACTTTTTCTTAAAAATCTTGACAAACGACATTTTTTATTATTATCGAACACGTTTATGTTAAAAATTGTTGTACAAAATACTACTTTAACTGTTTCTTATGTCGGGATAAGGATGAAATATGAAATACGAAACACCAAAACATCTTCTTTTGCTCTCTTTTATTGTCTAAGATAACACATAATAGTTTGACCCAGTATTTGTAAAATATTTTTGGTAGGTGTAATTATTTTGCCGTTTTATTTATTTACGACGTTTATGCTCAAAATCTTGGATAAACTCTGAATATATTCGATTTTTTTTTATTTACCCATACGCTTTTGGTTAGATTTTAAGTTTTGGCGCGGTTTTTATTTCTATTATTTAGAAAGTCCAATCATTTTTTATGTGTTATGCACAAACCGTGAAATTTTACTAGGCTGAAGTTACATTGGGACTGGGATGTACACTCAGCGGCAAATGACGCGCATCATCTTAACGATAAACTCAGTGAAAATTATATTAAAATTTGAATTTAAAAATTTTTAATGTTTTAATACGGTTTAATCATTTTTATGCATAGTTAATAATTAAAGACTAATCACAAAGTTACGTATACGGAACATATAAAACAAATTGAAATTTGGATTAATTTTATTTTTTTTTAATTAATGACTTGCCACTACCAATCTTATACACCACATTAAAGTGGAGGCTTTCCTCTATCAGGATTTTTGCGGGTTTTTTTTTTATCTTAATGAGGCTTAAAGTTTGCGTTCAATTACATATACAGGGTGATCTGCGTAAAGCGTGCATTGAAAGTTTAACTTGCATATAAATCAAAACTTGAAATTTGGTTTGCGGCCATAATTGACCATTTTCGTTCTACCTAAAATATTTTTAGACCTTCAGCCCAAAGTAGCTATCAACTATCTTATTTTAAATACAAACCTATAATTTCTATTACATGTGTCGGTTGTCCATATAATTCTGAGTTTACATAAACTTAATTACGTTATCTTATTCTTGACCGTTTTTGATATATGTAATTTTTTTCAAAAAATGGTGTGTGTAGTAGTTAACGAAAAAAATTTATCTCGCAAATCAGTAGAGATTATAAAATTAAATTTATGGAGCAGTTGGCTGAAAATCCAGGCTTACTCCTGATGTCTAATTGGTAGTTCCATTTTGTACGATATAGGCACAGGCAATTTTAAAATATCACAATCAAAATGATCAAAAGTCAGTTTTTTCACCTTCTGATTTTTATTATATCATTCGAGAAAAAATTGAAAATTTCTTACGCCAAATTCCTCTCGAATGACTTAAAAAAGCAGAAGATGCCATTTGAAAAAATTTACATTTTTTATTGCGATATTTGAAAATTGCCTGTGCCCATATGGTACAGTAAGTCTGGAATTCCAGTCAAATGCTTCATAAATTTTATTTTATAAACTCTACTGATTTGCAAGATACAAATTTTTACGTTAGCTATTACAAAGGACATTTTTTTGAAATAATATATATCAAAACGGTCAAGGATAAGATAACATAATTTAGGTTATACAAACTTATAATTATATGGTCAATCGACCCAGGTAAAAGGAATTATTGGTTTGTATTTAAAATAAGAAATTTGATACAATTTCTGGCACACCCTGTATAGCTGAAAGTCTGAAAATATTTTAGATAGAACAAAAATGATCGATTATGGCCGCGTACCAAATTTCAAGTTTCTGATTTATCTGCTAGTTAAAAAAATTTTAATGCACGCTCTACGCAGATAACCCTGTATACACTATGTTCAAGATAAGAATGAACAGCATGGTGAAGATACATAAGGTAGCTCAAATTGCAAAAAAGTTGGGCAATTTAGAGTATATTTACATGGTGTTTGAAAACTTTAATATTATTTTGCGTTTTCGAGATTTTACAAAAAAATCAATTTTTGGATTTTATTTTTCGTATTTTGCGCTTATTTTAAAAAATCTAAAACACTTTTTTATTGACACTTTTAGAGCTTTAGAAAATGGTGCTTTCAAATTTTTAATCTAACATTTCGTCTCGGAGAAGCCATCAACAACTTTTTATATGGTCCGCATACAAAAAAAAACACTTTGTATTTGGTAGTGTTTTTATTACAAACTCAACAATGTATCACTTACAATTGTTTAGAACCTAATTTTGTAAGAAATAGTTTAAATTGTTCAACTTTTTTGCAATTTGAGCGACCTTGTGTCTTTCACCGTTTCCAAGATCCCCATGCTGTTCATTCTTATCTTGGACACAGTGTATACAGAATGACATTGGAAATGCAACATCCAGAAAAAAATATTCTTTTTCGATAATTTTTGTACACAAGTTTGCTAACTGCAAAGTGTGCTGTGATAAAGTTTTCAACTGTTTTCGCAGAAATTTTGTCACTTCTCACAATAAAAATATTTTTTAACAGCGGTCTTATAAAATTATTTGACGTGGGTTAATTGTTATTAGAATAAATGATGCCTCGAAGACTACACATAGATTTTGAAAGGGGGCGAACTGTTGGGCTTCACGAAGCTAATTTTTCATAATTACTCTATGTTTGAATTGCAATGCTACCACTGTTATGTGGGTTTGGCAAACGTGGTCTGAAGAAGGGAAAAAAGAAGAGTACGACCCACTGGACAACCAAGACGCACTACTGCTCGGCTAGATCGCAGCTTAAGACTGTTGGCTTTCAGAGACCGATTCTCGACTAGCCAACATATTGGAGAACAGTGGTTGGGACCAGTTTTTTAAACAGTTTATCGCCGTATAAGGTCTTTTGGACTCTTCTCTTACCGTCCACAGGTAGTGCTTCATTTCACAGCCGAACATTGGCGCCAAAGACTAGAGTGGTGCAGAGAACGCCAGTAATGGGGAGTATATACAGCGATGAATTCCAGAATTTGTTTCGGGATGCACGATGTCCGTAGAAGAGTAATAAAAAGACATGGAGAGATGAGTCCGATTGGGTTTGCTGTAGAACGGCACGTGCACCGCCTTGTAAGAGTTATGGTTTAGGAGGTAATGCTTATGGTAGCCGATCACCATTAGTGTTGATTAGCGGCCCATGACAGCAGTTCATTACATTGACGACGTCTTTCAACCCTTTCTACTGTTACTAATTTCTACAAGGTCGTCCATAAACTAGTTTTCAGCAGGATAACGCCCGCCCAACGTAGCCAGATGAACAATGAACTTTTTTGAAGATGCTGGGATCGGTATCCTGCGGTGGCCAACCAGATCCCCCGATTTACACCCCATTGAACATATGTGGCATGTGATGGGCACAATTCTGGCCAACTTGCAACATCCTCCACAGTAATTGGCTGACATCCAACGACATATTTAAGTTGCTTGGGACACATTGGCACAAGAGGAACTTAATCACCTAATTTCATCGATGTCCGGGCGTCTTAATGAGTGCATTCTGAACTGACGTCTTTTTCTATTATTTATTATTGTTTATATCCGAAATTATAATCAATTTGTTACATACTTAAGACAAATGCATGATAGTAAAATCACTTCAAAAAAACAATTTCTTCTGAGTGTTGCATTTCTAATATCATTCAGCTAACTTTATCAAATTGAACTTTCAATTTATTTGTTTTTTTTTAAATTAAGGACTTGCCGTCGCCAATTTTAAACACCACGATATAGAGGAGGCGTTTCCTCTACCATGCCCTTTTAGCCGTTTTTTATACTTTTACATTTTTTTCGATTTTAATGAGGCTTAAAGTTTGCTTTTTATGACATATGTACTTTACTAATTTAAACTTTGAGTTTTTTTTCTTTTGAAAAATTAAGGACTTGCCGCTCCCAAACTCAAACACCACTTTAAAGAGGAGACTTCCCTATTAGCCGTTTTTCATACTTTTGCTTTTTTTCGATGTTAATGAGGTTTAAGTTAGTATTCTGTTACAGACGTACTTTGCCAAATTGAACTTTGAATTAATTTTTGTTGAAGAATTAAAGCTTTGAGACGCCAATCTGAAACACTTGGTCAAAGAGGAGGCTTTCATCCTTCAGGACCTTTCAGGTCGTTTTTCATACTTATGGCTTTTTTCGATTTTAATGAGGCTTTTTGCAACCTATTACATACCTACTTTAACCAAATTGAACTTTGAATTAAGTACTTGCGGCCGCCAATCTCAAACACCGCGTCAAAGAGGAGGCTTTAATCTATCAAACACTTTTAGCCGTTTTTAATACTTTTGCTTTTTTCTGTTTTAATGAGGCTTATAGTTTGCGATTGAAGTTTGAATTTAATTTTTTGAAAAATTAAGTATTTGCCGTCGCCAATCTCAAACACCCCGTTAAAGAGGAGTCTGTCCTCTATCAAATCCTTTTGACCATTTTTCATACTTTTACTTTTTTCGATTTTAATGAGGCTTAAAGCTTGCGTTCCATGATATACGTATTTTATCAAATTAAACTTTGAATTTGTTTTTTTTAATTAGACCCTTTTGTCGTTTTTTATACTTTTGCATTTTTTTTTTATTTTAATGAGGCTTATGTTTATCTTCTATGACATACTTACTGTACTAAATTGAACTTATTTATTTTTTGGAAACACCGCGTTACAGAGGAATCTTATCTCTATTCGGCCCTTTTAGCCGTTTTTCATATTTTTGCTTTTTTAGTTTAATGAGACTTAAAGTTTTATTTCTATGACATACGTACTTTACTAAAATTTAAACTTTGAATTTATTTATTTTTTTAATTAAGCACTTGCCGTCACCAATCTCAAACACGTTAAGGAAGTGTATTTCCTCCATCAAACTCTTTTAGCTGTTTTTCATGCTTTTGCCTTTTTTCTCTTTTAATGAACCTTAAAGTTTGAGTTCTATGATATATCGACTTTACCAAATTGAACCTGAATTTATTTATTTTTTTTTAATTATGGCTAATCTCAAACACCACGTTAAATAGTAGGTTTTCTTCTATCAGTCCCTTTTAGCCGTTTTTTATACTTTAGCTTTTGTCAGATTTTAATGGGGCTTAAAGTTTGTATTCTATGACATACGTACTTCAGTAAATTCAAGTTTGAATTTATTTTTTTTTAAATTAAGAACTTGCCGCCGCTAATCTCAAACACACGGTATAGATCAATCTTTCCTTTATCAGGACCTTTTAGCCGTTTTTCATATTTTTGCTTTTTTTAAATTTTCATGCGGCTTAAAGTTTGTTTTCTATGACATACGTACTTTACCAATTTAAACTTTGAATTTATTTAGTTTATTTTTTTGAAAAATTTAAAACTCTGCCACCGCCAATCTCAAACACTATTTTAAAAAGGAAGCTTTCTTTTATCAGGTCCTTTTAGCCGTTTTTAATACTTTTGCTTTTTTATTTTAATGAAGCTTAAAGTTTGCGTTGTATGACATACGTACTTTACGAATTTAAATTTATTTATTTTTTTTAATGAAGGACTTGCCGTCGCCAATCTCAAACACCACGAATAGAGAAGGTTTTCTTCGATCAGGCCCTTTAACCGTTTTTCATACTTTTGCTTTTTCGATTTTAATGAGGCTTAAAGTTTGCGTTCTATGACATGCGTACTTTACTAAAATCAATTTTGAATATATTTTTTTCAATATTTGAGGACTTGCCGCCGCTAATTTGAAACACCACTTTAAAGGGTAGGTTTCTTCTATCAAACTCCTTTAATCGTTTTTCATACTTTTGCTGTTTTTCGATTCTAATGAGTCTTAAAATTTGCGTTCTATGACATACGTATACTTCACTAATTTAAACTTTGAATTTAATTTTTTTTAAAACTTAATAACTGGCCGCCGCCCAACTCAAACACCATGTTATAGAGGAAGATTTCCTCTATTAGGCCCTTTTAGCCTTTTTATACTTTAAGCCTCAATAAAATTGAAACAAGCTTTTTGCGCAAAACTCACCGTCAGTTCTTATTCTAACTAACGTGTAAGAGAGTATCGAAAGTGTAGAAAGACGAATTGAAAATGAAAATTGCGTTTTAGAAAAAAATACTTTAAACAAAAGTTATAGGCAATAAAATTTGCAGCACCTTTTTTTATCAATTTTCTTGTATAATTAATATTGGATGAGATATTTTTAAAACAATTAATGTCAGGTGATAGTCATATCTCAGTAATTACTTATTAGATAAAAAAAATAGTTTAAACAAAACTTGTGTATAACTAAATTGTAAACAACTTTTATTAGAAAAATGAATGTGTAAAATAAATATTTTGAAAATCTATGTAGGTTAACAGCTTTTTTGGTTTTGTAAATTAATTATATCTGCGGAATTATAAATAACACCCATGTGCAAAGTTTCATAAAAATCGGACAGGTGATTTTCTTGATATCTTGTTTACATACAGACGAACGGTCGGCTTCCAGACGTCTGACAGAATTTTTTTGCTTTATTATAACGTACTAACTAAATGTGAAAAAAAGGAGTGTTAAAATTTTTGGTTTGAAATCGTCGCATAATTCCCCTTATTTAAAAGATGTGGAATAAAAAAGCAAAAGTATGAAAAAATTCCGAAAGGGCCTGATAGAGGAAAACCTCTTTTAACGTGACGTTTGAGATTGGGCGGCAAGTCTTTAATTTAAAATAAATATTAATTTAAAGTTCAATTTGTAATGTATGTTCCATACGTAATTTTGTGATTAGTCTTTAATTATTAACTCTGTAAAAACATTATGATTGTATTTTTAAACACAAATTTTAACATAATTTTCACTGTGTTTCTTGTTAAAATGATGTGCGTAACTTTTACCGCGGAGTATACATCCAAATCCCAATGTAACTTCAGCTTGGTAAAATTTGGTCAAATTTTCACCAATCTATTTAAATGTGTTGTGAATTATCTACAGCTTTTAAAATATATTGGGTAGAATTCAATATAAAATTGTAATCAATTGCGTGTTTACTTTATTTGAATGTTAACGTATTTTTTTAATATTCACTCGATTGAATCGTAAAAATTAATTAGTTTGAATGAGGCGCGGAAGTGGTAGGTATTATGTTGTAGTTAACTAACAATGTATACAGTAGAGTGTGATAAGTTAAGTTAGTTGTCCAGATCTTACTTCTTGAATCACTTTAATGAAAAGTACGAATTCTTCGTGCTCGAATCGAGTAATCGGGTTTTGGTAAGATATATCTTATATGGAGAGAATGGGAAGCGCGCGTCCTAAGAAGTAACACAAAAATATTATTTTCCATAATGAACTCGAAGGATTTTAGTTACCAATAAAGGTTTTAGAATTTATGAAGAATGGGGGTGTATATAGAATCAATAGACTGCCGGCAATATTCATTTCAATACGAAATTTGTCATTCATCCTCGAAATTGGATGGGAATTTATGATTGAAATGAAAATTGGGAATCCAACGAAGCAGAAAAGAATACGGTTCTAATAATACATGAAAAGATATATGAAACGATGTTGTTTAAATGAAACCGAAGCTCTGTTTATTTCAATTCAATACCATCGTAAAACGGTCATAGAATCCCTTAAAATACCTTATACAAATTTACGATAATTGGCAACCAGTAATAAAATAAAACAAGGGATTATGTTGCCTTTTGGTTTATCTCGGCTTGGAATCGTATTTATGTGGATTTTAATTGGAAAAGCTGCTAAGCTATCTCGCCGAAGTTTGCAAACAAGTAAAAATTCTTCTCGTGTTTGTATCTGGTTTATTTAGTTATTTTTTACTTTACTTAGTATTTGTTTTCTTTTTTGCCGACGTCTCTCGTTTATAGATTATCTCCGTGTAAAAAAAACCTAATTAAAAGCGTGTGCTCAACCTCAAAAAATATATTTTGTTGTCCCAGTTCGTTTAAATAATTTGATTACTTGGTTCGGTTTGTTATCACGCAATCTTGTCACGTCTTTCTTTTTATTGTTTAGCGGACAGTTGATCATATAAAAGGTCCATTTATGTGTTTTCGTCGCCCATTTTGGCTATTAAACTGGGGGCCTTCTTGCAACATTATCGTTTATCATAAAAATCCGATTTTGAGAACATTCCGTTTCTAAGTCGTATCAATTTTCTGATTCGCCCTATAAATATTGATAGTTATTTTATGGTTATTACCAAATATTTATTATTTATTTATTTTTGTACGCTGTCGTAAATTGAATTTTTTTTTCAAAGAATCGATTAGAAATTTGTATTGTTAAAATGAAAATAAAAATTTGTTGTCACTTGTTACCTATACTTTAAACAACATTATTTGTATTTTACGTTTTTTAAATTGACCTAATTTCACATTTATATTTACATAATAGATATAAAATTTTTTCAAGTTATTGATAGAAGGAAAATCATAGTCAAAAGAGGATCAGTGTGGGTCAGCCTGTAGGTGACAAAGTTTAGGACAAACATAAACCTCCACTTTGTGCAAATTGAAAAAAAAAAGATCACAATTTAGAACTAGTTTGTACCCAAAAAATTAGAATTTGTACTCAACTAGATTCACTGTAATTTCAACAACACAACTAAAGGCTTTGAATTAAGAGGGGCATTTATCTAACGCTTCATCGAGAATTGGAAGTTATAAAACACACATAACGTAAGAGGGGTTAGACGAAAGCGGTAAGCTAGTTGTACGGCACGTGTGAAAACTTAAAAATTCGGGTTCACCCGTAATAAATACATTTTTACTTAGCGATTTTCTTATCTCTTTCATAACATGGATATGATTAATGGTAATATGATCCGAAGCTAAAATAAGATAAGCTCCTTAAAAAAACAAACTTTTTTAAATAATAAAGTAAATCTGTATTAACCGACAGCTACCGACAAAATTCTGTCGTTGCTAGATCAAATTGCTAACGAATGACGTGGGGATAGACAATCGCGTGGACATTATTAAATACTTAAAAACTTTGTGCAAATGCTCTTGCCGTTTTGGATATTTTAGATTTAATTATTACCCTATCTTAATGAAATTTTGCAACCGCCGATGTGATTATACGTTACCAACGTCAAATATAATAGTTTGAGTACAGTATTATTCTAAAAATACTGTTTTTGGGTAGAATGAGACACCAAGATTTAAAAAATGGTAATGTAAGTGACTACAGCTAGACAAAACTTCGTTCGAAGCGTTCGAAGTCAGATCACTCAGGAGAAACATGTACGAAAAAGCAAGTGAACTTCACGTCTAACTGGGGTCCCAAAATGTCATTTATTATAATACAATACAGTCCAGGAAAAATGTCATTTGAGTGGGAAATAATCGCGCAAACGGAATAAAACCACATAGGATTGTGGGGGGGAAGGCTTTGCTGAATATAAATCTTATGCACTCCCATAATCGCAAAAGGGTTATAACTCGCGATGTTGTGCTTGTATAAGCGATTCAAAGTTATCGTTTTGCGGGGGATTTTACGTGCTAACATTTTAGTTCTTTCGACCAAACTCGAAAAATCGAATTGTGCTCAAAACTGGTTTTTTTTAGAAACAAATGCGGATTTGCTTGGATTGGCGGAAATCTAAGAGTTTTTATGGGCAACAATTTTGGTCTTCTCACGAACTTTCGAAATTGATACTTTTTGAGTTCCATTTTTTCAAAATCTCGTTTTTCTCGAAGGAAATTGCGGAGAAGTTCATACGGCGACTCTTTTGAATTCTTTCCGCGCGCAGGATAGTTTTAGTCATGATCACCGACCTTGCAAAATCAATCGAGTGATGGAGTTCGAAGAAAACGATTTGAATGCGCATCCTAGCTGCTCATAGCTTGAAGAAGAAGATTTGAAACCGCCGCCGCCCATTTCTGATGTTTAAGACGAGGAAATTGTTCAAAGGAAAGTTAGAGAAAGAAAAATGCAGGGGAAAGTGTGAAGGAAACTGTGAGCCCAAAGCTTCGGCCGCGGATTGAACGAGGTGATTCCGAATATTCAAACTGAACACGTCGCCATGGATTACGCATCCCGGGGACACTACGTTTAATTAATTCGAGAGATTAACCAAAACTGTTGGACGCGCAAAAATGATTCGAAATTATCTCAGTACGAACTTCTCAGCAGGCGGCGCCTTGTCCGCCAAAAAACTCCGGAAAACGGACGAAACTAATATATTGCAATTTATGGTCCACATCTCGAAAGTATCGATTTGAACAATTCGCGGGATAAGACCAAAATTTTTGCCCCCTAAAAACCGCACAAGTTTTTTCACGCAGAAATTGGCGCGAGAGGAAAATTTCAAAATTTTTTCTTTTGCAACGCCATATCTTGAAAAATGTAAGTCTAATGAGTTTGTGGGATAGGACCAAAAAATTTAGGGCGTCAAAAACTGAACAGAATGGGCGTCTTTCAGAGACTCCTGGACCTTGTGTAGTTTCGCCAATTCAAGTGGAATCCATTTGTTTCTAAAAAAATTTATATTTTGAAAAATGTCGATTTTTCAAGTTTGGTCAAGAGAACTAAACGTGTAGGGCGCAAAATCTCCCGCAATATGATTGCTTTAGATAGCTTGTACGAGTAAAGGAATTTAATATTAACGTTCCGGGGGAGGGTGGATTTAGAAAACTTACATTTGTATTCAGCAAGGACCCCCTACCAGCCTATGTGGTTTTTTCTGTTTTGCGCGATTATTTACAACTCCCACCTTTTTTCAGGACAATTTCTCCGGTCTGGTATACATATGATAACAACTTTTCTAGGGTATCAACTACTACTAGCCCATTGTTCGTAGGTAAACATCAACATCAAGGCTTACTATCCTTGTTTCTGTTTCCGGTGGAGGTTCTTCCAAAACAATGTCAAACCTATCTTTGGTGATCAGCTAATTCCTTTAAGGTTAATCTTCTTTTCTTTGACAACCGTTTTCCTGTTGGCGGCTTCCTCGAGGCATTATGTAACCTTTGTTGGTAAATCCCCCTTTAAAATAATCGCTAAGTCTTTGTTATGCATATTTAAGTTAAGTAGAATTTTATTCACACGGAAAAATTGTTTGTCGTTTGATGTTGTACGTGATACTTGTCTAATTTCCTTATCTTGCATAGTTGCAAGTGGCGTACAGTTCGTTGACTTCATCTTTAAATATATAAATGTTTGGTGTCTTATTGTATTTTCTTAATATAGTTCTAAATTGTGAGCGGTACGTGGTTAAGGGATGATAAGAATGCCACTATTGCCGTTTTAAGTCAGTCGATGATGTGCTCTCGCTGATTTTAGTTACGTGTGTAACTCACAGTTAGTTAGGGGTGTTGTTCCCTGTTTCGCAAGTTTGCCGATATTGTATTTGTTTATACGACCGAAAAATGTAACCTTCGAAGTTTGCTGGGAACTGAACTTAAAGTCCTTATCCAGTTTCGCAATGTTGCTGTTTTAAATTTCCGTACTACAAACATTCATTCCCACCTTGTCGAATTTGTTAAAAGCCTCTTTTTTTTTATTTATGTTTTCGTGTATTATGTTAACTTTTAACACATTTGTGACGGTACCTTACAGGACAGGTTTTCAGTGAACAAGGACTGAAGTTATTTAACATCGTAACTTTGTTTGACGCCCTCCCGACTTTGACGAATTTATCGATTGTTAATGACGAGTTTGCAACAATTTACTACGATCTTACCATTTCACGAAGGCATATCATCTCGCGACCCACCCTCCCTCCACTGAGCTACGTAGCAACCCCCATTTATGTTACGTTTTTAATTCAAAATTGTCGTTAACAGGATAGAGCAGAGGTTGAAATCTTAATCTTTGACAGATATTGTGTCTTCTTCTTAGTTTACATCAGCAACATTATTTCCTATCGTTTTAGACCATAAACATTGTTTTCTGGCAATTAGTGTCACGGCTAAGAAGTCTTTCCAGCAAATTGCTTACATTTGATCACCGGTATAAATGTTGACAGAAAGGCATTAAATTTGGGATGAGATATGAGAATTCAAGTTTTGGGGTTAAACTAAAAATAACGAAGCTACGAGAGTTAAAACCCAACAAATCTAAAATATCAGTCTACAGAATCTTACAAATTTGTTTAGGCTTTCGCGACCTGTTTGTGAACTAGTGTTGTTAAGGTTTGGGTCTAAAGGCCGACGTTGGAAAGACAGAGGTTGGATGTAGACTGATGAGTTCTGCTTTGTTTAATGTAGTTATATTGGTTAAAAGGGGGCGGGGCTTGCATCGGGCCGGTCAGATCCCGTTTTTTCGTAAGGTGCTGTTCTTGAGGATTGGATTCCAGATCTGGTTACTTTCCTTTTGTTGAAGTTTTCTGAATGTTTATGAATCTCATTGGCTTCCCTAACCAATATGTTATGATAACCGTTAGCCGCTACTGTACTAAAAAAATTGTAAACTTTTAAATGATCTATGCTTATTTGAAAATTTTGAAAGCGCTATCTTTTGAGCAGCACGTATACCATTAACAAGTTACACTCTTCGTGTGAACACACGGTAACTTTGACGTCAATTTGTTAAAGAAAATTGTTTAAAGTGAACCTGTTTGGGTACAGTTTTAACATGGGAAAATACAGAAATTCGTGCTGAGATAAAATTCGTATTTTGGGTGGTGTAAGTAAAAGTATTACAGGAATCTGTTTCATTATTTCCGTCTATTCATAGATGGACTTTTGAGTTTAAACGGTTGATCCACGTTCTCGCCGACTAAAAATTGATTGATTTTGTACATGATATAGTTGTAGAAGATCGTTCCAATAGGAGAGATTCTTAATATCTCAGATGAAAGGTTGTGTCATTGTGGATGCCACATTTGTTAAATTTGGATTAACAAGGCACTAGAGTACCACTATGATCCAACATTGCAACAACAAACTGAAGAGTGGCGAAAATAAGACAGTGTTATTGTAATCTTTTTGGATCAACTGGACGTGAGGATTGTGAGTTTGTATCATCAGTACAATGTACCGGCCTACAAAATCTAGCTCTGTCTGACATCTAACTTTTTCTGGGTATTTTCAGAACACTACTTCAGAAATGGTGTAAATTAATTGGAAAATTGCTGAAAAATGTATGTATAACTTTTGAAGAGATTATTTTGAAGATTAAATGTATTTTGGTTCATAAAGTTTAAACAGGGCATTGATTAAACACAGTGAAGACGGTCTGGGTTCAAATAATTCTAAAAGTAAATCCACTCACTACATCTAACAAAAAAACATGTTGGTAATAAAATTAAGAAAGTAAAACAAAGAGAAACAAAAATGTGTTAGGAACTAAGAAAAGCCAATATTAATTTTTTTATCAACAAAAATAAATGCAATAAAAATACTTCAATATCAACCCAAATTAAATTTTTTTGAATACCCTAACGAAAAGGTTAAGGGCGAGTCCCGATTTTCCAACCAAATTGTTTACCTTTCAATATTATGTTACAATGATGAGCTGCTAACTTAACTTTATTATCTGGCCGGCCCAACTTCTTTAATCCCTCTGTTCAAAGTCATCTTTTTATGTCAACATACCCTTTATGTCTTTGTTCTTCTTCTTTTTCTCTTTCTTTCTCCGTTTATAATAACTTATACTGTCTGCTACAATGTGTCCTGGCGACATCGCCAGGTCAGTGTTTCTTCTTTTTCATTTCTCTCAAAAACTCTGCATCACCACATTTATCTACCCATAGAGAAATTGTCAAATTGAGTTTTAATAGCCTCAACATTGACGAGTATTATAATAGCACTTGTTTTATCTAGGGTCCATAACGAATTTGAATAGTCTGCCTTCTCTGAGAATATTTATTAGGAATTTTTCAAATTCTCAGTACCACTATTGTCTTTTGAAATTTCAACGTCTTCATTAGATTGCTTTCCACGATCTACCTTATGGTAGTGGGTGCCTTAGGTTCAGGTTTATTTAGTCAACTTCTAGCTAAGCTGCTTGGTTGTAGACTGAATTTTTCAAATAGTAGATCTGGTTCGGATAACTTTATTACACTATTTTTAACAAAACTTGATAAACGTTAGGTTCATATAAATTTTTTATAGTTTTGGGATTCATCTTAAATCGTTTCACTTTTGGAATTTGGACTTTAGATACTGTAGCCCTATGAAGTAATTAAGTACCTAGATAGTCGGGAAACTTTTGGTGAGTGTGTCGCATTTCTCTGGCAATACTATTACCGTGTTAGTAAGGGGTGTGAGCCATAGTCAAACTATGTGAAATACCCTGCCCGTTCAAAGTTTGGTGATAATAGTCAAAGTCACTACCATTATCGGAGAGTAGCACTATCATGACACATCCTCTGGCTCTGTTCTGAACAATAATTAGCTTGAGCGTATTACTTAGTCTAGGGTACCGTTATTGTTGGAGCGGTGGTAACTATAAACACGTTGTTTTTGAATACAACTGTGCATATTGAAGTAACGATTTGAACCAGATATATTACATCGCCGCTCTTATTGGTGGTGGGAAGAAGAAAAGTGTGGCCTTGGTAAGAACAGAGGAGGAGGTGAAAGGAATGATAAAGCTGATGACTCGATGTTCAGAAAATAAGAAATTAAAAGTAAATGTAGTAATGAAGAAAAAAGTAGACAAAAGGAAGTGGAGAGAGGAAGAAATAAAGGTGTTGAATAAGTATAAATACCTAGGATATACGGTGAGGTACGACAATAAGGTTGAAGAACAGATTAAGGAATTAGAGCAAAAAGAGAACAACTTAATAGGGAAGTAAGGGGTATACGAAAAAGAACATTTGGAGAGAAAAGGGGTGGATATTTGAGAGAATAGTGAAAAATGGGAGTAAGAACGAGGAAAATGACAACCAGTACTGGGGGAAGGACGAAGATAAGAGGTGTAGAATGTGTGGGGAGGGGTGGGAAATATAGAGCATTTGAAGCTAAAATGTAATGAAATAATAGCAGAGGAAACAGTAAAAGAGTGTTGCTGGGTGAGAAGGGGATGGGATGAGGAAGGTGGTGGAAAAAAAAAGAAAAAGAAGAAAAGGATAGAATGAAGAAAAGAGCCAGAGAGAGTTTTTTTGTTTTGTTTTTCTGTTTATTTTGTTATTTTAAGAATTGTAATAAATTGAATTCAATTGAACAACACCATACACGAAGTTCTTTCCCAAATTATCATTATTAAACCAAAATACAATAACTTTTACAAAATAGTAGTTTATTTCTGGACCCTTTTCTTTTGATGTTCTTCCGCCTTCAAGAGATATCTTTATCGATTTTTAATGGGGATCGTTGTTTCATTCTATTCCGTTGGTGTTGAACTTGAACTTGAACTCTTTGGGAGATGATTTAAAGAATCGGGGTGCTTTGTCCTCTGTACCCCCTGTTACCAGTTGGTAGTGGGGTTGACTTCTTATATCGAGAGTCTCTTGATCGCCACCTCTTCTTAGTATAAACATGGTATATCACGTGAGGTGATGTCACATTTGGATAGGAGAGGTAGGTAATTTGAGACCCTTTCTGACCCTATACTGTTCTAGATTAAAGATGGTGATGGAAAATTGTGTAGGATGGTTGATAATCAAGACTGTTTTTACCAACACTTTAATCAAGTTTACTCTGTTTGTTTCTTTGGATAGAATCGTGTAATTCATTTTTCATCTACTGCCCAATGAACTAGATGTAATTGCATTATTATAAGCCGGATGTATTTATCTCGTTGATGTGGAGGTTAGCACGCCTGTTTTGTAAGTATGCGATCTCAGGTTCAAGTCTTCTGCTTAGAACAAGTATTCTACTTTGTTTCTATTTCTGGATAAATGTTGATTAAATTAAATGTAAAAAAGTTTATAAACATTTTTTTTTCAGATAATTACTTAAAATATTTTACGAATATTTATCCAGTATCAACTTAAAATATTTCACAATATTTACTTACAATATTTATGAAAATGTTACATTTAAATTTTTGATTAATGTTATTTATATTTGTTTGTGCTACTGCTGATGGAAATGTTTTACGTAAATGGTAAAAAAAAAAATGCGAAAATCCTGACAATTAATTTTTATTTGAGATACGCAATTTCAAATATTGAATTTATTTCAATATCTATACTTAAAAGAGTATGTACTTCAAAATAGTATCTATTTGCCAAGATTTCATGAGTTACGAGTTAGTTATGCAAAGTTTGATATTTTACGATGTAAATACACGAATTTGAAATTCTAACACAGCCAATTACGAGATAAAGATGTTTGCTAAATACGAATAAACGTCTTATTTAAATAAATTTAAAATTAACAAGCTTCTACAAATTTTAAAGTTTACGTACCTATATCTATATTTGCTTTATTTTTCGGATGAAGTTTGAAAAGTTTAAAAACTACGTTTAGTTTGTTGTTGACTTAACTTATTTTTATGTTTCTTTAAATCTTTTTAAGAATCAAATTGTGATTTATATCGATAGTTTAATAATAATGTTTGTTTGCGTTGTTTGATCAATTTATTATAAGTTAATACTGAACGTGTGCTTGTTTTATTATTGTTAATTAATATACGATGTAAAAGTGCTTGACTAAAATTGACTATTTGAATTTTGAAATAATGTATTTACTTTATATTGTTATATTTAATGACAATATCTAAACTATAATGGAATAAAAAGACTGGTTAAAAAATTTATATTTTATTTGTGTGGTTTTTATAAGTTTATAAGAGAATCAATAATGTATGTCTTTTTATCAATAAATAAAATCAATAATTATACATTAGAGTGATGAAATAATGCAATTGTTATTTGCAAGAATTTAATAACACAAATAATAAGGAAAAATTGATTTTTGTAGAGCGGAAAATCCAATATAAATTTTAAATAAGTTTTTTAAAAAAGTAATTTCAGTAATGTTATTGTAGAATGTTTGATTAAAATGCCCTTGATTATCCAAACAACTTCGTTCCCACTAGATAATTAAATTTATGAAAGAAAAACAGCTCGAAAACATTTATTGCTGGTTCTGTTTGCTTTGAGCGTATGTTAAATAATATCTGTAGTATTACACATCTTTTATGATGTGGGGAATTATTTAAATACATATTCCCTCTGTTAACAGACAAAATGAAAGCCAAACAATGGGGTTGCTTGTTTTGCACGATATATAAATTATCTTTAAGGATAACTGCTTATATAAGAAATAACAGTAACTAAATAAACGAAGAGAGGAAACTTGTTTTCCCAGTTTTCACTTCGGAGATTTCAGATTAAACTTCTAAATTAAAAGAAAGTTTTTTTTTAAAGAAAAGACTCTTAAATTCAATGATCTGTAAACGTTGCATGTTGACAGGATTTGTCGATACCAATTGCGCGTCTATTTCAAATTAATGGAAAATAATAAACGGGAATAAATGTGTGACAAACTTTACTTTAGCATACCCATAATTTATTTGCTTTGGTGCGGTTTAGATGTTACCAAAGTTTTAACACATCAACATTGGTTCAAAGAGTTTTCATTTCAATAATTATTATCTTCCGTCCAATGGATAAAGAGTACAATATTATGTTTAGTAATACAGTATACGTATAAGTTTCGACATTCCTCTGCTTCCTTTTCAGTTTAGTCACTCTGGCACTTTTTCAGAGACTGTTTGATAATATATAGCGTGTCCCATTTAAAAAAAAGTATGTGTCGTTCACTCTGGTAATGTGTAACACCCTGTAAATACGATAATAATTATATATTGTGAAGTTATAAGTGGCCTATAATTTTTGTAAATACAAACTACAAACGCCCGCTTACTAGTTATTTATTGTAAAAACGAATCTAAAAAATTTACATTTTTAAAAATGTAAGAGGCATTATCGAATTTCTTTGAAATTGCTTTTGCAGTTTTGCTTAGTTGTACATTTCCATGTAGTAAGTAAAATGTGTGTCTTACGACATCTTGTGTAAAACATTGACACGTATGAATAGTATAAACTAAGAAAAATGCCAACAATTAATTGTAACGACATGTGTGCGTTTAAAGTGCATAGCGCTATCTAAGCGATAGCTTTAATGCTTGAAACACGTGTGATAAACGTGAACTTGTCGATAAACGCAACGAAGAACAGATATAAAACTTGTACAGAAGCATAACACGCAACGTCATTAATGTAGAACACTATGATATTTAATGCATCTTAAGAAACATGTTACAATAAATATTATAATCAAGTAATAAAATCACATTCAACTTTGTCAAATTAAAAATCAATTAAGAAAATGCGAATTTTAATGAGTCTCGCCAATAGTGTGCTGATGCGCTTGAGAGAATTAGTATTAAAGTTCACCAATATGTACAGAGTGAATCACCACCAACCGGACGGAGATTTATAGCAAAACAGTAAAAGTTTTACAAGTTTCGTCATTTAATAGCTTGCAGGTTGATACATTTTACATTTTATAATTATTTTGAAATATACAGTATGTCCCATCAAAGTTATATTTTTTCTTATGGAACACCGTGTATATCTTATTGTGCCTGTAAAAAATAAGGTATACTTTTATAAAGATTTCCTATACCTAAATACAGAGTGTTCTGAGTTACGTCGACTTTTCTTAAAATATGGAGTATTTAAAAAATATTTCTAATCCAATAAACCATAATAATATATCATATCGTTATAAAATCTAATCTTACGCGACTCAAGATAAGAGGTTAAATTTACATCTACAAAATGTCCACTTAGTGATTGAAAATGCGTAGAACGATAAGACTTCTAATTTGTATTAAAACAAATACTGAAAACACACGCATAAATTTGCAAACGCACTGCGACCGTTAATAAAAGAATAATTACAACGAGTTTTTCCAAGCCATTCTTAATTTCGATAACGTTCAAATATTTATTGAAATAACGTAAATAAATACCTGCAGGACTCGCTTCCACGTAACGGCAGAGCTATGAAGATGAAGATGAAACGGCTGTGTATTTTGAAGATGATGCAGCAATCGAAGACTTAAAGATCGATTCACAATAATTAATCCTGATAAACGCCCGAAACTGGTATGTCGTACCAGTAAAATTTCTTTCGAAGAAAAACTACACTGAGTAGGGTAATTTCGTTTGTAGTACGGGAGCTTTTATAAATTCGCGTTACCCGAAAACAGGACACAAAACTTAAGGCCTCAAAAAAAAACTTCGAAAACTGATTATTTCGGGCTGAAGAAAGTAGAAAGACCCTTATATGTTTCTTTAAAACAAGAAATTTTTATTTAATCTTCCACTACATATCGAAGTGAGTACTGCAACAGCGTAATGCAAACTGAGAAAAATTTCCAGACGACGAAATCACAGAAAAATGCTAGGAAGAATACCATGACACAGCAAAAATTTTGTCTCAAGGTTAAGCGAACGACAGACTGCAGCAGCGAGAGAAGGATAGTCACGTACGCCATAAATCGAAACTCAATGTTTCCTTTCGACAAAAATTCGACGCAATTTAATTGTGCAACACAAAAAGACGTATAGAGTATTTTAATATATAATAACTAGACATCTGTTTTGTCCTTTTGGGACTCTTTAGGAGTGAGAGAATTTGAGTGTAAGTTATATGTGCGGCTGTTGACTTGTAACCCAAACGTAGGTACATTATATGAGACTAACAACACCTAGTGCCGCTCGTGCTAACGTAGCACGTTTGCATAATAACCTATCCTGAAGATAGCGAGTAATTCACGGTGTTTGTTTGCTATTGTACAACCTCTTGCGAATTTGAAGCAGGTGATTTGAGGTTATTTTTATGCCAACGCCTAGTTGGCGGTAACAATTAAAGAATTGACTGTTTACTTATCTGTTGACACAGTTCCTTTAGTACAGATTACTTTTCGGACGTATTGCGTTAGCACTAGCGGCAATGATGTCGCAACATCGTATTAGTTTCAATTTATAATATATCGAGCGATTATAAAGTTTTTAGATAAGATATGGCTATGATTTTCCATGTCTTTGATAACTTTAGCTAATAAAATCTGCGCGCTTATTTTTAAGAACTTCAAAAACTTTTAATAGTATAAGGAACACTGAATTGGACAAGAACAAGATGGTAAAGTTTTATCAAATGAATTTGGTGTTATCAACAGTCTTACATTCAATGACGAACTTATTTCGCAAGAGTAAATATACTTGTATCTTAGTTTAAACTTGGATAACTTTAAGGATTCTGCATGCACATCCCAGTAAATATATCTCCTATCGGAAACAAAACAAAATAATCTCGATATATTGTGAAATATTTAAATATTGGTGACATACTTAAATATGAGTGAAAAATATTTGAAATATTGGCAAAACATCAGTTAAATACTTGAAGTGTATTGGTGATATATTTAAGTATTGGTGAAATATCTGAATATCTTGGTACATTATTGTCTAACATCTGACAAATTATGTTAATTCTATAAATATTTGCGAACATTTGAAATTACGTAATATAATTATTGACGAAATACGTAAATATTGATAAATCTTCAAATATTGGCGAAATATTTAATTTTTATTAAAACACTTGAAAAATTGTTGAAATAATATGAATATTGTTGAAATAATTAAATATTGGTGAAATACTTGAAATATTCTGTTGCGGTCAAAATCGAATTCCTATCGAAAACAAAACGAAACAATCTCGATACATTATGGAATATTTAAGTATTGCTGAAATAGTTAAATATTGAAGAAATGCTTAAATATTGGTGAAAAATATTTGAAATATTGGCGAAATATTAGTGACATACTTGAAATGTATTGGTGATATATTTAAATATTGATGACTATTTTGATACATAATTGAAAAAATGCACAAATAATTGTGTGACATTAACATAATATAGTTATTGACGAAATATGTAAATATTGATAAATATTCAAATACTGGCGAAATATTTTTGTTAAAATTGTTGAAATAATAGGAATATTGTCGAAATAGTTAAATATTGGTGAAATACTTAAAATATTCGTGAAATACGTGATATTTGAAATATGGCGTACACATTCTTTGCAGTGAACTAACTCTTTAAAGTTGGTTTTAAGTAGTTTGAATATATCTAAAAAGTAATTGAAAGTAAATTGATCAGACTCGAGTTCTCTGTTAGTTTTACACCTCAGTTTCTTATAAGAATAAACAATGAAA
Source organism: Abscondita cerata (assembly GCA_030710515.1). Lineage (NCBI taxonomy): Eukaryota > Metazoa > Arthropoda > Insecta > Coleoptera > Lampyridae > Abscondita > Abscondita cerata. Next base: position 202,114 of record JALBCR010004773.1, on the reverse strand, counting down.
AAGAAAAATATTGTTTAAAAGAGCTTTTGAAAATGCTTTTTGTAGCAAAAATAACTATTATTTTGATAAACTTAAAGAGGAAAGAAAAAAGATTAATAAAACGAACTTCGATATAAAAAAGCGTGGGATACTTTACCATTATATAATAAATTGACCTTTCGAATTAAATACCGTAAAAAAATTGAAGCATCCCACGCTTGTTTTATATTTTGTCATTCGATTCTAAATGTTAAGTTTATTGAAAATTCAATTGATTTTTAGCTTCAGATGCGTGTTCTTTTTAATGCGAGATTTATTCTAAAGATAAAGGCAATAAATCAGAAAACTCATTAACTGTAAGGAATATGATTTGATATTACATTATGGACAAATTGTTTAAAAACAAAACTCAATCGTCTTAAAATGACTTTTTTTGTTTTAGCATATTAACAATTACGTCAAGTTTATTTGTCTATTCTTCTTAATTTCAAAATCTTAAAATTGAAATAATGAGACATGGTTTTCTAGAATTACGTTTGAGCTACCCTACACTGATGAATTTCAGTAAGGCGAAACACGCGCAAGTAGGTGCTGTTGTAAGTCTGCAATTAACAATGGCTATTGTTTATATTCGGTTTCCAAGAATTGGACTTGTTCGTTAATTAAAAGGGAATATATTTTAGCGCGGCACTAAAAAATTCTTACAGGTTTCTACAAATTTTATTTCAATTGTAGATTAATACTTGACAATCTTCCGTAGTGACACTTTGTATCGTATCAATGTGTAATTAAGCTAAAACAATGAAAGTTATATTTTTTTGTCGTTTTAGATCAATTATGTTTTTTTTTGTTTATGATTATGTATGTACTTATTTTAGCCATAGCATAATCAGCTACTGAATTAGAGTTGATATTGATTTAGAGGAGGCAATTTTTACGTTTTTTTTTCAAATTATCAGTTTAATGGTTTATTTACTGAAACCTTTCGTATATTGTATAAGGGTATATTCATTTTTTGATAATTCATAACTAGTGGAACCTTTTTCTAATAGTTAACCATCTGGATAACCATCAGATGCTGTAAGAAACGTGTGATTTGCGGATCTAACAAAATAGAAAAGATTACGTAATATGTTCATTACATGATTTATAGCAGTTTTCAATTTTTTAAATTTAAAATCCATGTCGAAGGATCATGATAATAAAGGAATAATCGGCAAACTAAAAAAAAATAAAATTATTCAAGAAACATGTATGAAAATGTTTCATCAATGGTAACGAGTAGAAAATATATAGAATAAGAAAATTGAAAATCTCGAAACCTAAATGAAAGGAAAGGAGAACAAAGACATTGTGGAAAGTTAAAAATACAAATAAAGAAACGTAGAAAAAAATTGATAAAATTATTAAAGTGCATTGACAGGGGTATTATACAATGTGACGTTAATGCTAATGACTTTTTCCTTTAGTTTTTCCTTGATTTGTTTTTTAGGGTGTTTTGAATTTTGCTGTTCTTTGTAGATGCTTCATACCCTTGTTTTCCTTAATTACCTTTTTAATTAATTAGTCTTTCTTTTCTACTCACGCTAACCATTCCTTGAATTAACTTTTTATTTTAGTGTAATCCGCAGTACCTTTTTCTTTGCTTAAATAATTTATTTTCTTCTTTCTATCATATTCTTACTTTCTTTGGATTTTTGTTGCTTTGCAATGCAGGGACTGGCCACTCTGATTATAATTGTCAGTGTCGATTTGTTTCCGCCATATTCTTCTCCTACATGAGTGTTTGTCTAGTTCGCCACACTTTTATTTTGGTATTCGGTGTTTAGTTGCTTAATTTTTCTTTGTCTATTATTATTTTAGTATTTTGTTGTCTATTTCCCTCATCGGATTTGTCATCTTTCGTATAAATTGGGTCCAATATCGATTTGGTTTCTCTTTTCGTATTTACATTATATTACTCCATGGTCAACAAGAAAAACATGTTGTTCCTGAGAATCACCACTTTGGTTTCCGTAATTAAACGTCAAAACGTACGTCAATTTTCTTTAGAGTTTTTTTTTCGTGTGTGTTTTTTTAGGGGTTTTTGGTGCAAATATAAAATATGGAAGGTGATCGGTACCTTACAGTACTCCATGGTCAACAAGAAAACATGTTGCTCCTGAGAATCTTTGGTTTCGGACCTGGTCATCAAGACCCTCCCGGATAATTAGGAAAAAATCTACACACTTAATTAATATATTACATGTAAATACTAGGGTGGGTAAAAGGGTTAGCATGTTTAGGTTTTAGTGGTTTTCCTAAACCTTGAAGTAAATGCTTGCCAAGACGAACCAATCCACAATTGCACACGGTTTCGTCACCACACTGTACAGGTTTATACTGATCTTCTGGGGCACCATACATAACACTTACATCACAATACAATATTTAAAATGCACCATACGATTAAATAAATAAATTAATTAATGTCTGCATTTTTTAGAATAATTTGTTTTTCTTGTACGTAAACCTTTCTTTGTTACATTATCTTCTCCTCGCCGTTGTTTTTAAGAGAGTATATTATTTTCCTTTCTTTTGGTTCATCAGGTTAATCTGTTGGTTAAGTTGTTCTCCATGTACCCATCTAGTTTTCTTCTTTGTGAATTTGTGCTAAATAACCCTTACAAAAATCTTTTCTATCCACTTAGAACTTCTTCTACTTCTTCGTTTTGAATCGTCGTCCTCTTTATCTATCAGGGCATGGTCAATTTAGTTCATTGATTTTCAATTATACAGGGTGTCCCACTACTATGGACCATATGTCAACTTGTTTGAAATTTTAAATAGAAACATATATTTTTTATTTTTTATTCTGAATCTACTTGAAAAACTATGGCGACTTTATGTATACGAGTCTTACTCAAAAATGATACTTTTCGAGATATCCATTTTTAAACATTTAATTAGGTCAATATCGAACTTCTATAAGAAAGTGAATGTTTATAACATCTTACTATGCCGTGGAATTGATACTAGGCCTTAATACCGAAGATTGAAATTGTGAAGATCCGTGCGAAACGATATTTTCTCAAATAGGTATTGTTGTGTATCCACATGAGAGTACGGTCACAGTAATGTTAGGAATCAAGTTATTATTGATTTTGATTATGATAAACTTCAGTTATCAATGTCAATTACGTTTTTATAACATATTATTTCTTCTTTATATTTTTTATGTACATACATATACAAAATACAATCAAGTACAAGTGTAAAGTAAGCCTTTAGTAATTGAACTACCAACAATAAACCAAAAGACATTACATGGTGGCAGCGAAAAATCGCGCTTGTGAGTTATTTTGTGTTGTACTAGAAAATAAAAAAGATGTCTTATCACGCAAAGGCACCCGAGGAAACGAATTTTAAAGGAGACAATTTCACAAAACACAATCACATTACACACTTAATTAACATTATTACATGTGAATACTAGGGTGGGTAAGGGTTGGCATGTTTAGGTTTTAGTGATTTTCCTAAACCTTGAAGTAAATGCTTTGCCAAGACAAACCAATCCACAATTGCATACGGTTTTGTCACCACACTGTACAGGTTTGTACTGATCTTCTGGGACACCATACATAACACTTACATCACAATACAATATTTAAAATGTACCATACGATTAAATAAATAAATAACCGAAGGCGATGATAATACAGTGTGGATAATTTCGGACTCCGATCTGAATTCTATCGAGTGGTACGAAAGGATTAAAATTGAAGAGTTTGACATAGATTTAAAAATAGATACAGGCAGTCGAGTCAATATTTTAAATCCAAGTGATTTTAAGAAACTTAAAATGGATACACAATTGTTGCAGAAAACCAAGACTACGCTTTCATCTTATTTCGGTGATAGAATTACGATATTAGGTCGAGTACATCTGAAATGTAACTTTAATGATTCCAACAGTAAGAAATTATTGTTTTACGTTCTTAACTCGTCAACACAAAGTTCTATTTTGGGACTAGCTGGATCGAACGAACTTAAGATAATCAACCGTCGTGACGCGTTCAAAAAATGTGAATCTATTAAATTCGATCGAGCTACAAATGAATCCACAACTTTGGACATTCTTCGCAATTACGATTCATTATTTTCGCAGTCATAAGGAATGGTAAACCGGGAATATAAAATTACATTGCAAGCGTGTGCAGTTCCTCATATTGCAGCTGCTCGTAAAATACCCATTGCATTACACAAGAAGGTTAAGGATAAACCAAGAAAAATGCCAACAGTTAACTGTAACGGCATGTGTGTTAAAGTGCAAAGCGCTATCTAAGCGATAGCTTTAATGCTTGTAACACACGTTGCGTTGTACAAGACGCACGGTCGTATACCGCACTCAAGTATACACCTCTGACGAGCTCACAATAAGAGCGAAATGCTGCATCAGGTGTTCTTTTGTTTGCGTGTGTACTTCTGTACAGGTTATCTTGGCTTTATCGGCAACGTGTGTTACAAGCATTAAAGCTATCGCTTAGATAGCGCTTTGCACTTTAACACACACACATGCCGTTACAGTTAACTGTTGGCATTTTTCTTAGTTTATACTACTCAAGCGTGTCAGTTTACACGAGATGTCGCAAAACACATATTTTACTTAAGGTTAAGGATAAACTTGATCAAATGGCAAAAGAAAATATAATCGTACCAGTAAGTGAACCAACTGATTGGGTACATCCAATAGTGATTGTGCATAAACCAAATAATGACATTCGTGTATGTATAGATCCAAGATCATTAAACACATATATAAAGCGGGAAAATTTTCAAATTCCGACGCAAGATGCTTTATTCGCGCAATTGCCTGGCGCGATGTATTTTACGCTTTTGGATGCGTCGCAAGCTTTTTTGCAAATTCCTTTAGACTACGAAAGTTCGCTTTTATGTACAATTGCAACTAGTTTGGGACGATACCGTTATTTGCGTTTGCCGTTTGGAATATCTTCAGCTCCTGAAATATTCCAAAGATTTATATACGAAACATTGGATGGAGTGCGAGGAGTTATCGCGTACTTTGATGATATTTTGGTTTTCGGAAAGACACTAGAGGAACATAATAAAAATTTAAACAATGTTTTAAGTAAAATACCTAAAACTGTACTCACTTTAAACATTGAAAAATCGAAATTCTGTGTTACTGGCTTAAAGTTTCTTGGTCATATAATTAGTAAAGATGGAATAGCTTCAGACAATGACAAGACTCAAGCTATACGTAATATGCAACCTCCAAAGTGCAAAAAGGATCTCCAACGATTTCTTGGAATGATTGTCTATTTAGCTAAATTTATAAATAATTTATCTCAAGAAACAAGCACTTTAAGAAAATTGTTGTCAAATAAAATCGAATGGATATGGACTGAAAATGAAAGTAAATGCTTCAATCGTTTGAAACAATTAGTTAAGTCAACTCCGGTTTTATCTTATTTTATGTGAAAGATTTCACTACTACTTGTTTGGTCGTAGGTTTATAGTTTACACCGATCACCGCCCTCTTTTGGGATTGTTAAAAAAATCCATAGATGACTTATCTCCTAGAATACAAAGACTTGCTTTTAGACTCCTCAAATATAATTTTCAAATGGTTTACGTACCTGGTAAACAAATGCAAGTCGCCGACGCTTTGAGCCGGGATCCAAATACCGAAAAAATCAATACTGATTATCTAGATTCCAATCTAATGGTACACTCGGTTATTATAACTTCAAAGGAGAATGAAGTTTGACTACAACGAGCTATTGATGAAGATGTTGTTTTACAGAAAGTTAAGCGTTTTGTACTTCATGGATGGCCTTTACATAAAGTTAGTGCTCCAGATGAAGTCAAACAGTTTTGGAACATCAAAGACGAAATAAATCTTCACAAAAATGTACTTTTTTATAAGAAAAGACTAATTATTCCTGAAACTCTTAAAACAGAATTCCTAAATTTAATACATAAAGCTCACCAAGGTGTGGTGTCATGCAAGAAATTAGCCCAAGAAAGTATTTACTGGCCAAGAATATCAGTAGATATCGATAAAATGGTTCTTAGTTGTATCACTTGTCAAAAATATGCCAAGTCAAACCAAAGAGAACCGTTAACACCTCACAATATTCCAGATCTTCCGTGGGAAAAAATTGGAATTTATTTCAAGACACAAAATAATCTAAACTTTATCGTAATTGTCGACTACTATAGCAAATTTGTGGTTGTAAACAAATTAACAAATAAAACTGCTGAAAGTGTCATATCTTTACTCAAGAACCTATTTGCTATGTTTGGGTTACCTTTAGGAATATTTTCCTTTTAATTCTACCGAATTCGCCAAATTTGGAAAAATGTACGACGTTAAATTAACAACTTCCAGTCCCATGTACCCTCAGTCTAATAGAGCAATTCAAACTCTTAAAGGAATTTTTGGAGAGGGAGAGGATCCATTCTTGTCAGTTTTAAATTATAATGTTACACCAAAATCAAACTTACCTTCCCCCAGTGATCTTCTTTTGGGAAGAAGACTTCGTACTACTCTGCCAGTAGGAAAACAAATTCTTAAGCCGAAATATTCGATTAAAACATTATTATAATAAATCAACTGTAAAGCAGCCAGCGCTTAAACCAGACCAACCCGTTCTTGTTCAACAAAACATTTGAAATTGGAAACCAGCGATTGTTACCGAAAAACTGGATCAAACGATTATAATGTGCTAATCGGCGATACACGGTACAGACGAAATCGCTCCCAGCTGAAACCTATAAGAATGCTTCCATCACCATATGTGCTGAACAAATTCGTTCGGAAGCGAAAGAAAACAAGAAAGAAAATTCGGCTACTAAATAAAATAAAATGATAGACTTTTCAGAAAATAACAGTAACGTTAAAATGACATCGATTTGTAAGTGAAGAAGTTTAAATCATTAATATTTAAAAAAAAGGCTTGTTATGTATCCACATGAGAGTACGGTCACAGTAATGTTAGGGATCAAGTTATTATTGATTTTGATTATGATAAACTTCAGTTATCAATGTCAATTACGTTTTTATAACATATTATTTCTTTTTATATTTTTTGTGTACATATACAAAATACAATCAAGTGCAAGTGTAAAGTAAGCCTTTAGTAATTGAACTACCAACAATAAACCAAAAAACATTACAGGTATGGTGGCGTACAATGGGCAAACACACTAAAATGTAGAAACCTACCATGTGTATTTTTAACCATCGTACTGTTTCTAGAGCTTATGAGATACGTTGACGACGACCTATCCATAAATAAAGCGCAAACACGAATTTTGTACTTTTTGTATTATATTTCTCTCATGACAATTAAGACAAGGGTCAAATCGTTTCTGGTTCTTCCGGTCAGTTAGCACGTTGGTCAGTATGCTTACAACAGTACGATTTCTCTATTGCCCATCGAAAAGGGAAAGACTATGTGGTGCTTGTCGCACTTTTACGCTTAGTATCTGCCCTCAACCCTTTTGGGCTTTTGGTTATCTCTACGCAAGACTTGATTCTATCTACCACGGACGAATGGTATAACGGTGTTGTAGATCGTGTAAATACCACCCCAAAATGCTTTTCTAAATGGTCAGTCATCGATAAGATGCTTTATCCACGAGCAATAAGTCGCCATCCAGAGTTGCCAACGAATACCATTTAGTTATTTATTTATTCGTATGGTACAATATACAAATATTGTATTGTGATGTAAGTGTTATGTATGGTGCCCCAGAAGATCAGTATAAACCTGTATAGTGCAATAGTGAATTGGTTCGTCTTGACAAAGCATTTGCTTCAAGGTTTAGGAAAACCACTAAAACCTAAACATGCCAACCCTTACCCACCTTAGTATTCATATGTAATAATATTAATTAAGTGTGAAACATTATAGAAGGTAAATAAGAACATAAAATATAACAGCACAGCCATTGCATGACGACATATAATGGACCGGTTCAAGCGCCAGGCACGACAATGACGAAAAAAATAGTAGGTTAAAGAAATAGCAAAACATAATAATAGAAAAACAGATAATCAAGACAAGAATACAAAATATTGCTGAACTTCAGATGTCTTTCAGATTCGTAAGCCATAACATAGCTTCATCCGTTAAATTATGAATGTTCGGAAACCCTTCTTTAAACTTCGTTAATTGACAATTCTCTACAATATGTGTAACGGTCTCTGGTTCGGTTCCACAGTCACAATTTGGATTAGAAATCGCACCCTATTTGAACATCATAGAGTTGCATTTTGAATGGCCTGTTTTTATGCGATTTACTTTTGAGCAAATTTTCCTTTTTGATTAAAGCTCGTGACTTCTATTGTTGGATCATCAATGAGATGTTTATTGAAAACATCAACTCCAGATCATAATTTTTTCCACTCTTCAACTTCGGAAAAAGCCTTACTTAAGTAGTCTTGCAACCATATATGACTTCGAGATTTAAGTCTTTTAGCAGGAGGGTTGTCAATGTCATTCCAAATTGATAAGATTTTGTTGAGTTGGCATTTATCCCATTCTCGTTTTAGCGCAGCTTTTTGTCGATTGTTCGATGGAGTAATATTACAAAGAACAGGAAGCCAATGGAGAGGAGTAGATTAAATGGTTCCACTAATTGTGCTACGATCTTATATACGACTAGATAGCACTCTCGTGCTAATCCACTGAGAGAATGATCCGCGTATTAAAGACTATCATGTCTTCATATGTAAAAGAAAATCATTGACGCTAGGATCAGCACTTATCCATACTTGTCTGCGCGGTACGTACAGCAAAACATGAAGTAATCGACTGCTGCCCTTACTTTGTTCTTTTTGGTAGACAAGTTCTCTCAGGTATTACATTTGGTACTTCTTCTCCCACCCCAGACATAGAGATGTCTAAAACCCACTCCAAATATGGCATTGTTCTCTTCTATACAAGATTTTCATTCGAAAACGACACTACAAACCTTACAAAAAGTCTCAAACTCGGTATAATCTTCGACAATGGCAAGTAAAATTTGTTTTCTATCCTGCTAACTAATTGACTTATGGGCCGATGTCGATTTTCTTCTCTAAAGAGTTGACACTTCTTGTTGTGTTCTAACTGTAACCAATCATCATTAGCACTTCAATTATCTGTGTCTTGTTCAACTGTACCATTGAAAAATGTAGACTTTCACGGCCGTTGTTTAAATTCATACTATAATTTTCTGGGCTATAAGCCATGGTTTGTTGGAACTTCTTCCTCTTTTTCCAAACGTTTTGTTTACTACTACGGCAAATATCTTTAATGGCTTGGTAGAACTTTTTTTTAAGTCTCTGGCTGATGTTTCTTCTGGATCTGCTATACTATTTATATCCTGATATTAACACGTGACAGTTCATGTTTATGTGCGATCGTTGGCTATTCATGGCTGACTGAAATTACATGTTAGAATAAGCAAAATACTAAAAACACATAATGTGGATACTGTTTTCCCGCACAGAAAGTACAAACCATTACCTAACATGGAAAATTAGTCAGCCGCACACGAGCAATCAAGTGTTACTACCAAGGGCGTATGTCACCATGTTACATATTGCAATACTTTACCTGCACTTTTTTATTTTGCACCGGATTTTCGATTCACCAAAGTAACAGGTGAGCAAGCAAGATAAAAATTGTAGAATGAAAAATTTTTAGTAGTAAAGGGTGATTTTTTGTGTCACCAAAGTAAAATGAAAATTTTGCACTGTTTTTTGTTGGGGGGATTTTTTGCTTTTAAAAAATAGTCTTATTTACCCGAAATAGTTCCAAACTTCTGGTTTTGTGTCAGAATGAACAGTTCGAGTGATGAAGAATGGGGAAAAGTGAGAAAGAATAAGTATAGGATTAACTTTAGTAGTCTAACTGATAGGAGTCTGTGGAGAAATTGTTTTCACGGAATTGGAGACATGCATGGGATCTCACCCGCTATTGTTGGATGGTTTGTGAAGAGGGTGGTGAAAACTGTGGAAATAATGTAGCCTGGCCTAAGGATGCTTCCAACATTGCCCTGGAGTTTTTCAAGAAGGGAAAGAACAGAAACGCCAGTTGCTTGATTTTGACATGTAAAAAACACGTATTTTAATATATGCCAAAATGACACCGTGTTGACAGCTGCTAAATGATATTACCAACCAAAATATTTTGACATATAGTAATACTTGAATATTTAAATTTTAACAAATTTGACTATTTGTTGGTCCAAAAAATCGTGTATCACGTGGCTAGATTGTTTGCGAGTTCTCGGATTTGCGCGCCACGGCTAACGCATTGGCCTGCAAATCATCCTCGCACTCGCAAAAGGTCAGTTTCTCGCCTAGTGATACAAATAACTATTTTATTCCAAGTGTAAATATTCAACAAAAACATTAAACAATCGCAATAATGGGATTTTTTTTTATTTTTCAGTTTTTGGCATGGTAATGGCTTAGACGAAGCGCAGAAATTTATTTAAATTTAAAATCAAGTAGGTGTCATTTTAAAAATTTTGTATCTTGTCATTTTTCGTCAATTTATTGAAGTTTGTTAGTTTGCTTAAATGGATACTCCCACACCGGCCCATATTACCGAAAGTGCGGAAGAGGCAATTAATAATTTATTGCCAGAAAAATCTTCCGTAAGATGTGTGAAATTTTTTTTAAATGGTGTGGCGAAAATTCAGTGGTCTTATAAGAATACGTTTTGTTGGCATATTTTCAATATAAAGCCAGAAATTTAAAATCTTTGACCTTATGGACACTTTTCTATGCTTAAAGCTACGTTAGATATTTAACATAACATAAACATCACTAGGTATTCAAAATTTATAGCTTTTAAAAAAAATCTAAGGTTGGATATGTACCAAAGAAGTCAAAGATAATAGAATTTGAAAAAATTGAAAAATTTCTCAATGAGCAGCAAATAAAGAATGCCTCATGATAAAAGATAGGAAATTTACTTCACATTCTCCTCTTGATTTTAAAAATACTTCTTTAGTAGCTTTAATAATAGGAATGTGCGCAGTTTGTAGGAGACATGAATTTGTTGATTCAAAGGTAGAAGATGACGTAATAGTAGTCAACATCAATAACACTAAAACAAATAAGCCCGGAAGTGCCTGCATCACAGAACCTCGTTGGATTGGTATAATAAGAAATTATATCCGTTTAAGAGCTCACACAGAAATTCAAACATTTGTTTTTGTTTTATTCAAAGATCAGATGTACAAAACAAGTTGTTGGCATCCACACGTTAGATAATATGCCTTGCAAGGTTACCAGATATCTCAAACTGGACAATCCAAAACAATATACAGGCCACTGTTTTCGCTGGAGTAATGCCGGGCCAATATTATAACCAAAAAAGGTTATTGCAAATCAGTAGGTTGTACATAGTTTAATCAGTAACTTTATAATCAATGGTTTAATTAATGTATCAATACTGGCATCATCAAGTGCTTATCACGTGGGAGAACTCTTCAGCTCTTACAGAGGCAGTAGTGGAAAATGCATCAACTAATTCTTGGTTTCTAAAATCAATTGTATTTAACCATTTTGGCAGCTGTCAACACGGTGTCATTTTGGCACATATGTTTTGGCACAACAATGTCGCGCACAATGTCGGTATTATCGGTCGCGTTCATAGGTAACTGTTTGTATATTATTCTTAAAAATGTATTAAAATACGTGTTTTTTTTCAATGTTTGCGTTTAAAATGTCTATACAATCCTTCAAAATAAGATGTAAAGAGTACTGCAACGTAGTATTCCAGCGTGAGGATTGTACTGATTGTATGCCCGTATTTATAGTCGAGCAAGGACTCTAATTTGTCTTAGCTAATTTTCCTTATGGTAGGATTAAAAGCAGAATTATGAACATTGATTTTTGTGAATTTTGACTAAGATCTACTTAAGAGTAGAAAATTGAAAATTTTATTGAAAACGTCATAATTATTTTCATTATTTGTTTAAGTCTTAACGTAAGCTTGGCTTATAAATACGAGTGTTAGTGTCATGAGTATAATGTAATATTGCCAACATTTAATAACTTTTTTTGCCAAGGTCAAGAAAAGGGGTGTTTCTAGTCGAGTAATGCAAACTCAGTGGTTATGGACGGAGGGCCAAAAAGGTATATTTTTTAATGTTTTGGACTCATTATTACTAGAAAACGCCAGTTGATTGATTTTGACGTGCAAAATTGTTTTTTTTATTCCAAGTGTAAAAATTTAACAAAAACATTAGAGAATGGCAATAATGGGATTGTACCCTCTCAGATTTTTTGTATGTTGGTCATTGTAAGTCAGTTCTTATAACCTAAGTGCCGGCAGGGGTGGCAATTTTTATTCTAAGTGTAAAAATTCAACAAAAATATTTAACAATCTCAATAATGGGATTGTAGCCCTACAGATTTTTTTGTATGTTGGTCATTGAAAGTCAGTTCTTATAACCGTGGCATCAAATTACCACAAAGTGCCGTCAGGGGGTGGTCATTTTCATTCTAAGTATACAAATTTATCAAAAACAATAATGGGATTGTACCCTCGCGGATTTTGGTTATTATAAGCCAGTTCTTATATCCGTGGCAACAAATTACCCCAAAGTGCCGTGAAGGAGCGACAATTTTTATTGTAAGTGTAAACATTCACTAAAAACATTAAACAATCACAATAATGGGATTATACCCCCACAGATTTTTTATATGTTGGTCATTGTTAGACAGTTCTTGTAACCGTGGCAACAGATTACCCCAAAGTGCCGTCAGTAGGTGGAAATTGTTATTCAAGTGCAACAATTCAGCAAAAACATTAATCAATCGCAATAAATTGGACCCCTGCAGATTTTTTATATGTTGGTCATTGTTAGACATTTCTTATAATCATGGCAACAAATTACCCCAAAGTGCAGTTAGGTAGTGGCCATATATATATTGTAAGTGTAAGAATTCAGTAAAACTATTAAACAATCGCAATAATAGCATTGTACCTCCACATATTTTTTGTATGTTGATCATTGTAAGTCAGTTCTTATAACTGTGGTAACAAATCACCCCAAAGTGACAGCAAGGATGACAATTTTTATTCTAATTGTAAAAATTCAACAAAAATATTTAACAATCGGAATAATATTATTGTACTCCCGCAAATTTTTTATATGTTGGTCATTGTAAGCCATTTCTTTTAATTATGGCAACACACTTCTCCAAAGTGCCGTCAGGGGGTAGTAATTTTAATTTTAAGTCTAAAAATTTAGCAAAAAACATTTACCTCGCGGATTTTGGTCATTGTAAGCCAGTTCTTATATCCGTGACTACAAAGGGCCTTAGTTTGGTAATGTTCGTCATTGTAAGGCAGTTATTATATAATCATGGCAACAAGTTACCCCAAAATGTCACCACGAGACTGCAATTTTTTTCTAAGTGGAAAAAAATTGGGTAAGGAAATTAAGAAATCCTAAAAATGGGATTGTATTCTCATAGACTTTTATATGTTCCTTCTTGTATTCTTTTCCTTTTCTTTCTAAGTACCAAAAGTTAAACCATCGCAAAATTAGGATTAGCCTTTGTAATCTAGGTCTTATTATCCTCTCAACAAACTACCCCAAATTGCCAGGAGACGATGGAAATTTTATTCTAAGTGTATAAATTTAGCACAAGCAATTGAAAAATTGTAAAACCAGATTGTACTTTGGGGTAATTTGTTGCAAGGGTTATAAGAACTGCACTACAATTACTGACTTATAAAAAATCTGCTGAGGTATTACAATCCTATTATTGCGATTGTTTAATGTTTTGGCTGAATTTTTACGCTTGAAAAAAAATTTTTTTTTACAACTATGTCAATTTCTGTTAATGATGACTCCAAAAATTTAAAAAATATAGGTACCTTTTTTGTGATTAATCATCTATGTATAATATTATATACACTATTTGTTGCGTCATCAATTTATATAATTAATAATTGAAGAAACTAATAACACAAGTAATGCCGATTTTATCTACTGTTACAATTATATTTTTGTAAAAGCAATTTTAATTGTGAAATTTTAATAGCTAAATGATAAGCTTGCATCGTCGCAAGCCAATTACAAAAAATTTATCTCGTTGTAAATTCCACCATAAACTAAACCATAAACCACAACGAAAACAAAGAATTTTTACACTTAGAACAAAATATGCCACCCCTGCCGGTACTAAAAAACAAATTGCTATCCTCTGATGGTACTTTATGGTAATTTGTTGCAAGGGTTAAAAGGACTGGACTGCTATAATTAACATATACAAAAATCTACGGAAGTACAATCCTAAATATGCGATTGTTTAATGTATTAGCTGAATTTTTACACTTGAATCAAAATTACCACTCCCTGGCTGCACTTTGGGTTAATTTGTTAGCATGATTATAAGAACTGGCTTACAATGATCAACATATAAAAAATCTACGGGGTACAATTAAATATTTAAATTCAAAGTATTTGATTTCACTTCACGCCGATCGTTGGATTACAACAGAATGACTATGTTTTGATGATCCTCTAATGTTCTTCTTCTTCTTCTTGTAAGATCGGAAAATACTGGAACACAAGAGTCGCGAAACATACGATAAACATTTCTTTATATTATTATATTTAATTGTTTACTTTTAACGAGCATTACAATATCTTGTGTTATTTTATTGAAACGGCTAAAGACATTGTCATTGTTGCAGAGCTTTTCCATTTTGAAATCCAGAAGGGTACGTCAGGCGTGCGTTTTTAAATTGGTGAGTAAAATGTATCAATATTGACTTTCCTTTAGTGCTGCAGTTAAGTCTTACTAAAATATTTACAGACGAAAATGTATTTAATGAAATTCAGACGGCTAATATTGCCTCACATAAAGTGGGTATATATTATTAAGTTTTCTTTGGAGTTCATTTTAATTTTCAATTACTTTCAGCAAACGGGTTACCCTAGCACTTTTTTCCGTCGGTTGTTTCTGCGTATACGTATACGTTCTCCTCTTCCTTTTCAAATTGAGTTTTCTTATACGATTTGTTGTAATAATCGTATGGCTTTTCATTGTTTCATATACATACATAAAGCTATTAAAGTCGGACCGTTTGAAAAGCTCAGGGAAGTTTTGACAGTTTGTAGGGGGCTTTGCAACCCTCAACAACCCTTAAACTCTTTAATTGAATTGCAACCACTGCACGACATTTCTTTGAGAAGTGGATAAAGTTTTTAATTATTTTCAAACTGGAAAATGTATTTACGACAAATGGAATTCATTATTTTAAACGGCAATATAAAATGTTTGCTCTGTTATTGTTCCAAGTTCCTTTCTAGACTCGGGGTGTAATTATTAAAGTTTAGAATACGAGAAACGATAATAAGGAAGTTTTGAGAATATTAAAAAGACGACGATGTTATAACGGCGGCGGCACGAATCTTTTAGTAACAATCGGTAAACGTTGGGGTTAAAATTTGCGCTTAAATAGTAATAAATGCATACTTTGGATGTGCTTTAGCTTATGCAAAGTAAGTTAATGCTAATGCACGAGACACGCTTGTTTATCCTTTTTATCGCGCACATACACAACTTGAGTTCTTTCGGAATGTTTGCATATCAAACACGCTTTTCTTTGCGCAACATCCATGTTTATTTCATATTGAAATTCAATTTTACAAAAAAAAAGTTGAAGATGTTCCGTAACACAAAATAAGATTTGATGTCCTCTTCTCCTTTTCTATAATCTTCGTTTTCCTTTGAACTGTGCACGATAGCTAGAAAACGGAATATTAAAACAGACCAAAGTAAACTTTCTTCTCGAGCATGGGCGCTCTTAAGAATCATTTTGAATAGCAACAAGAGCCGAAATAGTGCAAAGAAAAACAAGGGGATGTAAAAAGTAATACGTTGAATATGTGATGTAGATGGCGGTGAGACAGGGATGCAAGTCATTATATAAACGTAAGAGTGACGAAGACAAAGCGGATCAATACGTCATTTGGGCTGTTTCCATGGCAGCACGTGCCTTTTCCCCCTGCCACGTACCCCAGCCCTTTTAACCCCCCTAACCCCCTGTTATATTAGTGCTATAGCGAGGGAAATGAATATTTTCTATTTAAGTTAGTTGTATATGCCCACCCTTAAACATCCTTAATACTATCACTAAACCTTTATGTCTGTTTCCTACGGTGGTTCATTCAGGATTCGGGTCAGGATATCATTTTAAGGTCCGCTTAGGCCCGACGAGATTTTATTAATTGCCGGTTGTGATTTTAAATTTCCACTTGACCGTCGCTTTAATACATTTTGACGTGTGACACATTTTCTTATAAATCGCTTTGAAAGTGAAAACATCTTTTCCAAACTTTTTACGTTATTGCTATAACTTTTTAAATTTCGTGCCGAAATTTTATTTTAAATTTAAAGGCCAAATGCTTTCGTACAAACTTTTTTTAAATTAATTTTTTTGCTCGATTTTTTTATTGTTCGGCAATCTTTTCTCGAGCATCATTTTAATGAAATAAAATTTAGGTAGTATTTTCATTTCATTTATACACGAAAACGAAACTCCTTAAGTTACTTTACGCAAGTATTCGTAAGTTGCTTGGTCATTGATTAGTTAAATTAGAGCAGTTATTGCAAATACACATTAATAGTGTTCAATATTATTGGGGTATAATTTTAAAACGTCAGCATAAACTGAAAATGATTAAGGAAATGGAGTGAAATTGTTAGGAAAACGATATGAAGCGCTATCAAACTTTGACATCCCTACTGAGGTATCGGTATCAATGAGATTTCGAAACAAAGATTTTTTATTTAACAATAAATTTGCCGACATTTGCCGCCGAGGAAGTATCTCCTGCAGTAAATTACGCGGAGATCAGTGCATTGCAAACAATCACCAAGAATTACCCGACTTCTGTTTCCTCTTTTTGGCACTCTTTAGGAATGAGAAAACTCGAGCTTGAGTTCACAATTGTACAAGGTGGGACAACAATCTTTGAATTAGTATTACAAAACTTGACAATCTCGCGCAGTTGAAATGTAGCAGTTTATAGAACATTCCGGGCAGAAGCTAGTAGCTATTACTAGCAAAATTGTACAAATTGGTGCAGAATAAATTGTAGTTACCTATAATTTAAACAAGCGTGTTATATTGGCAATGCAAGTACACTGAAAATGTTCAAGTAATACTCATCTACTTGGTTGTACAAGGCATAATCATTAGTTTACAAAAGCTATTAACAATTTGTTAGCCATTTAAATTTTTTATTTTAACTAATCAGAAGGACATTTTCTTAACAACAGACTTAATTATCGTTTGTACAACTAAGCTTTTGTATTCTAAATTAGTCATTGTTAAAAGAAAGTTTTACATCCAATGATATCAATTTGCAGCCGGAAATTTAAATTAGAAGGATGAAAGATAAAAATTTAAATTTCACGTTGTAAAGGACGGTAACCGGAAACTAACTATGTGTTATAATTTTAGTTTTAATTTATTTATTATTAGGTAAGTTTCAAATTTAATTGTCAATATTGTACGAAATTAATACCATTTAGGCATAAATACTAATACTACAGTAAAACCTTTAAATAGCGGTCACCAAAATTTGCTGCAAAACTGACCGGTATATGAAGGTGGTCGTTATTGGGAGGAAAAAAATTTATTTCTGTGCGTTGTTTATTAAAATTTTTTAAGTATGGAACATGAAACGGTTGCAATAGGGTACTATATATCTGCATTAAAAAATAACTATAAATGTGCTGATGCAATATTAAATCTACCGCTAGCTCACTCTTATCATTAGAAAATAGAAAACTTTGCACATCTCTTAGTTTTTCACATACCTCACCAATATCTTTAATGTTTGACGTAAAAACTTCGGATTCTTCTACACTACTTTCATTGTTCCAATCACAGCCTTCACTATAGTCTAATTCACTGATTATATCTTGAATACTTAAATTGGGGCTTTCGGTCAAAATATCACAATCAATAGATGCATAATTTTCAACGCTAATACGTGAGTACCTTCTAGTAAAAAACCTGAGCTAGTGGAATTTCGTCTTCTTTATCGAAATCTTCTTGCAGTACCTTTTCCGAGAAACCTGCTTTCGCAAAACATTTAGCAATTGTAATAGGCGAAACGTTTCTCCAGGCTACTGATATCCAAACTAAAACGCTGGTTAAATTGATACTTTTTTCCGCATCTTCACTTTGGGATGAGACGTGGCATTATCCAGAAATAATAAGACTTTTCTATTTTTTTTCATTTTTTCGTCAAATTTTTTAGCCAGGAAGTCAAATTTTCTATCGTCATCCAAGCTTTTTATTAGATACCCATTCTAAGGGCAATTTGTTGATATGAGAGCCTTTAAAGCATCTTGGGTGTTTACTTTTTCCAATGATTAACGGATTTTCCTTATCACCTTCCATATTTGTACAAAATAAAATTGTCAATCTTTGTTTTGCAGCTTTTTTACCACTACATTTATCGTTTTTTAAAGAGAACGTTTTGTTTGGCATCGCAAGGTAAAAAAGTCCGGTCTCGTCAGCATTGTACACATTTTTGGGTGAATACTCCTTCAATATTACTAACAGTTTTTCTTTCCAAGCTTCAACAGTGTCCAGGTTAATATCAGCTGACTCCCCGCAAATTGTTTTAAAGGTTATGTTATGTCTTTGACAAAATTTCTCAAGCCACCCATATAAAACTTTAAAATCCGTCATTTTAAAATTTTCCGCAACTTTCAATGCTTTCTCTTTTATTAAAGGTCCAGATATAGGGATATTTTTATTCCTAGCTTTACAAAACCAATTGTAAACTACTCGGTCAATTTCTAAACCTTCAGTTCTAGGAAATTTTCTCTTCTGCCCTGTATTGGAACCTTCTTCAAATAGCTTTTTTAAATCACATTGGTAATTTTTATGTACGTCTATATGTAACAGCACTGTTGAACATACTAACTCAAACTATGTACGCAAAATACGATTTTGGGGCTTATTTTTTTTTTTTTTCTCTGTAATGACAGTCATTCTAAATCGAATAAATTCTTTAAATCCGTTCTTAAATACCGGTAATTACTTAAGCCTCACACAATGAAACAATTATATATTATGCACACTTGAACGCTAAGCTGTTGTCTACTAATGACCTTACTTAAGAATGGCCGGAAATGGGAGGCAGAATTACATATATTTTTCCAAGAACGTTTACAAATAAGTGGCCGTGGCCGTTATCGAGAGGTGGTCGCTATTAGGAGGATCATTAATATGGATATTTCCGTATAATTGGTTTTGACTTTGAAAACTTGGCCGGTTTTAGAGATGGCCGCTTTTAAGAGGTGGCCGAAAATAGAGTTTTTACTGTAACAACAATTACTCTTTATACTTAAAAATTAAATTAAAGAATTTATGATTTCCTTTTTTCTTTACCAAATTCTAGTAATTGTAATTTGATTGCATATGAATTTCCGGAATCATACGTATTTTCTCATAAAATTGTAATATAATATTTGTATTAGAAGAAGTATAATAATTAGATAACATTAGTAACTACGCACCAAACTATTTGTTAAAATAATTTAATTGCACAAATTTTTACTAAAACTGGAACTCTCAATAGACGATTGTATACCGGGTTCTTCTTTTTCAATTACACATTCTATGTTCTATGTGTAATTACAAAAGAAAAATGTCAAAGCATTGTTCATATCTTAGGTAACCTGATAAAAAAAATAATTAAAATTTAAAAAATTAAGTATGCAAAGGTCAATATTACAATCATTTTATGTCAACTTGTTTTTTACTATTGAGCTTTTATTATTTAATTACTAGTGAAATAAATAATGAACAGGTATAATATAAAGAAAAAGTGACAATGCTTATGTGGTACCAACAAAATCGTTGCTTGAGAAACGTTCGGGACATGTTTTCAGTCTTTTTTGGATTTATTGCGAGAGTACATAATTCCATGTAATGAATGAATCCACAATTTGTTCAAAATTCTTTACGTTGCTTTCAAGACCGCATAGCTTATTGTCTCGAACGGCAAGGTGGACATTTTGAGTATTAATTAGGTCATTAAAGCAATGAGTACTTATTAAATATTATTAAAGTTCAATGATAAAATGTTAATTTACTAATCTTGTTTTCATTAGTTATTTGTTTGCGTTAATAAATTATTGTTTGTTTGCGATTTTCGCTAATAATTTATAAAGAAATTACTTCTGGACACAAAAAATAAATAATTTTAACCCATCTTGTGCAAGTATAACGTGGTATTACTGTACACATAGGGTAAATGTATAACTAAGAAAGAAGAACCCGGTATATGTTGTATTGAAGAACACCAGTGTCATCAGTACTCAATTCTCAGAAAGTAACTCACATTGTCTGGATTTTCAAGTAAATGGTAAGAAATTAGAAGTGCAGTAGATAAAGTTTCTATATTAGTGAGAACTAGGTAATAATTAAATAAACTCTGGTAATAGCAGTGTTAAGTAGTGAATAAACGTCCAATAATAAGGTTACCGCCTCTAAAAGGTTGAAGTGGGCGATAATACTTTTTGCTGTGCCATGCGTTTAGATATTCAAACGAAAATAGCAATAGTGAAAAATACAAAAAAGAACAATATTTGGATTAATAAAAACTTTAGCAAAGCAATACTGGAAGAAAGGAAATAGTGAATTACTTTTTTGTAGATCTTTCCGGCGACGTGAACGAAATTTGGTTTTCTTTGTAAGAGGATTAGTGATGGGTCGATTAAAACTCCATTAAACCTCTGTTATGCTTTCGTTGTGACGTTTTGGTCAGGTCTATCTGATTTTTATCAAGGCTAGAAAAGAAGAATTGGAGCCGAACCGATAATAATTAAGTCAAACAAACTTTTTAGTCTTGATAAAGGTCAGACAGACCTGACCGCAACGTCGGCATAAAAAAGGTTTCATAGGGTTTTAATTGACTCATCCCTAATCCTCATACAAAGAAGACCCATTAAGCATTATTTAGTGGGGAAAAAAATCGGTTTTGTATTTATTTTTTTTCATTTTTATTTGATTGGCATGTTTTTTTCTTCATTTCTGTATTTTTGCTACTAGTATCCCCATTCCTTTATTGTTTTGTTTTTCCTTCTTCTACTCCAAATCACAATTACCCCTTATCCATTTGCTGAATATGGTTTCCTTTTTGTTTCTGCTTTCCCAGTTCCTTTATCTTTAATTTAATTTACATCTAGTTGATAATTTCTTCTTCCACCTTCTAGGCGAAGGTGAATCAAAGAACTATAGTCCTTTTAACGTATACTGGGGCGATGGCCAGTAGTCCTTTTATTCACCTTCATCTGAAGGTTTATGTGAACACTATCAATTAATTAACAACATTTCCTGTTCACCTTTTACTTTATAACAATCCACATAGAATCTTTTCCCTCATTTGAAGAAAGAGTAATATTTTTTTTAACCGTCTCCAAGGGTGAGAAGAACAATCTAAGACAGGGATGGGGAAACTACGGCCCGCGAAGCGTTGAAGTCCGGCCCGCGAACATAAAAAACCAGGTGAATTTTTCTTCTTGTTAAAAATTTCATTCGCATAAGAAATGCAGGGAGGGATCGCCCAGCCTAGCTAAAACCATTATCTAAAACTCTAACTAAAGCAATCACGCGTTGTCCCGCGAGCACGGGCGCTGGGCGGTCGGTAGTATGAGCCACGAGTAGTAGAAGTACTACCCGTGGGTATGAGCGAGAAAGCGCTATTAGACACACTGTCGTTGGGGTTTTGTCTTGCATCAAATCGCACCGTCGTACGCCGTATATTCTTACTCACAAAATTACAAATAAACAACCGCCGGCTAACCAGCGGTAACATTTTTGAATCCACAAGGTGACAAGTCGATTCTGAGTGTTGAGTTTTTAAAGAAGAATGGTTATGGAAATATCTTTTTACAGAATTTAAAGACAAACCGGTTTACCTCATTTGTAATGAAACCGTTGCAGTTTTTAAAGATTTTAACTTGTCTCGACACTTCTCAAAAAAACATGCAAATTCAAAATATTCATCTATGTCAGAGGTAGAGAGAAAATCTTTTGTTGAAAAGCAAAAATAAAAGTTACGTGGACAGCAAAACATGTTCTCGAGACAATCTAATGCTCAGAAGGCTACAACCGTGGCAAGTTATGTCGTAGCTTACAAAATTGCTAAATGTAATAAAACGTTATCAGATGGTGAATTCGTAAAAGATTGCATGGTGGCTGTAAGCAACATTATTTGTCCAGACAAAAGTAAAGATTATCAATATTTAGCTTTATCACGAAGAACGATAGCTGATCGAGTTGACGCCATCGCTGAACAATTATCATCACAGCTGGAAAAGAATTGTAACGCATTTGAATATTTTTCTTTAACCATGGACGAGAGCACAGACGTGAGTATGCCCAATTGCTGATTTTTATTAGAGGAATTGATTCAGAGTTCAAAATAACCGAAGAATTAGCATGCGTATAATCCTTGAAAGGAAAAACTACTGGAAAAGTTCTTTACGAATCTTGTTTGGAAGGTATTTCAAAGTTAAACTTGCCTATGGACAAAATATGTAACATAACCACGGATGGAGCACCCAATATGGTGGGCATTAATTTGGGGTTTATGGGCATATTTTGCAAAGAAAATCCTAATTATAACGTATTATTTCTGCACTGTTTAATACACCAGGATGTGTTGTGTAAAGCAGCTATTGAAATACAACCCGTTTTGAGTGTGGTTGTTAAACTTATCAACACAATACGTTTACGGGGTTTGATGCATCGACAATTCCAAGAATTTTTAAAATTTACCGAAAGTGAGTTCTCTGATCTGCTCTACCATACTAAAGTGAGATGGTTAAGCTGTGGTAATCCATTTGAGAGAGTGTGGAACAGAAAAGAGGTCAAGACTTTCTGACTGTGCAAGGCAAATGGGACGACTTTAAGATTATTTCTGAACTAAATTGGTTTACTGATTTCGCATTTATCACAGATTTGCTGTCATACCTAAATAAATTAAATACGAAACTTCAGGGCAAGAACCAATTCTTGGATGAGCTTTGGGGCCATTTAAAAGCCTTCAAATTGCAGCTTAAATTGTTTTGCAGTTGTGTGGAGAAAAATGAACTTACCCATTTTCCCAAACTGAGTAGTCTCTGACCTGTCTCAGCCGAGAAGTTAAAAAGTTTTGCTCAACAACTGAAGAAACTGCACGATGAATTTGAGAAGAGATTTCAAGATTTCAAGGGAATTGAGCAGTCACTAGATGCTAACCTCCAACTTGAGCTAATTGATATGCAATGCAATTCCCATTTGAAGCAACTTTTCTTTAACAACAGCAAACTGGTATTTTATAAGTCCATATCTAGGACACAATATCCAAATATAGTTGCACACGCCCAAAAAATAATGGCAATGTTTGGTACAAGCTATTTGTGGAAACAAACTTTTTCAGTAATGAAAATGAGAAAAAATTGTCTTCGTATTAGGCTTTCTGATGACCAGAAAATTTCAGCATCACAAATGGAGCCCGCTTATGATGAAATCAAGCAAAAACAAAAACAGTTCTACACGTCACATGTCTCTACTAAGAACAGCGCTCCTCAATCTTCTACTTCGCAGTCAACTTAAAACTTTACTTTGATTTCATATTTTGTAATACTTAATATTGTAATTGTACAATAAATTTGTGCATCAGAAAATACATATCAATATTTTTTTTTATTTCAATGGCCCGCCATACATTTCGTCTGTAAATATTGGCACGCGAATGAAAAAGTTTCCCATCGACATCAATAACTAGATTAGAAGAAGAGCATAAGAGACAAAGAAAGAAGAAATGCGTAAGATAAAGAAAGTGAAACAAATAAAGGGAAAATGGATGAAAATTAAAAAAAATGATGTAAACTTGAAGAAAGTAAATGAACGAATTAATGAAAACACGAAAGACATAAATGAAAGATATATTTTTTCTTATATGTTTTTGTATTACTTCATTGTACTAATCACTTATTTTACGAATATCTTATTTTTGCCTTTTCACATACTGTAATGACTTTCATGGCTTCGGTTGTTTCTCCTTCTTCTTCCTGTTGTGCTCTATTCTAACGATTTTTATTAGATCTCCTAACGTATTCATACTTTTTTTCTTTTGCATGTTCTTATCGATTTCTTCATTTCTTATTCTCCGCTCCTATCTCATTTCTACGCAGTTTTCCTTCTAAGGTTTTAGTGTTTGTATCAACATTATCTGGTTTAGTGGGGGTTATATTATGGAACCTCGGAGTTTTGGGGTTTTAAATGATTTCTGTTAAACCAAGTGTATTTATTATCTTTTGGTACTTTGTCTAGAGGAGAAACATTTTGACCCACACTGCTCTAAAAAAATTGTTGGTTACCTTGAGTCTATTTAGTTTGTATAACTCTATTCTCGTTATCATTCATAACTTCATTCCTAAAATGGCCAATTGCCGTGTTATCTTTTTTCTGCTCTACTATTTCGTTTAAGTATCTGCCCACAATAGGTTCTGGGAAATTTTATAAAATTGTACTTTCTGATATTCATAAATTCTTCTTTTTTTTATTATTGGCTAGTTTTTTATTAACTTCTTTCTTTTTTAACTTACAGTGAATTACATCTTTGTGTCTTCTGTTCTTCTCCCTCTTTTTACTATTTTGGTTATTAGTATATTTATTTTCATTTTTTTCTACTCGTTTGTAGTTATTTTCTCAACCATGTTGAGTCTTCTAGTTGAGTGTAAGAGGAATTTCAGGCAAACACTATAGTTTCTAGTCAGCTAACGTTTCGACTGGATGAGCTCAGTCTTTATCAAGACATCAATTTTTTTTTATTATAAAAATTTTAATAATAATTGACGTTTAATGGTTTTTAATTTAATAAGTTATAGAATCTTTATATTTCTGGACTCATGAAAAAATTGTTCAGGTTCTAAACTACTAATTGTTAGATGCCTTGATAAAGACAAGGCTAATCCAGTCGAAACGTTGACTACAAACTATGGTGTTTGCTTGAAATCTCTCTTACACTCCTTTAGAAGGCTCAACATAGTTGAGAAAATAACTAAAAACAAGTTCAATAGTGAGGAGTTTCTAATTTATTTATTACCTTTGTTTATTATAGCGAATTTGTTTTTAAATAAAAACATTCATCTTTAATACTCGTTCTGATGGCTTTTTTTTTGGCTATGATAATATAGAGTAAGACGATATTGTATTTGTTTACATTAATTCTAATATGCTTGATACAAACATTTTATTGGCACGGATGGATTGTTTAGATGGCAAAGAACATTTGTGTCTAAGAATTATATCAGGGAAATTAAAAAAAAATGTTGAAGTACTTTTTGTAGAGTGCTAAATTCTCTATAAAAAGGTAAGCGTCAAGGTATATCTACCTTGTATGTTGGGATTGGTATACATCATTAAAAAAATCAAAAACTTTGTAATGCCACATTCCAAAAATTATAAATCAATTCACCAAGCAAAATTTCCGACAAGGTGAACAAATTTTGGTTTTCTTTGTAGGAAGATTACTGATGAGTCGATTGAAGCTCCGTGAAACATTTTTATGCCGACTTTTTGGTCATTTATATCTGACCTCGATCAAGGCTAAGAAAGAAGAATTTAACTCCAATTCTTCTTTTTTTAGCCTTGATAAAGGTCAGACAGACCTGACCGCAACATCGGCATAAAAATGGTTTCATGGAGTTTTAATCGATCCATCACTAACCCTCATTAAGGTTTTATTTAATTTTGTTTTCCTTCTTCTACTCATTCGCTTTATATCGTTTCCTTTAAGTTTACGTTATTCCTGCATTTTTAGTTTCTGTTTTCTCAGTTTATTTATCTTTATTTTAATCAACATTAAGTCTTTACCTAAAAGTTTATGTGAACACCATCAATTAATTAACGACATTTCCTGTTCCCCTTTTACTTTATAAAATGAGCATATAATTTTTCTCCCTCATTTAAAGAAAGAGTAATATTGTCTGCAATGGTGAGAAGCACAATCGAAGACGACAATCACTAGATTAAAACAAGAGCAGAAGAAGCAAAGATAGAAGCAATGAGTAAGATAGGAAAATTTGAAAAAAATGTTGATAACAAGAAAAATTTGAAAGAATTCTACAAAATGAAAGCTTTTTGAAAGACTTACACAAAGAAAGTATGAAGAAATTGGATTTTGATATCAGTAATTAGAAAAGAGGAAAATTGGAAACAAAATTGTATGAGAAGATTAATAAGGCAAAAAAAACCAGGAGATACACGAGTTAGAGAAAGCATAATTTAAATGGAACCCGAAGAAAATCAAAGTTGGAATAGATCGACATGGGAACAATTACATCCTAATTATTAATAACATTGAAAATAAGGCAAATAAGTGTTGCGGCATCTGGTGCCGCATCATACTATCGTAACACGTACGAAAATGAATTTGTGTTAAAGCAATTTTGTCGATAGATGTGTAAGCAGTTTCATAAGTCAATTACATTTGAGTTACACTCCAAAAGGAAGTTACAGCTGTCGAGTGATTTTCGGTGTTTGTTTGCTGTTGTATAATTTCCTGTAAATTTAGAGCAGGCAATTCAGATTGTTAATTTTGCTATAATAATCGAAATAGACTTGCTTACACATCTGTCGAAAAAGTTGCTTTAATGCAAATTGAAAACAAGTGTTTACCTCAGAAATCCACATATTTTCGATAAGTGAAAATAAAATTGTGTTTTAGAAAAAAAAATAGTTCAAACGAAAGTTATAGACAATAGAATTTCCAACAACTTTTCTCCTTCAACTTGTTTTGTAAAATTGATATTTGTGGAGATATTGTTACAACAATAATTGTCACGTGATTGTTATTTCTCAGTAATTACTTATGGGATGAAAAAATAGTTTAAACAAAAGTTATGTATAATGAAATTATAAAATGAATATTTTTCTAAATATTTTAAAATTTCAAAATCTGTGTAGGTTAACGACCCTTTTGGGTACATAGAATATGCACAAAATCTAATCAAATCTGCGAAATTATAAATAAAGTCCGTACAAAGTTTTATAAAAATCAGACGGGTGGTGTTCTTGATATCTTGTTTACATACGGACATAATTTTTTTTTGCTTTATATCTTCTTCTTTCATGTGGCGTGTCCGGTTTTCCCGACGTTGGCGATCACTTCGGCGAAGGCAGTTCTGTTTTCTGTTTTTCTAAACAACTCTTCTGCACCTAGGATGCCAGTCCATTCGCGAATGTTTCTTAGCCAAGACATCTGCTTTCTTCCTACTCCGCGGCGGCCCTCTATTTTTCTCTTTATTATCAGTTGAAGCAGCTGGTACTTCTCTCCCCTTAATATATTTAGTCCTAGTTGGTCGCCTTCGTGTTTTATTCTTCATAGCAGTAGCTGAAGATCTTCGAGAGATTCCGCCAGGACCACAGTATCGTTCGCGTACGTAATTGTGCTAATGCGGACGCCGCCAATTTTGGATTCCCAGATCGAGTTCATTCAGTGCATTCTTAAATATCCTATCCGAATACAAATTAAACAGCAGTGGGGAGAGGACACATCCCTGCCTCACTCCTCTCTGGATCTTCTGTTCTGCCGTTTTGTAGTGTTCAACTCTGACTTCTCCACTCTGGTACCAGTATAGGTTCTCTATTATTCTGACATCTTTTCCGTCTATGCCGGCCCCTCGAAGCATTTCAACCATTCTGCCGTGTTTTACTATGTCGAATGCTTTCTCGTCTATGAATTATACAAACACGTCTCTACGCTGGTTTCGGCATTTTGCATCAGTACATTGAAGCCAAACAACGCCTCGCGTGTTCTTAACGCCTGTCTGAACCCAAATTGTGAATCATCTAAATCTTGCTCGCATTTAGTGCTTTATATACTAATTCTAATTCGTCGGAAAAAGTGAAAAAAAGGGAGTAAAAATTTTCGGTTTGGAAACCGTCGCATAACTCACCATCTTATTTATAAGATGTGGAGTAATAAGAGGATTTTACTATCTACAGAAGAGGAAAGTGTAAGAGTATAATTAAATCAAAGAAGTGCTAGAGAACTGAATAGGAAATAAAACTAACTAACGACAGAAGAGGACAATAACAAGATTTATTTTAGGATTAAAAAAAACAGTGACGCGAAAACTAAGGAATAAAGAAAGAAAATACGATAAATAGAAGATTAAGATAAAAATAATGAATATACGGCAATGTTCAATGAAAAGATGAATGTAAGAAATTTCAAAAATTGAAATTTTCATTAAAAATTTTTTAAATTATAATAAACTAACACATGCCGTTACAGTTAACTGTTGGAATTTTTCTTAGTTTATACTATTTATACGTCTCAATGTTTACACGAGATGTCGCAAGAAGACACACATTTTACTTAAATTATTATGTTGGTTTACATTCCTATATTATGAATCAATCGGGTATATAGAAATTAGATACGACCAAGTAATGACCAATCATTAAAACATGATATATTAACTACCAAGTACCTACTATATTTTTGACATCCTTAAATAGTAAAACTTGACATTAAAAAAACGTAGTTTTGTAGTTAAAATTGCAGTCACTTAAACTTTCCAATACATTAAATTTCGTTCGCATTCCTTTCTTCGAGTGGATTTAGATAAAGGATTACAGGATACCGATACGTATCCTTTAAGTATCTTCTGTGAAAGCCACAGGTTAGAACAGAATTATCCTTTTGTATACATTTAAGAAACTGTCAGTCAAAATACCGGAATTGTTAGTTGTTTGGAAAATCGTCAAAACATCCGTTTCGTAACGTTCGTCTTTCGAAACATTTCGTTCTTTTTATGGTGTTTGGGTTTATCGATTCAAATAATGATAAAAAGTGCCACGTAAAACCCATCAATTCCCTATCAAATTAAATTGAATTAATAAAGCTTATTTAAATAATTTAAAAAATAATTATCCGAACCATTTTCAATTATTGATGATATAATAATAAATGCATTTGGTGCGACAAAGTATAATTTCAATTATAACGATTATTTATGTAGCGGAATATTATTAATACAAGTTCGGGAATCAGAATTTAATAATTATAAAGGTTGTAAATTGAAATAGCTGTGTGTATAAATTACAATTTTAGTCTTTGGTTTACATAAATTTAAGTTTTGAAGAGATTTATTAGGGTATTACGGTAGCATAATAAAACGATTTCAGCTGCAAAGCAAACTGAAACTCGATCAATGGTCGAAGTTGTAGCGCAGAAGAGAGGAAGTAATTAAATAGAAAATCTGAAAACAAGAATTTAAACCTTCGAAGCTGAGTTGCCAATTTGTTTCTACCGATTAAATTCATTATAGAAACGGTTGATCATCAAAAAGAAATACAATTACGTTATGTATACCGACAATCATTTTGTTGAAGAAATTAAGTTGCATCTTTGGTAAATTAATATCATGTTTTGCTTTTGTTTTTTCTTCATATTTTGGTTGTTTACCTAATTCTTTCAATAAAATTAGACCCTAAAATAGAAATTCCGTAAAGACTTTCTGAAAATCGGTAGTCAACTTTGAGGCCCTATAAGCTAAATACGAAATTATTTTACAGTAATATCCTTTTAGTGAATTTAAGAATATTGTAATTATTTATCATTCCATAAAAAAAACAATCATATTTTGCAATGTTTAGTCACTTTTTTGGAAAAAAATTAGTGTTTGTTTAAACAATTGAAATTATCGGGCAGGATTATGGAGTAAGTGAAATAGAATAAGTGGGAATCGATTCGTATTAAAAAAGACGTAAATTAAAAAAAAATATGTCATTTGTATATTGAGAAGCTCAGATATAAACAATTTACATTGTTATTGTTTATTCAGTAACTAAAGAATATTTTATCTAAAAAAATTGTATATTGTCAATCAAGCTACAATAGTTTCAGAAGGTTAGAATAAGTAGTTAAAAAAATAACAATAGCTCTCGGTGGGTAGCGCAACGTGATTTGGAGGACAGCTCTCAACCGCTTCAGCCGATGCTCACCACGTTATTGGTCTTTTTTATTGTATGTCCGTTTGGAGTAAGTTAATAGATTTATTCATTATACTGATAACAAATTATGTTATCAAATACGCAAAGGCATTGCAAAAATAATTATTTTATACTTAAAACCATATGCACTTTTTGTAGATCAACAACAAAAAGCTGCGCACTAATCATATGGAAAATCTATTCCGGTCAAATCAATTGGTTTTTACATATGTTGTAGCTTATTACCTACTGAACAGAAGATGTAATGGGCACAAAGTTCAATAATGGACAGTTATCGAGTTATAACCAGAGAGCGATTTGTTGTTTACACGTGTCAATTTACTCCGGTAAATTACCAAAATTAGGTTAGACCGAGTAATAATTTCAAATTGAAAAGTGATCAAACAGCATACGATTACAGTGAGGAAGATAGTGGAAGTTAAATAGATATAAATACTGAAATTGTAAGTAAATACTTTAAATATTAAATTTAGAGGTCATTGGAAGTAAATGGAAAAGACCAAAATTGCATGCGGAAAGATTGATAAGACCAAAACGATACATAAGGCCTCCTATACGCCGAGTTCGAGATAGGCAACACATTCTACACCCTAGCTATATAGCTTTATAACTACCAGGACACAAATAAGTTGTATACGTACTAACGCTGATTAAGAAAGGTTCTACATACAGGGTGTCACAAGCAAGCGTGGGTGATCAATAACTCATTTGCGGTTGGAGATATCGAAAAATGTTTCAAATAAAAGTTCCACCAATTCAACTTCTCTATACCATAAAATTATTTTCGAATATACAGGGTGTCGCGTTTTTCCTGTACGCAACCTAACTTAATTTTTTTAAATGGAATGCCCCATTTATTATTGCTTTATTAGATTTCTCGCTTAATTTAAAGGCCACTTCGTTAACCATACATTATGGCTGAAATGCACCGTTCCTCAGAAAATTAGCGCTAAAGGAAGAAAAATGCCGTTTGGGTACCCTGCGCCATTTTCATATCTCCGAAACAAAAGAACTTAGAGGAATGCGGTTTTCACAGATCGCTTCTAAGAGAAATGACCTACCATTTGCACTATTTACACAAACATGTTTCTGTTAAATTCATTTAAAGCTACCGCTTCAAAAATAAATTGTTTCAAACCAGCAAAACTTGTTTTTTTCAAATAGAACACTATTATTTTTTTCAGCCCATCATATGTAGAATTTTATTTCCTTTCGTCTGATATAAGGTTGTTGCTATCAGTTCCTAACAGTTTTTGAGAAAATTGCAGTTATATTCTAAATTTTAATTAAATCGGATCATCGCGTGCGCCCTGGTCGGTGATTAGCTGGTTTTTCGCTTTTGTTTTCTACCTTAGGAATGAAAACTATTTCAATTGAAAAACCAGAATGTTGTATTTTAGTTCAGACGTTTTAAATCACAAAAATAATTTTCAGGCCAGTTCTTGATGTTTAACTTTTACAAAAGCTGCTCGAAATGTCTGCCATTTTCTTGAATATACATCCTCATTCGACGTTTGAAGTTATTGTCAACGTTGACCAGAATGTCCGGGGTAATTTCTCTGAAAGCGTTAGTTATCCTCTCCCGCATATCTTCGGCAGTGGTAGGTGAAGAGGTGTACACTTTGTTTTTAACGAATCCCCACAAAAGAAGTCACATTTTGTGAGATCAGGCGACCTAGCGGGCCAGTTAATTGCCCCTCCTCTTCCTATCCAGCAGTTTGGGAAATTCGCATTTAAGTAGTTCCGAATTTCTTGGGTGCAATGAGATAGGGCACCGTCTTGTTGTAGCCACATACGTCGAAGAAATTCTAAAGGAACATCCTCCAACATTTCTTGGAAACCATTTTGCAGGAACTGCAAATAGGCCCTTCCTGTTAAGTGTCCATCAAAAAGTACGGTCCGAAAACACGATCACCAAAAACACCTCCCCACACATTCAGTGACCATCGGTATTGAGAAAACGTCCGGAAGTTAGGAGGATTTGCCGTATCGTAATAATGGAAGTTATGCCTGTTTACAAAACCATTTTTGTGAAAGGTAGACTCGTCAGTAAACAGGACATATTTGAAGAAGTCTTCGTCTTCGGCTATTCTTTCGATGGCCCACTGACAAAATTCCGTTCTTGCTGCAAAATCCCTTGGAAGTAGTTCCTGATGTAGCTGAACGTGGTACGGATGGTACTTATGCTGTTTCAGGACTCTTTGTACAGACATTCTACCAATTTCGGTTTCTCGGGCGATGTCTCTTTGACTGACATTCGGATTTTCCACCACAGACGCCAAAACACGGAACTCATTTTCATCTGTACAGACCGTCTTGGCGTAGTTTCTTTTCCAGACTCCACTGATCCTCTAGTAAGAAACCGCTCCAGAACCCTGCTGAACGATTCCACTCTAGGATGTCGTCTATTTGGATAACGCTGGGCATACACCCTCGATGCCAAGAGGGATTTCTCTCACATTCCCCAAGAATAAGAACCATATCTATCATTTCTTCTTTATTCAACGCCATAGGGGAACAGTTCGGAAAATGAACACAAAGTTACAATGAAACAAACACAACGATACAATGAAACTTTACTGAACACCTTATGAAGTTCACAAATATGACATTGTAGAAAACAAAAGCTAATCACCGACCAAGGCGTACATGATGATCCGATTCAATTAAAATTTAGAATATAACTGCAATTTTCTCAAAAACTGTTAGGAACTGATAGCAACAACCTTATATCAGACGAAAGGAAATAAAATTCTGCATATGATGGGCTGAAAAAATAATAGTGTTCTATTTGAAAAAAACAAGTTTTGCCGGTTTGAAACAATTTATTTTTGAAGCGGTAGCTTTGAATGAATTTAACAGAAACATGTTTGTGTAAATAGTGCAAATGGTAGGTCATTTCTCTTAGAAGCGATCTGTGAAAACCGCATTCCTCTAAGTTCTTTTGTTTCGGAGATATGAAAAATGGCGCAGGGTACCGAAACGGCATTTTCTTCCTTTAGCGCTAATTTTCTGAGGAACGGTGCATTTCAGCCATAATGTATGGTTAACGAAGTGGCCTTTAAATTAAACGAGAAATCTAATAAAGCAATAATAAATGGGGCATTCCATTTAAAAAATTAAGTTAGGTTGCGTACAGGAAAAACGGGACACCTTGTATATTCGAAAATAATTTTATGGTATAGAAGTTGAATTGGTGGAACTTTATTTGAAACATTTTTCGATATCTCCAACTGCAAATGAGTTATTGAAAACCCACGCTTGCTTGTGACACCCTGTATAGGCTAATTTGTAAATATTTAATTGGTAGAGAAAATTCATACGAAGGGTTGACCTGTGAATTGACTCTGGCGCTAAATACGATAAAAATGGCAGAAGAAACTACGTCATATCTGTATAATAAAGATTCCGATGATTATTCGACAGATGAAAGTACAAAAAAAAAGAAGAGCTACCTACGATACGGATACGGGTTTTCAAAGAAGTGAAAAGAGAATGAGATCCCCTACTAAACTAAAAGAAGAGGATAAACTGGATTCGATTCTAATTCTAATTAAAAATATGAGCGTCGACCAAATAGATATAAGACAGAAGTACAAAACATAAGAAAGGAACAACAAATATTTTACGAACAAATAGCAAAACTCCAGAAAGAAAATGAAAATTTGAAAAAAGAAAATCGAATAATAACGGAAGAAAATAGACAAATCAAGGAAGAACTACAAATCATAAGAAACAGTATGGAGTACCTAGAAAAAGAGAAAAAGAAAAACAACATTATTATTAAAGGTTTGAACACAGAAAAAAAAGAACCACAACAATTGGTTGTAGTGGCAAAAACCTTTATCAAGGAAAACCTAAAAATTGATGTAAAAATAAAGAAAGCGCGCGAATTAAAGGAAAAGGTATGGTTAGTTGAATTACAAAACGAGGACACGAAAAACAACGTAATGCAGAACAAGAGACAACTTAATAAACTTGAAGTGAGTAGAGTATATATAGATGATGATCTGACACAAAAGAGATGGAGAAACAACGGCAAATAAGATTGATGGCAAAGCAAGAAAAAGGAAAAGGAAAAACTGTAAAAATGGGGTACAACAAAATAATAATAGAAGGAGTAGAATGGAGATGGAATAAAACTACGGAAAAACTTGAAAAAATGTAATCAAAAACTAATAAAAGGACAACACTCAAACATTAAGACGAAACATGCAATAGAAAAGGACACGAGATACAAAATAGAACAAACAGAGGGAGCTGATAGTGAAGCAAGAACTACGATTAAAAATAATGAAAAGGTGAAAATAAGTACTAAACAAAATTCAAAAAAAGAAATATAGAAACTAGGGACGTGGAATGTCAGAAGTCTAACAGGAAAGAAACATGAATTAGTAGAAGAATTCGATAAATTAGATTTAGATTTATTAGGTATAACGGAGACTAAAATGAAAGGAAAAGGGGAAATGCTACTAACAGGTGGTCATTTGTTAATCTACAGCGGGGTAGAGCACAATGTTAACGCGAAGGAAGGGATAGCTTGTATTATAAGCAAAAAAAATTTGAAACGTGCAGAAATGGACAGCTTTCAACGAGAGAATACTAACTATTGAGATAAAAATGGTCCGAACGACAACGAGATCAGCATAAGAAAGGATGAATTTTGGGAAATGTTATCAGAGGCAGTAGAAAACCCGAAAGGTAGATTAATAATAATGGGAGATATAAATGGACGGGTAGGAAAAAAGAATCAAGAAACAAGAGAAACAATTGGTGAATATGGCGGAACAACTAAAAACAATAATGTTACAAGATTGATCGAATTCTGCATAACTCATAATTTAGTAATAACAAATACTTTTTTCCAACACAAAGAGATACATAAGTATACAAGAGAAGTGGTAACCAGAAATGAGAGATCAATTATAGATTATATAGCAATAGATAGAATGCACAGACAAGAAGTTGAAGAGACAAGGGTGAAAAGAAGTGCAGAAATCTATTCGGACCACTTCTTGGGAATGTCCAAAATAATAATAAAGAACGACATAAAAAGTAGCAAGACAAAATCAGGAGGAAAAACGGATAAATTGAAAGACATCATAAAAACATATAAACTGAGGGAAGAACAAACCGCTGAAAAGTACAAAGAAATGGAGCTCGAAATGAATAAAATTAAAGAAAATATACATGATACTAACATTGAGACAACATGGAAGTTATTTAAAGACACAATAAAAAAAGTAGCAAGAGAAACATGCGGTAAGATAAAAATAGATTCTACAAAAAACAAACTAGATGGTGGAATAGTGAAATAAAAGAAGAGGTAAAATTAAAGAAACAGAAATGGAAAAATTACTTAAACAATAGTAACAACAAGTAATTAACAAGAAATGGAGGAGCTGATAAAGAAGAATCTAGGATTGGAAAAGAAAATAGAAGAAGCCGTGGGAATAAAAAAAGGTATAGTGATTATAAAAATGTCGAGTTTGGAGGTCAAAATAGAGATACTAAAGAAACAAAAGTAGAATGAAAGATACCAAAATATACATAGACGAAGATAGGACAAAGAAAGAGAGGGAAATACAGATGAAGATAAGAATGGAAGCAAAAAAAGTGGAGGAAGAGGGTTTGAAAGTGAAAATTGGATACAGGGAAATGTGGGTGGTGGGAGAAGAAAGAAGATGGGTGGAAAACGAGAGGAAGATAAGAAAATGGACACCAAAAATCTAAAAATTGGGGGGTGGGGGCAAAGAAAAAAAGGGAGAAAAAGGGTGGGGAGTAAAAAATAAAGAGAAAAATAAGATCTTATTTTGGAACATTGCGGGATAAAAACAAAGGTGTAGATTTTTGGAACTATATAAAGGGTTTTAAAATAGTAGGTTTAGTAGAAACTTGGATGGAGAAAAAGAATGGAGTACATGGAAAGATAAGATGCCGAAAGAATATGTATGGGAAATTCAGTATGCAAAAAGAAAAGAGACGAAGGGAAGGGCGAAATGAGGACTAATAGTGGGGTAAGAAAAGAATGGGAAATAGAAAAGGAAATAGAAGAACAAAATGTAGAGGGATGATTAAAATCAGAGTAAAGACGGAAAAAGGGGAAAAGTATAATATTTTTACGATATATGGAAAGAAAATGGACACAACGAAAGCAATTATAGAAAAGGCAATAGAAGAAAGGGATGAAGGCAATTTGATTATAGGAGGAGATTTGAATGCTAGGATAGGAGAGGAGGGAGGAATAATGGTAAATGGAGAGATAAGAAATAGGATATCAATGGATAAGAAAATAAACGGACAAGGAAAAATTTTGATAGAACTATGTGAAGAGAGAGGTTGGACAATAATGAACGGAAATTTGGAAGAAGAAGGAAAAGGGAATTTACATATGTAGGAGAAAGATGCCAGTCAGTAATAGATTATGTGATTATAAACGAAAAAGTAAGGTGGACATAGAAACACTAAGAATAGGAGAGGAGATAGAATCGGACCATCAGCCGCTAGAAGTAGTCATGATGGAAGAGGAAGAGAGTATAAAAAAGATATAAAGAGGAAATGGAAGAGGAAGTAAATACTAAAGGAGAGGTGGAGGAAGAGATGGAGAGAATTACAGCCAGAATGGAATTGGCAACAGAGAAGATAAAGTATAGATTAAGAGAACAAGAATTAGGGAAAAGAAAAAATTGGTGGAACGGAGAATGCGAGAAGGGGAAAAAGAATTAAGAAAAGGAAGAAGGAAATGGAAAAAGGAAAGATAGAGATAGATGAATACAAAAGGTTAAAAGTAAATTTTAAGGGAATATGTGTAAAAATAAAGAAGAACATAAAAAACAAACGGAGATAAAGATTAGAGAAATTAAAAATGAAGGGCAGGTATGAGGAATTCATTAATAAAAAGAGGAAAAAAGGAGGAAGGATGGAAGCAAATATAGATGGGGAAAATGGGAAGAACACTGTAAGAAGTTAGTAGGAGAGAGTGAAAAAAAGCAAGAAATGAAGAAGTTGGAAAAAAAGGATAAGACACAGAGAGGGTGGAATAGGAAAAGAAGAAATGGAGAGAGCAATAAATAAAGTAAGAAAAGGAAAAGCAGAAGGGATGGATGGAATACAAAGAGAACAATGGAGGTACATTGGAGAAGGAATGAGAGAAAAAGTAAGAGAAGTATTCGAGAGAATATGGAAAGGAGAAGAGTTTCCAGAAAATTGAGAGAGGCAATAATATGCCCTATTTACAAGGGGGAGATAGGAAGAAAGCGAACAACTATAGATGAGTGAGTATAATGAATGCAGGCTATAAGATATATGCGGAAATAGTTAGAAAAAAAATGAAAAAGGAAATAGAAGAAAAGAATATAATACCGGATTGGCAAGCAGGATTTCGGAAAGAAAGAGGAACGATAGACAATATATACATATTAAAGCACATAATTAATAAAGAGTTAGCAAAGAAATACGCAATATTTCTAGACATTAAAGCGGCATTTGATAATGTGGAAAGAGGGGATTATGGAAAAGGATGGAGGAGGTAGGAATAAACAGAGATATAAAAAATGCAATAGAGGAAATATACAAAGAAACAAGGTGTAGAACGAGGGTAGGGAGGAAGCTAGGTAGAGAATTTAGGACGGAAAAAGGACTAAAACAGGGATGTCCGCTAAGCCCAATCTTATTCTCGATATACATTAGTGATCTTGAGGAGGAAATGGAAAAAATTAAGTAGGAGGAATAGTAGTAGGAAGGAAAAAGATATGGGTTTTAGCTTATGCGGATGGCATTGTGGCAATAGCAAGAATTGAAGAAGAGATGAGAGGAGTAGTTAAATTTATGAAGAAATACCTAGAAAATAAAAACTAGCAGCAAATGTCGGGAAAATTATGGAATTTAAAAAAGAAAAGGACGACGAAAGGAGGTGAAATGGTGGTGGGGGGAGGAGGAGGTAGAGAGAGTTGACAAGTATAGATACTTAGGTTACAACATCAGATATGATAACAAAGATGGAGACCATATAAAAGAGATGAAAATGAAAGGAAATAGAATAGTAGGACAAGTATGGGGGTTAGGGGAAAGGATATTTGGTAAAGATATAGAGAAAAGGAGATGGATGTTTGAAAAGTTGGTATGAAGTGTGGTACTGTATGGAGCGGAGATTTGGGGTTGAAGGGAATGGCAAGAGCTGGAGAACATACAGGAGAAATACTGGAGGTGGACGTTAGGACTAGAGAAAGAGACACCGGGGTATATAGTGGAAGAAGAACTAGAAATAGAAAAATAAGGATACAAGCAGGAAGAATTGCAGTAAAGTATGAAGAAAAATGGGAAGTAGGAAGGAAAA
The DNA here is from genome assembly GCA_030710515.1 of Abscondita cerata. Lineage (NCBI taxonomy): Eukaryota > Metazoa > Arthropoda > Insecta > Coleoptera > Lampyridae > Abscondita > Abscondita cerata. Next base: position 163,723 of record JALBCR010004773.1, on the reverse strand, counting down.
TGAAATACTTTATGAAGTTTGGAAAGAGATCGAGGCACAGAAGGAAAAATATGGGGAAGAAGAAAGAAGAAAATACTATGAAAGAGTGGGATACGCGAGAGAAGAGATAAAGAGATTAAGAGAGGGGGGAAAAGATGGAAGAGGAAATAATTGCAAGAGATAAAGATACTCAGAAGCAGGAAAGAAGGGCAAAAATAAAAGGAAGGAAAATATAACGAGAAATACATAAAAATAATGACAGACAAGACAACAAGGTACATAACAGAAGGAAAAGGAATGAATGAAATAAGAATGATTGCAAGGTTCAGAATGGGCAATGAAGAAAATGAAAATAAATATTGCATGAGTGATGAGGAGAGAGTATGCAGGTTGTGTGGGGATGAATGGGAAAATATAATACATATAAAAGAGGGATGCAGGGAAACAAGACACGAGGAAAAGGAATGGAAGTTACTACTAGGAGAGAAAGGGGAAGGAAAACAATGGATGAGGGAAGTGTTGGAGAGGAGGAAAGGGATGGAGAGGAGGAAGAGGAAAAGAAAAATACTGAAAGTTTAGAGAAGAGAGGGATGGAAGGTTGAAGAAGAAAACAGGGATTAGTTGAATTATAATTTAATGAAATATTATGTTGTTTTTAATTTTTATTTTTTTATATTGTAAAGGGAAAAACTGAATCTTTTGTTATAGAAAAAATAAATATTGAATTGAATTGAATAGTAACAACGAAAATTACAAGAAATATATAGAACAAAGAACTAAAGTTAAAGAAATAGTTATAAAAGAGAAAACTCAAGCATGAGAAGAATTTGGAGCAAAAATGGAACGGGATAGTTGCGGAAATCAGAAACTATTTTATAAAGTGTTGAAAAATCTAAGGAAGGAAAAACAACTTAAAAATAAATACATCAAATCCAAAGATAAAAACAATTTTACATCAGGATGATCAAATAATGAACTGTTGGAAGGAATATTTTGAAGAAATATTAAACGTGAAGCAGCTGCAAACAACAAACAAAGTAGAAGTGAAAAAAATAGGACGTATAGAAGACATGGAACAAGACAAAATAAATATAGAAGAAGTGTAAGAAGCAATTAAAATGCTAAAAAGGGGAAACAGCAGGGCACGAAGGCATCACACCGAAAATGTTAAAAATTTAGGAAACAATGGGTTAGAAGTATTGACACTCTTGTGTAATAAAGTATGGAAGGAAGAAACAATACCTAAAGAATGGGAACTAGGAATTATATTACCTATACATAAGAAAGGTGACTACAAAGAATGCACAAATTATAGAGGAATCACCTTATTAAGCAATGTAGCCAAACTGTACGAAAGAGTGCTGGAAAAAAGATTACAAGTAGTAATAGAAACACAATTAGAAGAGTCTTAAAGTGGTTTTAGAAAAGGAAGAGGAGATATGGAAACGAAGATATCTATAAAATTGAATGGTTTGGATCTGGAACAAGTGGACGTATACAAGTACTTAGGAGTTAAAATACATAGAAACGGGAGGATGGAAGCGGAATTAACGGACAGACTTCAGAACGCAACAAAATTGTATTATGCCCTATGCCATCCTTTCCTGCGAAACAAAGAAATAACGAACAAAACAAAAATAACAGTTTACAAGACAATTTACAAACCTATATTAACATATGGATGTGAAAGTTGGGTATTGAACGAACAGTCAAAGAGCAAAATACAAAGCATGCAAATGAAATACCTTAGAGCCGTTAAAGGTATCACAAGAAGAGATAAAGTTCGCAATGAAATTGTTAGAAAGGAGCTGAAAGTAGAACCAATACTGAAGCATATAGAAAGGCAACATATAGAATGGTTCGGACATTTAACAAGGATGGGAAAAGATAGACAACCAAAAAAAGTGTGGCAAGCAAAATCACATCAGAAAAGAATGAGAGGGAGACCAAGGAAGACGTGGGATGATGTGGTAGCAGAATGTTTGAAGAACTGTGGCTTGACATGGAATGAAGGAAGTGTAAAAGCTAAAAATAAACAAGAATTGACAAATATTATTTATAAAGAATTGTAAATTATTTAGAATTGTATTAATTTTAGTTATTCCTTAACACCTTCGGGTATATATATATATATATATATATATATATATATATATATATATATATATATGTTTAAAAAATGTTTCTTTACGCGTATTCTCTTATTTCTTAATAAAATCTTTAAAATTAGATATTTATTTATATTTTCACGATTTAATGAAACACATTTCAAAGATAAAGTTACAATAACGTGGCATTATCCAGAAATAAAAAGACTTTTCTATTTTCTTTTTTAATTTTTTCATCAAGTTTTGTTTGCAACATTGACCAAGGAACATTAAAAATCACCAAAAAAATTGAAATAAGTATAAGAGCAAAAGTGACTACTCAGTTATGAGCTGTTTATTTCAACGACTCGTTCTGTAATCTTAAATCAAAATATCTGCCATTAATTCAAAAGTTACACTCTCTTAATCATTAAAATTTGTTAATGTTGGGCAAGTATACGGTATGCACTCACCAAAAAACCAGTACACACAAAAATAACACAAACTCAGATACCCATGAGAAGTTAGTCATAAATCTATCCATAAAAATTAATTTTACTACTACGCTATGTAAATATTATAATGTTTATAACTACTAATACAACAACAATTCAACACAAATAATGCTTATTTTAATTTGTTTATAAAAAAATTGTTGAAACAAATTTGCAAAGTACACTAATACCTATCGAATTTTAAGAGATTTATTCATTGTATTCGCGTGGATTAATTATTATGTAAATTCAGCAGATATGTTGTTTCTAATCATAAAAACTATTTATTGCTAAATTTACATAATAATCCACGCGAACACTTGGAAAAAAGCTCTTAAAATTTGATAGGTATAATAACAAACGTTTAAATAAGAAATACTTGTGTTGATTAATTGTTGTTTTAGTAGTTATAAACATTTAACTCAATATAGATAATATCTACATAGCGTAACAGTAAAATTCATTTTTATGGATGAATTATGACTAACTTCATCGGTAACACAACCTACTACCAAAATATATAATTTTTTTCTGGAATTTCTGTATTAATTGAAATTAACGTTACAGACATCTTATATGTATGTTTGACATCTATATTTTTAACACATTTGTTAGTTACTAATGCTTTTTTTGGAAGAGGGTGTCAACAACATAAAAATTTTTATTGTATTTTCTTAACTTTAATTGAAGTGATAAGATACTTCGAATTAGTATTGAGGAAATTATCATATTAGTTACTTCGAGTACCATTTGTACTGAGAATTTTTGTGCTAATTAACCCGATAATTGTCGTTCAAATAATTAACATCAGGCCTAATGAAGTGTTCACCGTGAACATGTTGGTTGATTAACGCGTATCGTAAGGATAAATTAATAATTAACATAAGTAGTGTTTGATAAGTGTTTCAATGATTGTGTCGTAACAATTAGATTCATGTTTTAATTAACGCAAACATTTTTAATAAACCAAATTTTAATTGTCGAATAAAAGAAATTTGTTGAAAGAAGGAAGAAATATGTATTTAATTGCAGCATTTATATATGTACCTATGCTTATGTAGTGGGTACATTAAATTTACTCACATCAAAGCTGTAGCAAGAATTCCCTGAAAGCTCTGAAAAGCGTCTGCGGGTTGAATTACGAGCTTAAATCAAGAGCTTAATAATTACATCTAAATTCTTTTGATAGCCATAAAGGGAAAATTAAGATTTATGCAAATTGTATCTTGCATTCTTTTTAACTGCACCTTTGGAGATTAATAAAAAGGAAAAACATTTCTCTCACGGTACAATTAAATTTTTTTGATTTAATGCAAGTTATATGGATCATAAAAAAAGAATTTTTATAAGCTCTCGCAAACGTATTTAGATAATTAAATATTTGTTGCTAATTTTTGATTGATCATTTACCAATAATAGCAACCGTAATTTTTGTTGCATTATTGCAATTTATACGGATTTAATTGAAATTGGATTATTTTGGAATGGATATTGCAGGGAAATTATTGATTTTTGTTGTAATATCATATTAAAATATGTATCGGTACTAGTAGCAAATTTAAAGGATTTAAAATTCAAATGCCACGTATCGTGCGTTAATGGTGCTATAAATATGTAGATCAAACAGATAAGATTATGTACATGGCATTGTGTAACTGAACTGAGCAGGACAATAAAGTTGGTAACTTATGATATAAAATTTTTGTTTTGTAAATCGTTCCTCAAAAAAATACGTTTTTTTATAGAATTTTTCTAGGTCTATATTACTAAAACTTTCCGGCCAGTGAATATCGTGACTTTTAAACTTGCAAGATCAAAGCGAATATATCGTGTGAAAGTTACGAATTACGAGAGCTTTCCGAATACAATAGGTAAATAGCTTTTCGTATTATTGGCCTATTTCCACTATGGGATTTTCCCAATGTTAAACTAAAACTTTCTAATATGTAATGTCTTTGTAAGAAATATATTAGAATTTACTCGAGTTACTAAAACGTTTTCGAAAATGAGATCGCTTTTAAATCCATTCTAATTTATCCGATTAAAATATCCTTGAACAAATTGTAAATGGTTTTTGAATTGGTTGATAGTTACGATTATTAAGATTGATGAGGTTTTAACAATTAAAGTCGTCGTAACATTAATTTTTTCAAGATCAGGATCAAAAATACTATTTTTCTTATAATTGCCGAGCTAATCTTGTCCCAATTTCAAAATAACACAATTTTTCTTGTTTAATTTCATCAATATAGTTTTTAATTATAAAAATGTTGTTATTGTTGCATTTTAATTCCTAAAATAAAAATGAATTGAATCGCTATTCTTATATACATAATCTTAATTCCTTAAACAAAATGAATTGGACTTCTACGTTAATTCTTAAATTTTAATTCTTAAATAAGAATGTGTTTAGTTTCTATTATTTACATAATTTTAATTCCGAATTAAGATTATCATTAGATTCTGGGAAGTCGTTTCTAGTGCTAAATTTAATGTAAGAATTTAAATGATATACATGATAGAAATTCAATTCATTTTATTTTAAGAATTAAAATTATACAGAATATATAGATAATTTCGAAAATAATTTAATTTCTACACTAAGAAAAGAAATCATACCTTTTATGTATAGGGACACCTTCCACTCACGATTCGAACAATTTGGGTTATAGTTGGAGAGCTCCTGTTCAAAATTAAATTAGTATCGGGGCTGTTCCAGAAAATATGACGCCTTAAGTCTGCGGCTTGATGAAACTGTTCCACCTCTTCGACGTCATTCTTCCGCCTTGTAGGAAAAGTACTTTGTGAAGGTGGTCTGATCAAGACCAAGTAATTTTTTTGTTTCGTCTTAAACTTAAACGTATGATAATTTAATCCAATTTTTTGGCATCAAATCTACTCTCACGACTTCTAACAAAATGTCAAATGTCGTTATTTGTACCAATACTTTAAACTTAGAGTATCTTGTACTGCACTTTCAATAATTACTTTCATACTGCCCAGATTTCCAATAAACAATCAATGCTTAAACGTTTTTGAAACATTCAAGATGGGTGGTCCTGACTATCACATTCTTTTGGAGGTGGATCTTTTCCTAGGCGCTGAAGTCTATTTCGAAATTGTGCTTTCTCAAATATATAGATTAGGCCCCAAACTTCTTATCTTTTAGCTAACAATGCTAAGGTGGATAATTGCAGAGCAATTTGTGACGTTTTTTCTATTGAAAATTTTTGGCTTAATAAATGCTACTTCCGTGCTATTTTTCGCCTGGTGTTTAGGCAACTACTTAAGTTACTTTCGGTTATTAGAATTTCTTTAGAATTTCCGTTTTCCGTCATTTCTATAGTTGGCTTTGGAAATCGTACACGTTTTCTCGTTACGGCCAAAAGGTAAAATACTTTATGTATTAAATAAAATTCTCGAATTATTTAGTTACGTGTAGTTTGACAAGCTCTGTCATTATTTAATTGCTGTATTATATATATAACAAAACTTTGATAAAGAACTGCGAAATATTAAGCAGATTGCATCATACAATGGTTTTCAAGAATCAATTGTCACAAACATAATTAGAAAACATAAACATAAGTTAAACATTAGAAACATTACAACGTTAGGAACTAGTAATAGCAAAATAGATAAGAAATATGTCAAATTACCAAATTATCCCACATACACAAAAGGTCTTCAAAAAATATTTTCAAAATTTGATTATAAAACAGTAACCTCTAGTGGTAACAAGTTGCAAAATCTTTTAGGCAATCCGAAAGACCCAATAGAAATGTGTGATAAATCGGGAATATATAAAATTAATTGTAAAGACTGTAACCAAGTATATATAGGGCAAACCAAGAGACCTATTAAAACTCGTTTTAAAGAGCACGTAGCTCATGTCAAATATCATCGCACAGATAGGTCCAGTGTTGCCATGCATATGCTTGAAAATGGCGACATTGAATTAATTAAGAGGGTAGATAATAAAACGAACTTGATTCTTATGAAAGTTTAGAAATTTTTAAAACAGAAATTTGCTTATGAATTATGATGATAACGGCCCATTAGGATTTTCGGAATTATTTAAGCTTATCTAAGAATCAATTAAGTTTAACGGTGCGTGATAAGCAGATAGTATATATAAGCTTCCCGTTGTTTTTAATTTATATCGTATGTGATGATGACAGTAGCTGTTGAAACACGTGTCCGAGTTAAGTTTTTGGTGCAGTTTTGGTGTTTTTCTGTTGGTCAATTAGGATGTACTTGATCAACAAGTAACACGATTCGAAAAAGTAAGTGCCCTAGCTCTAAGTAGTTTTGAAACTTTCAGTAAGTTAGAAAACGATCGTTATTATTCATAATTAATAGATAATTAGCACCTTTTTTTGATAATTTTTGTGCTGCCCTCTTTTAAATAATTTTTTTTTTGTTTCTATTTTTTTTTAGATTTAATTATTTACCTCGGTTTAGTAGCTATATTAGCGAAATTAAATTATTTTTTATTAAAGCCGTGTTCATATAACTAAGGTACTTGTTTTCGAAACGTGAATTGCTTATTCGACTTGGCCGTAGTATATTTTCTGGAGAAACCAACGATATTGCTATCAGATCAAACACTAGTCAAATTATATGTGATACGATCTGTAGTATTTGTTAATTATTATGTTATTACTGTAGAGTTATGTTTTATGTATATTTACCTGTGAGACAAGCGGTAAGTTATACCAATAAATTATAGGTTTCATTTATTATCAGTTGGTTTCGTTGTGTCTTAAGTTCCCACTATTTAAGATCAATCAATCGTCTCAAACCATTTTTTTCTATTACTGCATCATCAAAGATAAATAGTGCTTGGAAACGACTACAAATTTTTCAAAAATAAATTCTTTGACAATATGTAACAAATTGCCAACCCAAAAAATGTGGAACAAAAACAAAGTTTTTTCCCTTACCAATTTGAATCTGAGCCAACCAACCCATTAAAAAACATACTTTCAAAATTCTGGGAAGTCGAAGAAATTCCAGCTTCTAAACTTTAACAGTAGACGCAGAGCTAGCTGAGAAAGCTTGCTGCAAAACATCTGTGCGAGGTGAAGATGGAACTTTTCAAATTGAATTTTCATTTAAAAACTTTTCCTTAAATGACATTCTTTGCAAGTGTTACCAAGTTCAACCGGATTTGCACCAAGTTTTATGCCGTTTCCGACAAGACTCATATATTCTTACCTGCGACATTGAGAAAATGCATCGCTAAAATTTCAAATGCATTCAATTATATACCGTATCGTACGGTATAACTTCTTCCTCCTTCTTTGCAACGAGGGTATTAAAAAGTTGGCTTCCAGTTCGGATAAATTTCTTTTAACCCAGTTCTACATGGTTTGGATTCCTTTTTCGAGTTGGAAGATTCTTAATATCAACTTTGTTAAAATATGCAGGTTTCCGACTGCACAAACGGTCATCCAATTTTGCAGAATTCCGACAAAAATATTGTGATTCATCTGAGCTCATCATGTACGAGATAGAAATAGAAAGCGGTTCTAGCAAAGTGTTAGGATTGTCTTGGCATCCGTGTTCTGAAAATTGCCAAAACAAAGACCTTGTCGACTACAAATGTTCGATCTAGTTGGTTTTCTATGTCTTTTAGTTTGGAAAATCTTCCTTTAAACTTAGTTAAGTTATCCTGGACCTCCCGATCCAAGAATTGAAACGATTTGTCGATTTTATTGATTTCTTAAAGTTAAAATTTTTAATTGTTTGTTTTCCTCCAAGTTTATTGTAAAAACTCGCCGATTTCAGTGGAGGTGAATATGGTTCCTGTCTGTATTTTCGTGGCAGTTATTTAGACAATACTATCACTACTAGGACACTTACTTGTAAATCCAGAGTTGCTCTACTAAAAATTGTTTCTTGACTTGAATTATGCGCCATTGTATTGCTGACAAAAATTACGCAAAAAAATTTTTACAGTATTTGACAAAGAATTAGAGTGCGAATCTATAATTTATGGATTGACTTTCAAATATCCCATTACTGGTTACGAGCCTCTCCTTCACCATGTAACACTTTCGTTGCAAACAAATTTGCAAAAGTTAAAAAAAATCCAAAACTCTTCCAATATCTTTGGCAGTGTTATGCTCAACCTTCGAAACTTTTATACAGTGTGTCCCAAATTAGTGTTGCATGTGGCTATCTCTGTTATTATAATAGATGCAAAATAGGTTAAATGGACAATGTTTCTCAGGATTCTATTGCTATTCTAGAAGTACCATTACATTTTATTAATTGTTTTTGGTTAATAACTCGGTTATTATAGAAAATACAGTATTTTAGATTAAACATTCTGTGGGTACTTTTTTAATGAACTGTACAATAAAATATAGAATAAAATAATATTAAATAAATAGCAATTGTTTTCCTCTTTTCAAAAATGTATCACAACATGGTATTTTGTTTTTAATGAATACGGAAATAAGAAATTGTTTTTCTTAGTCCTCCGTCCATAATCACTGATATTACGGTATCCGCCAAAATAAACAGTACCGAAACAGAAAGTGCTTGTGTAGTTGTTTATGTAATATGTTGTCATATTCTTAATTGTCATTAGTTGATATATTAATAGTACGATGCAGTTAAATTTGATTTAAAATGGTTCTAACAACGGAAGAAAAAGTTTTTTTGGTAGAGCATTATTTTCGTTCATATTTATTTTTATTTTCGGTACTGTTTATTTTGGCGGATACTGTACATCACTCAAAAGCGGCCAGAGACACCTCTTTTCTTGGCCTCGATCGACAAAAAAGTTACTAAATGTTGGCAGTATCACATTATACTCATGACACTGAAATCAGTACAATTCTCATGCTGGATTACGTAAATAATACATTGCATTACTCTTTTACATCTTATTTTGAAGGATTTTATAGGCCTTTTAAACGCAAACATTGAAAACAAATACACGTATTTTAATATATACCAAAATGACATCGTGTTGGTGGTGTTGACAGCTGCCAAATGTCATTATCAACCGAAAATGTTTTAGAATATAGTAATATTTGAAAATTTAAGTTTAAATTTGACCATTTCTCGGCTCAAAAATCGTGTGTATCACGTTGCCAGAAACTGTTTTTGCGAAAACCTTTTTTTGGCCTAGTGTACATTAGAAATTGACCTTTTGCGAGAGCGAGGATGGTTGCAGGCATTTTAAATGATTTAAAGAAAACTCATATAACGATGTCTTCTTCAAAGTGCTGTAGCTCACTTAGGAAGCATTTTTGGATTGAGGTAATTTGAGTTAAATCGACATAAAATAACCTCTAGTACCTGTAGTTTCCGTTTGGCAGAAGAGTTTCTGGACACCCTGTATACATACTTGTTTTTACAGTGGATTCCGTTATTCTTACATTCTTATACCCAAAAAGTAAACAGATCCAAAAAATACAATGAGCAATATCGAATAAATCTTAATTTCTCTTTGCTTTCTCCTCCCTGAGTTTTTCTCTTTTTATTATTATGTGTTCCATCTACTTCGCTACTTCACCTTCCTTCCCCAATTTCGCTTTTTTGCTTCCCTTAGTTCTTCACACTCTTCCCTCATATGCTCAATGTTTTCCCATCCATCCTCACATAATCTTCATTTTTTTTATCCACTTGCCGATATTTATTTTCATTCTTTTCATTTCCTACTCTAAACCTTGCTATCATCTTTTTATAGCTATATTTTTTTGCTATCTCTTCCTCTTAAAAATGCAGGCCTACCTTTTGTTATTCTTTAGTTGTATCTTCTGCTATACTTTCCTTCTTTAATTCTCCTCTTTTTCCTCTCAATTGCTTTTTTGCATATTCTCCCATTTCATAATATAGCCTTCTATCTGCTTGTTCTCCGTTTATTTTTCTATCTTTCACTTGCTTTTATGCTGCTTGTAGTTTCTTACATTCCTTTCTTTCTCTCATACTTTCTCTTTTCCATCTTTCCTGCGATTATTATATTTTTTTCCAATTTCATCTCCTCCTCGACTATGTATGCTGATGTCTCCTCTTCCATCCCCAGACTCTATTTCCAATATTTTATTTGAATTTTTCTAATTGTTCCCATTCTCTCCATCCCCATATCACCGCTCCATATAAGATAACACTTTTTACGAGTTTTTTTCATGGCCATTTCATTTTACCCTATCCTTTCCAAATACGCTCTCCTCCAAACCTCACTTTTTTCTACTATTCTATTACCTTTTTCAAGTTTTTTGTACTGTTTATTTTCCCAGAGAGTAATCTTTTTTACCATTGTTTTAGTTTTCTTTTCTGCATAAAAAGTTTCAGAAATGCTGCCTTGCGTGAACAAATTTTATTACTTAAATAAGCTAACTTTAAAAGTCAATCAAATTCACTAATTTCTAAAGATAAATACAATTTGTGTTCGTTAAAAAATATGCAATTTTGTCTGGAGTTCAAATACACAGGACGAAACATTTACCCGTGAAAGTCATCGTACCTCAGTATGAAGCAACAAGAAGAAGAAGTGAAGAGTCCCCCCACATCCTGGGATAGAATTTTTAAGCAGCCACATTTTTTGTTGCGCACAAGAAAACTGTTTCATGATGTTTTTCCTATTTTTAAGGTCTTCCAAAGGTGTTCAAAGTACTGCAACTTCTTCTTCATTATATTTTCATATTTGCTTTCAAAATAGCGGTTTAAAAGAGATGGTTTTTTGATAGAATTTGACAACAAACAACGCACCTTGAATTAGGCTCATCCGAGCTTCCAGTCTATGTAAACCTAATTTTATATACGAATCGTCATATTTTCTTTTTTTACTGTTTGAGTCCATTGCCCATTTTTCTGGTCTTAGGTTGGTCATTGGTAACGAGATATTCAGATGTGCTTACATTTTGTCTTGACTTTTGATTCAGATGACCTTTTCTTTATGAGCCATTTTATCCATTGTTAAAAATGCGCTTAAGTGTAGTACTCAGTGTTCAAACAAATCTGCGTAAAGGAGTCAACAGGCCTAAAAAATGGTTGTTTGAACACGATTGATTGTCCAACAAAACATAATACTGTGAGCGCGCTTGTTATAGGCAATACTTGGTCATCACTTGTGGCGCGCGCAAGTTAACAGTAGTGGAGTAGAGCATCTACAATTTGTAAATGACCTGTCAAGTGATATGCGCAGTTTACGAAATAAGCACACGCATATTTTGGGGATTGAGGAATGTTCTTACGGATTATATTGTTTGAATTTCGCGCAGACAAACTCCGCCCGCCAGTCCTTTGCAAATTGCGTTTATTCTATTTCACATCAGGTGATGCACTCCGTCGGTCTGAAGTCAAATAATGTTTGTTTTATTTTTTGTTGCATGGCCGACAGTTTGAGAACCGATGCGGGGGCGGGTGAGCTCAAAATAAAATTATGTTTCCTCGAAAAACACTGTTATTGGAACAGATGTATAGAATTGCATACTAAACAACTTATCATAGTTCAATTTTTTTTATCTTGAAATTAACACACTTTATAGGTAACGATTTTCATACATTGTGTAACGGTTGTGGTTTACAAATAACGACGGCTCTAGAGGAACAACCTAAAAAAAGAAACAACCAAAGGAATACGGATCGTGTAGCGCACTAAGTGTGGAGGTAAGTATTTATAATAGTTAGCTGCGTCCGGCTTTGTCGGAGAGTTGCGGAGGTCCTAAAGAATTCTAAGAAATTAGAGTGCTGTTTAACAAGGCGCCACCTGCTGGGTAAAAGAAAGAAATAAAACCGACCAACAGAAGATCAACAAGTTTTACTTAAAGCCTTAATACGTTAAATCGAACACAAAAGAGAAAGACAGACAATTCAATAAAACAACAAACAAATCTTAAAGTACTAGGAGAATGTGACAGAAATAGAGCATATATTTACGTGCGTTAGCAGTAGCTTCGCTTAATAATAAATAAGACTCGGAATTAAATGTGCCGGATTTCAGGTAAGCTTTAGTTACACCAAAATTAATGTTAACGTTCTAATTGGTGATTGGCTACTAAAAAGGCTCTGCGTACACATATCACTTACACACGGCGATTTAAACTAACTTAAACTAAGATTAAAGGGGTAAGTACCTCTCGCAAACCCAAAAGGCCTTTTGTTTTTGGTCAACCGCTCTAAGTAAAGCGCCCGAGCCTGTATTGAGCTGGTTAAAAAACGTTCGATTGTCGAGAGTACTACCAAATAAAAATTTAGTTAATATCACTAGAAATCAAGCCGTTACTATGTCATATGTTACTTGAGCTTCATACGCATTATCACTGAATAAGTTACTTCCAAATAATAAAACTTAGCTTGTAATCTGTAGCGGGATGCATTTCCGAGAATGAAAATTTTCTGCTAGCGACGTATCGACAGTTCGGGAAGTTAGGTAACTCCAGGATTCCTCTTAGAGGGGGTGTGGAAGAAGAACGGAAGGCGTAAGCTCCTCGATGAAATTGAAGCATAACCAACCCCTGTTAGACGTAGTATCCACCAGTTGTCTGTAGCTAACGAATGCGAAACCGTGGGTGGTCTTTAATTGATAGGTAAGGTTCTTAATCAGCCCTCAGCACCCTCAGGTTATCCAAGTATAACACACAATGAGAACATAGGTTAAGCAAAGTGCTAAAATCATTCCACGTGGCAATTAGAATTAATACAAACAAAAAAAGAAAAGCAATGTGTACTCACGGTGAATTTAGCCGGATTTAAACTTAACCACCAATTTGAATTGGAAATCTTGAATCACACATTAATAATTTTTGTGTAAATTTCAACTTCAAGATGTACGCTAAAACACCCGTGCAGAAGGAAAAGAAGATGTCCGCTGTTCGTTTAGGGAGTCTTAGCCGAATTTTATTTTCCACCAATAGAAAATTAGTAAAATGCATCCAAATACGACTTTCGTCGTAACATATTACTCGCGACACACGTCTTAAGACGGCTCTCGACACACGTCCTATCTTCCGAAAATAAAACCGTTACAATTGGTTTATAAACGCCCTGTATACAACAGAATCAATTCATTTTTTGTATATCTTAGTTTAACAACAAGCAGGACTCATCCCCCAATTCTCATTCAGAAATTCAAAAATGTTTGGTCCATTCCACCTTTTGTTACATCTATCTTGGGACGCACTGTATATGAATATAATTTGTAGATTAGTTAGTTATTGTTTAGCGTTTATTAATTCTGGTTAATTAAAAGCTTATTTATTTTTGAAATTACCATGAACATTATTTATTTGAATTCCACCTACACCTAAAATGTAGGTTCAGACCAAATTCAGAATTGATAATAAAATTATAAATAAGTAGATAGTTTGTTTTTGCACAAACATTTATTACACGAAATCTCTAATTCTTTTTTAATATTAACTTTCTAAAACTAACAAACACATAAACAAGATTACATTCGACATATATACGTTATGTACGTATATATAATATATATTTGCAAGTATAAGTTGCAGTCTGTTTAATTGCTAATCAGGTTTACTCAATTAATGCAACCGATAGGGAGACTGTTCTTCAGAGATATCATCTAACAGAACAAGTACATTCTAAATTTTAACGGTAAGCGTTAAGAAATCGTTCTCGATCGTTTAACCGTTTATTTACGTGATTAAGATGAAGACGAAGAAAAGTGGATGGTGCGACGTGGGAAACAAAGTGCGGTTAAAGTTGAACAGAGTTGCAAATTGTATTGTCTTGTATTTATTTGTGTTTAGCTAAGAGAGAGAATGTTTGGTTAAATTGTGGGACTTTATTATTTGTTTGATTACGTAATGTATTTATTAATCGAATTATTCAGGTTGTGTGGCGCAATGCAATTTCTCGAATTTACTATACCGAGTTTTTATTATTCTACCGAAAGAAGAGTGGTTAATGACACGAAGGTGTGGAAGTATTTATACAATTAATTACAAGTAACAAGGGCATAGTTACTACCTCTCTTAATGCCCTTTCATTTAAGCTCGAAATTGTATTTTGTCATTCAACCTGAAACCGAGAAGCTGTTGTAACCTAAAGCGTGAAAGACGATGCTTTTACGCTTTTCCTGGTCAATTTGAAATTTTCAAGCGGTTTGAATCTTCTTGTGAAGCTTTTAAGCTCGCACGAATTACTCATTTATATTATATATTTATTTAAAGTTAAAACGCGTCCATCTTAAACGTCTGATTATTATATATTGATATTGAGTATAAAGCTTCAAGTTATCAGTATTGTTATTAAATGTTCACAACAGATTTTTTTTGTAAATTTTTAAAGAAATTTAATTATCTAATTGTTTCTATAGTTATGTATGTTGCCGTATATGTAGAATGTTATTCTAGGTGGAGTTTGGCCGGTCTTCGCATCGTGGAAGTTCCCTTTAATTAATTTAAGTTAGCAGTGTTTGTTTGTTTATAATTAACGTCGTATTGTTCAGTGGATTTCATTAAGCTCGAGTAATTTGATTAGGGAAATCTATTAACTAAGTATGACTGAAATGAATTTAAAATAAATTTTGTAATTAATCGTTTTTATTCGACAAAAACTTATTTTCGAAGTTTGTAGAAGAGGAAGATTCCCCTGCAAAAAGTTGGAACGTCTCATTTATTTCGAACTTTTCCCTTGATTTAATTAATTCTATTATAAATCAAATTAAGTGCAAACACAAGTGCGATTTGCAAATATATTTCATTTTCCGGATAAAAAAAAGTGGAAGCCCGTCTTTGTAAAAATAACAAAAAAAGCGCTTTTGTAAATATTAAAGGTTTTTGTATTTTACAAAATATACACAAAAAAAAGGGGACAGATAAGCTCGATTCGTAGAGTGCTAACTAAACAAGTTAATGGTATTTTTTTGTCCTTAATTTGCAATACCGATGTTGTTATAGAGTTCGGAAGTGTCGCCATTTCTCTAATTATATTTATAGCTTATGCGTCAAATCGAATTTACGACTTAACTAAGAGGATTTACATTTAACACGTTCCTAAATTATTCATGTTTTATGGTTTTTGAAATTTTTCATTTGTAATGATTGATCGCGTTCGTGTCGTGCTGATCGCCTATACTTCAGTTACACTATTCTAATGTCTCTAAGTTTTATATCTATTGGTCACAATTATATTTTGCAATTTTTAGTCACCTTTGTTGAGAAAAATGAGTTTGTTTTAAACAATTGAAAATATTAGGCACGATTATGATGCAAAGGAAATAGAATAAGTGTCAATCGATTCGTATTAAAAATGTAAATTTAAAAAAAATGTTATTTGTTTATTCAGAAATCGAGATATAAATAATTTATATTGTTATTGTTTATTTGGTAACTAAATAATATTTTGATCTAAGAAAATGTGTACATTGTCTTCGATATATTAGCAATCAAGCTACAATAGTTTTATTGGAGAGAATGATAATAAATGGAAGAGTAAATAGGAGGAGATCTATGGACAAGAACATAAATGAGTAGGGAACAAATTTGCTAGAGTTATGTAAAGAAAAAGGATGGACAATAATGAAGGCAACATTGAGGAAGAGGGCAAGGGAGAATTTACGTTTATAGGAAGGAATGGGAGAATCTGTAATACACTACGTAATAGTGATTGAAAAATGCTTAGAAGACCTAGAAAGTTATAAAATAGGAGAGGAAGAGGAGACGGATCATCAGCCGTTGGATTTTACTTTGGTGGGAAAAGATGAAGAAGAGGAAGAAGATAAGAGGGAAGAATGGGTGTAGAAGAAGATATGGACAAAAAATAGTAAAGAAAGGTATAAGGACAAATTGGAGATAATAGATGAAGATTAGTAAACAACGGTTGAAATAGATGGCGAGATGAAAAAATGAAAGAAGCGACTCAAAAAGAAGATTCAGGAAAGAAACAAGAAAAATTGGACAAAAAAAATTAATGAAGGAATGGAGATTCTCAAAGACCTAAGAATGAAATGAGAAGAGGGAGAAGAAGGTGGAAAACCGGAAAAATTGATATAGATGAATATAGAAACAAAAGAAAAGAGTTGAGAGAAATGGGTCGAACCAGAAAGCATGATACAAAAAGTTATTGGAGAAAGAGTTTAGCGAAATAAAAATGAAGGACAGGCTTGGGAATTTTTAAAAAGAAGAAAAATAGAGAAAGAAGGATGGAAATAAAAATTAATGGAGCAAAATGGGAGGAAAATTGTAAGAACTTACTAGGAGAAACGGATGAAAAAATAAAAGAAAGAAGAGAAGCAGAGACGGAGGAATTGAAAAAGTGAAATTAGAAGAAGCGATAGAAAAACTAAAAATTAGTATAGCGGAAGGTTCGGACGGAACACAGGGGGAGTAGTGGAGATTCACAGGAGAGTGGATGAAATATGTCCAATTTGCAAAGGATGGAATGAGAGGGAAATTAAAAACTACAGAGAGATAAGCTTCATGAACGTAGAATACAAATTATATAGCGAGATTCTAAGAAGAAAGCTACAAAACTATGTAATTTTTATAATGGTCATGCATGTTTCATTTACTTCTGTTATTAATATTTTCTAGAAATTTTCTCAAAACATCCGTTCTATAATACTAGCTGAACATCCCAAATCTTAATAAAATCGCATAAACCGTTTTGAATTTATAATATAAAAACGATTTCAAAATTTTAACTTCAAGGACTCATAGCGCCTAAACTAAGCGAGTTTGGACTAAGATAAGTTTACTTAAATCGGTTTATTTTGGTCTAAGGAATATGTAGTATGCTTGTGTAAAGACATTTTACAGACACCCTATATAATAGGAAAGGAAGGATCGAAAGAGAAAAGAGTGATAGCAAGATTTAGAGTGGGAAATGAAGAAAGAATAAATAAATACTGGCGGAAGGGCGAGGATAGATTGTGCAGACTGTGTGGAGATGGAGGGAAAACACAGAAAGGATATAATGAATTAAGAGTTGATGGACTTAGAATAGAATATTTTCCAGAGCTTTTTTATGGTCACTTTTCTTGTAATAATTTTGTTTTCAATTTTTGTGTACAATAAACCGTTTCCGAGATATGGCCTGCGTCTATTCTTATTGGCTCACCTTGTACACATTATGTAGATCAAGATCAAATTTGGAGAATGTTTTAATAAAATTTTTTTTTTCAAAATACATTTATTCGATGAAGGTAAATATTATGATGTTGCGGAATAATTTTAAACATATATGCGTATACAAACGATAAATTTACTTTTTGAATTTTTTTTCTGGCAAGAGGCATTATCGAATTTCTTTGAAATTGCTTTTGCAGTTTTGCTTAGTTGTACATTTCCATGTAGGTATTATACTTATTATATTTAATAGCATATTAATCATAAGTTACAATAAATTTTGTAATTAAGTAATAAAATCACATTTAACTTTATCTAATTAATAAATCAATTAAGAAAATGCCGTATTTTAATGAATTTCGCCAAATGTGCGCCGATGCGCTTGAGAGTTGTGCTTTGAATTACGTTGCGCTACCCGCCGAGAGCTATTGTTGCTATTTTTTTTGTAAAAACTACTAATCCTGAGCTTCTTAAACTATTGAAGCTTGATTGTTAATATATCGAAGACAATGTACAAATTTGTTTAGATCACATTATTTTTTAGTTACCGAATAAACAATATCAATGTAAATTGTTTATATCTCGGCTTCTATATAAACAAATGACATTTTTTTAATTTAATTTTTTAATACGAATTGATTTTTAAATTTTTTCAACAAAAGTGCCTAAAAATTGCAACATATAATTATTTTTTTTATGGAAATGATAAATAATTAC
Source organism: Abscondita cerata (assembly GCA_030710515.1). NCBI lineage: Eukaryota > Metazoa > Arthropoda > Insecta > Coleoptera > Lampyridae > Abscondita > Abscondita cerata. Next base: position 145,390 of record JALBCR010004773.1, on the reverse strand, counting down.
TTTGTTATAGGGCTTCAAAGTTTTATTTTAAAAAAAATATTAGGACAAAACTAATAATTATTTAGAAACGGGACACACTCATTTTGTTTAGTTTTTGGTCAACTTTAATTGCACGTATTATTATTGAAGTTAGCAATAGATACAAAACTGAGAGAGATTAGAAAAATAACTTTTGAAGCGACGCACACACGGCAAAAGGTACACTTCGCGGGACAAAAATTCTTGATACAAAATAATGTACGCATAATGTTTGTTTAGGCTACTACTTAGTCCCAAGTATAAGATTATCATATTAAGAGAGGGAGGAAGGGTCCCCCTTTTCCTCCCCCACTCACCTTGCCATTAGCGAGATGTCTACAGCCTGACCACTGATATTATGAATAGCTGCTAATGTAATGTGGTAGGTGGAATGCTAATTGTTAGTATTGCCATATTTTTAACAGCGCCCTTAACAGCCTAGATACCAACTATGCCTATTAGGTATGAAATGATAGTGACATATGTCAATCTATACAAAAATCGTTTAATCGACCACAAACAATATCTACATTATTAAAGGTAGGTGCTTAACTAACTAACATACGAAGATAGCGTCTAATTAGTAGCTATTTCATTTGTTTCGTTGTTAGCTTGTTCCAGGGCCAGATGGGGCAAGACCAACATTTCCAAAACCTCTTTGGAAAAAGGTTTGTTTTTCTTTTTATGGTCTTTTCTCTGTGATGCAATTACTCGATCTGACGCTATTAACAACCAGTGTGCTATATCTGCGTTAGTGTTCGTTCTAGAAGTTTTACTGGTGCGAAAAAGACGCAAACTTTTATAATCCTTTTAACTTCTAAAACGTCCTCGGAGAATAAGCTTAACCGCCGCGAAGTTACATTTGGAATTGAAATCAAATGCATTTGAATTAAAAAATTAAATTGTACCCCCGCAGATTTTTTATATGTTGGTTAAGGTAAGCAACTTTTTATAACTCCAACAAATTACCCTAAAGTGGCGTCAGGGGGTATCAATTTTTATTCTAAGTGTAAAAATTGAGCAAAAACATTAAACATTTGCAATTAGGGCAATTTTATATATTTGGTCATTGTAAGCCAGTTTTTATAACCCTGCTAACAAATCACCCCAAAGTGTCGTCAGGGGTTGACAATTTTTATTCTTAAGTGTAAAAATTGAACAAAAACATTAAACATTTGCAATTATGGGAGCGTACCCCCGTATATTTTTTATATGTTGGTCATTGTCAGCCAGTTTTTATAACTCTAGCAACAAGAGGCGGAAATTTAAGTTCAAGTATCAGTAAAAATATTTACATTTTATTCACATTATTTTTGGTAGCTACATTAAATACGCTATACTATTTTACCATATTTTATAAACACACACATACCTAATACATAATTAACATTTTATACACTACAATATTTACACACGTACACCTTATATAATATTTACATTTATACACCAAAATATTCTTACATATAAAAATTTGCGGGGGTACAATTCCATAATTGTGAATGTTTAATGTTGTTGCTCATATTTTACACTTAGAATAAAAATTGCCAACTCCTGACGGCACTTTGGGGTCATTTGTTTTATTTAAGTATTGTGAATGTTCGGAGGGTGTTTGCTTCCAAAAAGGCCCCACAATAGTTATTTACCTAACGAGTTCGGGAAGATAAATTTCCCGCATGAGCACTTTGTTTGCCGCACGACCATAGGGAGGGCGGCATTAGTGTGATTGCGGGAAATTTCTTCTAGAAAAAGTTAGGTATATTATTTTGTAGTAATAATAAATAAATAAATTCACAGATGCTTAGTTTTTGTGTTTACAAGAAATTTGAGTTGGTAGCACTGTCCCGCCGATTGCTTGACAATTAGCTTTGCGTTGTCAAGTAATACCAACTTAACCAAAAATTTCCTTATTCCCTCGGAAACTAAAAAACACCGCGGTGTGGGAAATGGAACTTCCCGTGCATTGAGAATAACCGTGAAATCTTAGGGTATGAGTACAAAAGTATTTACACCAGGCCCCGCTTTTCCTAGGGACGCCCTTCCATATCCATAAAGGGTTCTGTAATGAGGGAAATTAAATACGTTGTATTGCTCCGAGTTCACAAGCAAAAACAACACTTGTCAACTAACTCATTTCTGATCAACGTAATAAAAGAAATATGCAGGCGGCACGGCATAAAGAAAAACTATCGAACTTAACGAATGCAATAAATTTTAGGGCTTATGCTGAAGTTATTAGAGTCTACTTTTCACCTCGTGAAGTGTGACTTTTGCCGTGTGTGCGGTGTCTACTTTTGGAAAAAAATATTTTTCCCATTCCGAAACGTTTGCATGTAGGCGAAAGAGCTAAATGTCAAATTTGACATAAGTTTATGAAAGAAAACGATGTTGACCTGAAACGCACACTACAAATGAGGTCCTGTGAAACTCAAAAGGAAAAATCCAAGGTTTTGATTTGCTTGGCGCCATCTATGACAGAATCTATAGTGTGGCAACATATGAACGCCCAAACATAGAAAACGCATCCCTGCTTTCTACTTCCAACAAGAATTAAGCCGATGAGGTTACAGTTACAGTAAAAATTGGTAATATCACAAAATTTAATAATTAAAATCTACCCTCCCTCACTTGGCATGCCCATGTTCTCTACGAACACCCAACTGATGGAAAGTATCTAAACAATAATAAAAAGAGCACATCCCTTGTAGAAGGGACAGATGAACGTGGCACTTTCCGATTGGTGCCTGGAAGAAGTAATATAACTCCGACCTCTGTTTTATTACCACTGATAATAAAGACCAACTACTATTATCATCAAGATGAGTCCGCTTGACTTTCCTTATAGCCAACACCGTCCTATCCAGATAAAAATTGGCATTAGCATCCCAATTATAAGATTGTTTCCAGTTTCCAGATGGAGTTTTATGAAAGCTGTTGACAAAATTTTAGGTTAGATTCCACCAAAGAGCATAAACTACGAGAGACTGACAGGGGCAATTATAACAGCAGTAAAAGCAGCAATACCAAGGGGTTACCAAAAGTATATAAGTATATAACCGTTTGGACTGAGGAAAGCGAAAAACTGTATGAAGAGTTTTGTGAGGATGAGAAGCAAGAAATTGCAGATGAACTTTTCTACGTTAGACGCGAGATGTGAACTAAGATAATTGAAAATCTAGATTTTTAAAAGTCAAGCAGACAGGACTGGTTTTTGCTACAAAAACTAGGCAGCAGTAACCCACCAGACTGCTCAATCACCAAAAGAACTCTAAATCAAGCGGCGTCCCAAATAATATCAACCTCAAGAACGCCCCAAAACCGTTCACACACTAAAGTTAAGAAAGATCTCAAGAACTAAAATCCACCTGTCCATTGGAAATAAAATATTCCAACTTCTTCAACAATGATGAAATTACGAAAACCTTGATTAAATGAAAACAGGAAAAGCTCCAGACTTTGATGGCGTTCATCTTGAATTTCTAAAGCACAGCGACAGATTTACTAAGTAATGGTTTGCAGAGTTTTTGTCGGATACTCTTCAGACTGGAAATGTCCCACATCAACTTAAGAGAGCTAAAGTCGTCGCTATTTTAAAATCAAGGAAAGCTAATGAGACACTAAAAAACTATCACCAAATTGCATTCTTAAGCATGATTTATAAACTTTTTGAAAAACTGCTATATAATAATATAGTAATACATCAACACATACCTGTGAAACTAGCTGAATTCCGACCGGGCCGAATCTGCACCGACCAAGTACTATTATTGACCAATGACCAAATACGTAGAAACAAGCTTCCAAAAGCAATTAAAATCATCTACGGTTTGAATAAATTTGTCAGTTGCGTATGACACTGTATGGCGTCAAGGAGTTATATGTAAACTAATGCAAGTTATTCCATGTAGAAAGATCGATGTTATCAATGCTATGCTATCAAAAAAACCAGTACACAAATGAAACTAAAAAATGGTCTCTCACAAGAATCAGTGCGGGTTACCCTGTTCTTTAGCCTCTACAGAGCAGTCTGCTGACTTTTTTCAGTCTAGAATCTAGTTTGGTCGACAAGTTAGTTACCTGACAGGCATGGTTACTGGATTACTATAGTTTTTGAAAATGTCTAGTAAAAAAATCGAGTGGCTTAATTTAAGAAAGGTAAAGATGACTATTACGAAACATCCTTTAATTGTTCCTTTTAATAATAGGGTAAAAGAAGTGTTTCATTAGCAATTTAGTATCCTATACAATTTACAATGAATGTTTATGAAAACTTTTAACGTTATATAAGAATAAATGAAGTTAATCTTTCTATGCCAAAATTTATGAGAATTGTCTGCGTTACTTACACATTTTGCTGACAAAAGGGCATTGTCTTAAAGTTTATATCCTTCCGTCTTGTCTGAAAGTACAATAGAATCCTTTCTTAATTGCATATTATACATTAAATATGCCACTTTAACGCTACAACAAAACACAAAAGAACAAAAAGGATGTAATTTAATACCGAAGTTAATTTATTTTTTATGACAACTCCCAGAATTTAATTGAACGTCGATAGACCAGACCGAATGAATTATTAATCGTTGTTCCATACACACAATCCACCACATCGAACATTTAGTATAAATATTATTATTATTCGCTTTTTAATTAATTAATAACACCAACGAAACTTTTTAAAATTGCATAATTTCGCTGGGATGTCTGTTATTTTTAAACGAGACATTATAACTTTTTATTCTCGAATTATTCCCAACAAGTAATAAGTAAACTTCATTTAAGTTGAGCTTGTTTTTTATTCCATTTTGAGCTGTATTTTCATTTTAAAAGCATTTCTCATGAATAAGCAAAACCACCATGTCCCTCATCTCCCTTTTCGATCCCCTACTCTTATGTAAACTCTGTTCTGGCGAAATTACACTTTTAGAGGTACTGTCCTTTACAACGAGCTTGATTTTATCTTTATTACACTATTTGCGAATCCATATTTTGTGAATAATTTCTTCCATTACTCTGCATCAATTTATTACTAAATATTAATTAATTAAAAAAAATCGTTATTGTTTAAAGATAAATTATGAATATTCATAACGTTTTAACGAATGATGAGTAAAGCAATAAAAGAATTTTCGATTAAGCCAGACTTGATTCAATTATATGATGTAAAAGCTTTTAATTGAAAATATTTCGAAACTAATTAATATTTATTTCTTTCCGAAACAAAAAAAACGTAGTATCTACCGAATCGGTTTTTCTTAATCAACTACACGAAAAATATTAATAATGAAATTAAAAATGGCGCTGGAAGATTTTCAAGTTAAATATGGACTGTTACAAACGCAACAAGCTGAAATTAATGCAGATGCAGAGTATATTCGTAATTTAATAAAAATTCTAATATTAATTTGCAAGTTGAGTGCAATATCTTGTTTATTATAAATGAATTAAGTTTTGCAAAATATAATAGAACCAACTCAAAGTACAAAATAAAATGAAATTTTCAACTTTCGTCATAAAGTTTTCTTTTTTGTACAAAGTAAATGAAGTAAACAATGACACTTTTAAAAGAAAACACATAAACATGTTGTTACTTATTGTTTCCTTTCATAAGCATTATTCGAAATTCAATATAAGATCATTGTTTTAATTTTTAAGTTTGTTCACTTTTAGATGCTTCTGAGCAACTCGTTCTCGAGAAACCTCAATTACTCTTGGACCGTTTATTTTATCTTGTCTTTTGAATTCAACGTAAACGAGTCTTAGAGGGTTAGATTTTCCCGAGATTTATACATTTCTGTGCCATTAATGGAGTTTAAACTGTATATTTTTTGCAATTTTTTTGAATGGTCTTAATAATCCACTTTTAGTTCCTAGGGGTAGCATGATTTGCCAAAATGGATTTTCCAATTTACTTCTTGCACTTATTCTACGTTACTTATGGATCTTTCTTTGAAATTGTTATTGTACCGGGTGTTCCTTTGAGGTACAGCTTAGGGATTGACCGCTAGGGGACGCAATTGAGACTTCAAAACAAAAAACTAGAAATATCTCTAGGAATACCCAAGTAATATATGCCAAGAGATATCGCTGTTTTAATCTCTAATGTTTTAAGTGGTGGAAACTTAGACTTTAATTTTTAAAAATGCTCAAACTCTGGTTTACAACGTACACCAAATATGTAACCCAAATATTAACAATAACACCAAATACTAGCGTAGGTACTTATATTTTCAATTACGCAACAAACTAATCTATTAAACAAAAATCTATTAAATAATGATAATCCAATAAAACAAATCAATTTTAAAACATTAACAATTTATAAGATATATAAAATTTAGAAACGAAATTTATTAACATAAAAATTTATAGTGAATTTACATTTCAGTTAAGGAAAAGATTTGTTTTTTATTTTTGTAAATAAAGCCTCTCGTTTAATTAAAATTTATTGGTAAGTAGAATTTAAGTTTATTATTTGTAAGTGTTAAAATTGTTAAATCGACAGTCTACACAAAGAGAACTGTTATGAAAAGTGTTTCCGCGAATTCGTAGACATGAGGCTGCATGTATGGGTTTTTACCGAGATAATGTCGTCTTAAAAATAATAAGAGGTATACGTGTGAAAACTCAAGGTTTCTTTTGTAGGACAGCATTTTTAAAAGGTCAAAGTGTGAATAGTGAGGACAGAGGGGTAGTTATTATTGAGAACGCAAACCATTAACTTGTAAAAATCAACAGACGGTGATGGAAGATTGAAGCGTTAACATGCAAAAATTGAATTCAGTGGTAAAACATTGAAAAACTAAGATGTGGTTGACAAATAACTTGAACATGTTATAATTGAACACAATTAACAGTTAAAAAAGTTAAAGACATTATGTATTTCCGAAAGAACGTGTTAAAAGCACTAAAGAGAAATTTCCGATAAGTGAAATAAAATTTATTGTGAATAAAAAATTCAAACCGTCTTGTCGGAGCATTCGTGTCGTTGCTGGTTTGCGTTGCCGATATTATTATAAACAATCAGGGATAAAATTAATAAAGAAAATATATTTAAAGTACGGAGAAAATTACATTACCAGCGAAGAAGTCAATTCATCGGACGAGGTCATCAATGTGCGGAACCGAAAAGAACATCGTCAAATGCCCAAACATAAATTAGATTTTTATTAAACGTTAATTTTATGTTATGTGTTTGCGTGTACTAAAATTAAATGTATGCAAGGGATAAATAAAATTGTTGTTATACCAAATGAATAATTTTGATTGAAACGAACCCAAGACTTTGAGATACAAGAACGAGATAAAATAGTTAATTTGTATGATTTGATTAAATAATTTAGAGTCTCATTGCTAAAATAATTTTTTTTTATATAAAAGCATATTAACAATCCATCGCAATATGTACATAAATATAATGCAATAATCGTAATGAAAATCAAATGATTATCGTTTCAATAAAAACAGAAAAACTACTAATTCTTAATCTACATTGAAACTAAGACCAGATCTGTTTTTTACAATTTTATAAACTAATGCGGGAAGTTTGTTAATACTCTGAGTGGTTCAGAGAGTGGACGACGTTTTGCGGCCATATAGTAGCCGACGGTTTGTAGATTTTGTTTATTGAAATTTTACCAACCTGGACAATTAATGATTTCAAAGATGTTGTTAGCTGAGGATATAAGTTACAGGTGTGCATTCTAAATGTCGCTTCGGACGTATGTTGCAGTGCTGTATGTTTTGTGATATGTAGCACCCATTAGGATGAAGCCAGAAATTTTTCCCTCGATCGAAGGTGGTTTTCATTTTTGGTATGCGTTTCCTGTATCGTGACAACATCAACGTCGTTCTCTGTTAGAATTCTGTGCAGTAGCTGACACTTTGCTCTGCTTATACCTTCTATGTTCATTAGGACGACTCTCAAGGTCTTGTTTGCTTTTCGGTAACACCAGTAAATGTAAACAAGGGCTCAAAGCCCTAAAATTAACTAGCTTGACAGAAACGCCGTTTTCACAAACCCGTTACCAGCTACGAAATTAACCTAGCTATCAAAGAACTAAAACCTGGTAAGGCCCCAGGCTTAATGGATTGATGCACCAAAGTTACTCGTACCATCTTATAGCCCTACTAAGTGTAATCTACAAACTATTTGAAAGAATAGTTTACAACAGAATTGGTCCTACAATCCTAAAATCAATACTTGTTGAACAAGCAGGCTTTCAGCTCAATAGAAGTTATTGAGACCAGGTGCTTTCTTTGACGAAACAAATAGAAGCGGGATTCCAAAACAAGGTTAAGACGGCAGTTACGTTTATAGACCTTACTGCAGCATATAACACGATTTGGCGGCAGGGCCTGATATGCAAACTCCTGCGTTTAATACCATGTCGAACGACCGCAACTTTTATTAACGATATGCTGACTGATAGACCTTTTCAAGTTATCCTGGGGAATAGGATGAGTAAATCACAAAAACTCAACAACGGTCTTCCTCAGGGATTTCTTCTCGCTCCACTGATGTTTAATCTGTACATCTTTGACATGCCTGCGACCGCTTCAAGATATGCCGACGACTGAGCGCTAGCCACACAACATCAGACATGGGAAACTAACGAATGTACTATAACAAAAGACTTGACTACAATGAGCGAATATTTTAGGGAATTAAGGCTCCAGCCTAGCGCTGCAAAGACTGAGGTATCTTGCTTTCAAAACCTTAATAACAATATGGTCAACAGGGAAGTCAGGGTGGACTTCGACAGAACCCTATCATTTAAACAACACCTAATTAAGACCGCAGCTAATAAACACAAGGGATAACATTATCCAAAAACTCTGCGGTACAACATGGGGCTCATCGGCGTCGACATTGATATGCTCTGCCTGATAGGGAAACGCCAGACAAGGTGGACGCACAACTAAACGGAACAATGAGACTGATATCTGACGCAATAAAGTTTATTACAACTTATTGGCTCACACTCTCATCCTGTTCGGAGAGAGAACGCCCTCACCCGCGAGTACCAAAAAATTGTGGGATCTCTGGAGCTCCCCATCCACTCCGACCTTGCTGGTTTTGGCAGGGGTAGGCTCCGATCACGACGCCTCCCACTGTTATCAGCCATATCTTTGCACAACTCCAACTTTGATATGAAGAACAAATGGGGGGAGTAATAGGAGACTGGAGCAGCCGATGAACACAGGGTACTCAGATGGGCTGGCGGACACACTGTACAAATGGGGAAGTTCCCTTCGCCAACATGCGACTGCGGAGCCGAAAAACAGACTATCCGTCACATCGTCCAGGAGTGTTCCCTCATGTGTCCAACATGAACACATGTTTGTAACGTCCCTTATTTTGTGTATTTACTCTCACCTCTTATATTTAAAATTTTTTTCTGTTTTTTTTGTATTTTTATATCTGTAACTGAGTGATGTATTCCATGCGCTAAATAAATAAATTATGAACTAATCTATTTACAATAACTTACGTTAATAATTTAGATTTAACAATCAAATGCAATTTTTATTTGTATTTTCCATGTCTCAATGGTTTACTTCACAACGAAGCAAAGTCAATTCGACGAAAACGCGAATAAACTACCAAACGCAAATTGAGAGTATAACCGAAATTAATTACATTCTACAAAACGCCAATAAACAACGAACGCGATTTCTTGATTTCTGAAGTCAATCAACAACAAAACAATGATGAAGAATACGATATCTGTCGAAACTTATGCAATCAACAAATAAGAAATTCATACTTCTGCATTATGAGTTTGGATTTGATAAGAGTTTCCTTTCAACGATACCAATTTGGAATTTTATCAATCCTTCGACTGCAGACCATTTGAATTCTTCCAATACAACGACGATAACAAACAATCTGTTACGAGAACTTTTATTCTGCTACTCAACATGATTTACCACATCCAATTCAAACGAAATTTTCTTTGAGGATATCGATACATCGAATTCCTGACGCCATTTTTACGTTGCCTATGAAAAAGGTCATGAACTAATCGATGTACGACTAACGAAATATATGTTATCGATCCATTACGATTTTCCCTTACCTTTTTATTTAATTAAAAGGTTTAAGAGTCTTGACAATCGTGTTAACTTACACAACGAACAAACAATGAATCAATGAACGATCTCCACCTACGCATGACCTTTTGTGCCAAAACCTTCGGTAATGCAGTTGAATCCTGAATTTCCATAGATGTATCAATAAATTTTAACATATGGGTTCGAACGAACCAAATTATAAAAAAAAAGAATGTGTCTTAAACGTACAACTCTCATCATAACACCCAATTAATCTGGCACTGGCTTTGAAGAAGCACCCATATTAGGGTGCGAAACGTTACCTCCACCAGAAACAAGTGGATTAGTTCTTTTTACATTCACCTTCCTTAATAGGGTCCAGTTATCTCAAGTACAGTCCTGGAAAATTTATCTTGCGAAGTTTACGGAAGGAAAATCTTTTCAACATACATATTTCGTCATTTTTTTTTTGGAAAATTTATACTTTTTACATATTTGGATAGATCAAAAAAACTGGCCCAAACCGTTACTTGATACCGTTGATACCGTCAAAATTCCACAAAACTATTTCCAATAACAATGTAAACCAAATACATCCTCCAACAAAGAAAGAAATTGAATCTTATTGGAATGGTTTATGGGGTGCAGTCAAAAAATTAATAAAGACGCAACTTGGATTGTTGAAGAATGCAAAGAAAATTCAGAAATTGAAGAGGTGAAATGACAAGAGCTAACGCCCGAAGAGTTAAAGACGAGTTTAGACAAGGTAGCCAACTGGAAAACTACAGGATGGATAAACAAATTTTGATCAAAGAGACTGAATAAGATCTTAAATCTCTAACGGAGGATCCTTTTCGTTGTCCAGCATCAACAATAAACTTGTTCTGATTTCGCCATCATAACTGGATTGAAGACCGCACACGAAGATTAAAATTGTCGGGTGTCAAATTTAAAGCCTTTATAAAACTTTTGCTGCATATTGTAACGAATCTTATCTTTGCTTTGTTTTCGTTATCGCGATTAGAAGCCCAAGATTAAATAAACAAAGTGGATCGAGTTACAATTACTATTTATTTTACACATACAGTTACTTTAATTCGTATAAATACACATCAACTACTACACCGTTTAATTTATATCAACTTAACATGACGAATAATAATTTCCAACTGAATTTATGATGACGCTTTTATATATGAAAGATAATAATCTAGAAGATAATTGAATGTTCTGGAAGGGAGTTATAGAAACACAGCTAGAAACTCCAGTGGTTAACAATATGTCACAATGTTCTCTTATTTTTTTAGTTCATTTCAAGCAACGGTATAGGGTGTCGAAAAGTGATGTTTTTCTGCCAAACATCTTGTTTAAGATATCCACGGTCTCATTAAATTTGATTTCTTTTGGCGATTTTGGTAGGATAAACTTGATGTGTTGCTGATGACAGTTTCCAAGAAGACGGTAACCTTCTGTAAAAAGGCCCTCATATCGACGATAGTATTCTTCAAAATTCCCTAATTCCGGGTCATGTTGAAATTCAGTTACTGCATTCATGGCCGCTTTCACTTCCTTTTTCTTGTTTTTTGAAAATGTTTGACAGCTACTCCATGAATTTTTACTAGTTCACGTATGTTTGGGTCTCTTTGATTTAACATCCCCGTCGCCAAAAATTGTTGTGATCTTGAATTGAAAAGATTCTATTCAAACTCTTTTTAAACCTTGTAAAATAGGTACAATCTGTTATATTTTTTGACAATCTTTTTCCTTTTCTGTTATTTCCCGTATCTTGATTATTTGGTGATTCCAATAAAAATATTTCAAGAAACCGTTTTCCTACTGGTTTTTGTTAATCAGAAGCGCTGGAATTTGATGTGGATTTGTTAGACGCAAGAGACAACGTCGCCATTTTTGTACAACCGATATTAATATCTGCTTTCTTTATTTAATGTCTTTTATATGAATCACGAATATCTTCCTTGTCAATTGAATTAAATAGTTTTAAATATAAACGTGACTGCACCTACCTCATTAATTTCAATTAAAATTTATATATCTTGCTGTACTGTAAATTTGGATCCAAATCTAATTACGTGATGTTATAATATCTAGTTAAATTTATATTTAAAACTGCATTAATTAAAATGTAATAGTATTCCATTAATAACATCAATTCGGGGTTTGTCGACTAAATCAAATGGAAATCCACCCGTTCGTTTTGCTTCTCATCTCAGTAAATCTCATTATATAAAAAATTGGAGACCTGTATCTAAAAGTGAACGACACCGTTACACCGTATGTACGTGCTGCACTATTCTATATCGTATTGCGTTTAGATTTTAGACTAATTCCTATTGTCAGACTTTTAATTAAAAAAAATTGAGTTTTAGATTAAGTATTTCGTTGGTTAATATTTCTGTGTAATTCTCTCTTGTATATTTCATGTTTTTGGCCAGTAAAGGGTTAGATTGACCACTAGAGCAATATAAATTTCAGGAGGAAAATCAAAAGTTGCCATTGGCTTGCGTACGAAATACTGCAGTGAATAATTTTAATCTTAATTTCACTTATTTTTTAATTTTTGTATTAGGTACTAAGAAATAATTGTGTTTAACAATTTCAAGCAAAACATGCGAAATCGTCTTCTTTGGGCTAAAAGTAAAATTGAACTTGAAAGAAATCAAAACGAACTAAGATAATTTTGTATCTGTGTTGTATACGCGCGTGTGTGTCTAGATAGAAATCATCTTCAAACACTAATTTATATTTACTTAACTATAAGGAAACACGATTATTTATAATGCAAGATATCGGAGTTGTAAACAACTCGGTCCTTTGCAGCAAATCGTAAACCACACACACTCTCAAGTGTTTCCTGGTTCTATCATGTTTAGATTCACGTTTGATATTTCTCTGTATATATTTTTTTTGACTTTTATATCGACATATTTAAATATATATATATGTATCGAAAATTAATATATTCGTGAGTGCGCACTTTATAAAATCATAACATGGTGAAAGTTCCAATGTGTTTTATGTGCTTTATGCTTCAATATGTCAATAATTTTATCGTCATATGCTCCCAAGCATTTTTGTTTAAATATTTAAAAACTTTCCTTCATACATTTTCGGTCCCTTTTGAATAACCTTTTAAAAAGCAATAAACGTGAGTGAAATCTAACTTAATCTGACTAAGTTTCAATAATGAGTTGTTGGTTAACAATCAACTAAATTGAATTTAAATTAAAATCTAATTATTTTCTGTATCTCAAAGAAATGTTAATTAAATTATATTCTATTTAATAAGGCAATCAGATTCCTTGTGTTATTCGTGTGGAAAAAAACTTGTCGCTGGTATCCCAGTAGCTTACACCTTGCTTCTTTTAATCTAAACAAGAATGTATGTTTGTTGAGCTGTAAATTAAGTCTAGAAACTAGAAATAAATTCTAAATTAACTTAACTGGATCCCATTTAGTTTAATCGTGTTTTTTTAATTTACTATTTTGTATCTCTTTAATCTTTGTTTATTGGCCTATTAACCGATACGAATGAATTGTGGATTTATCTATTACCTATATCTTGGTAATTTATTTTTAATTACCGTAATGATTTGTTACGGACCCTAGAAAAATTTCGAAAATTTGAAAATACGCTTTTTATAACGGTTATTAATTTGTTTTATAATTGTTAATGCATATTTATTTAGAAACCCTATGAAAGTACTTACGAACAGGAGTATGTATAAATGTAGACTTTTAATTAAAGGTATTCTTGTCTAAACTCAAACTATACTGTAATGTAATTACAAACATGTCTTATTAATTAATTTGATTTTTACGACATGCTGTCGTATGACTAATATATAAATTAATCTAAGCTTTGAAATTTTATTTTAAATATTTGTCTGTGTCATCACGTATGCACTTTTGAAATAGCAATCTAAGCTCCTATAAATTGGAAAAAAGTTTTGATATATTAAGTAGTTCAGGGTGGTACGCCCAGGGTCAATGAAAAAGCCCATCCTCGTGGTGTTTTGAAAATAGACGTTAAGCTTTAATTTATAATCACAATATTTTTAGGTGACACCTAAAGTTAAAAAAACAATCAATTATACGGAACCAACCTCTTTTTAAGTTTTCGTCACAATATAAGTTTTAACGTAAATAAATATAAAAAACTTACGCGCGATGTCATTGTTTTATTGATTTTTTTAATAAAATTTAATGGAATAACAAAAATCCAAATAGAATACAGCAAATAAAAAATTAGATAACTTTAGATGGACTGTTACCAATTCTTCGATGCCACGTGAATACCATACGCTTTTAATTAACGGACCGTGTCGTTCTCTAGCCAATCTAATGAAACAGTGCCAGTGGTTGGAATTTTCCATCGTATAATAAATTTTTTTGATAATATATATGGAATTTGTCATTATTTTTTACTAAGCAACTCTAGAAAACTTCAACACAACGTCTACTATTACAATACATTGGAATTGCTGATATCATTTTTAGCTTTAAACGGTGCGAAAAGGAGGGTCATATCAATAATAATAATAAACTTCCTAAGCTTCTAATAGTTATATACAAAAAATCTAAGGATAACAAGATAGCCTAAAATAAAGAATCGCCGCATGGGGATGTCGTTTAAGAAAGTATAATGAACGCGTTAAGAGATGGAAACAAAAAAGAAAAGACATTTGGTCAAACTCAGGACAACACAAGCCAAATGCGTATTGGAGAACTAATGAAGTAAGGACAGAAAATATCGATCCGATGAACAAAACGAGAAAGGTATCTAACAAGCACTAAAGGCTATGTATAACTGGAAAACATCTGGAATTGATGGAATTCAAGCCTACTGGTGGAAGAACTTTTTATCCCTATACAAGTCCCTGGCACAGTCATTCAGATATTTTATGCTTATTACCCAAAAATAAAAAAATTTGTCTTTAACTCATTTCTGAGATAATAAGAAAAACCCAATTTTAAATTGAAACTTTACAGGGCCGTACCTCCTTAAGTAAGCCCAACTGAACATAAGTTTATAAGAAAAAATTTCATAAATTTTTATGCTTAGTCGCGGAGTATAGTTTGCGACCTATATTTTTGGACCACTCTGTATAAACTACTTCATCAGTGATAGCAACCAAGAACACATTGCAATTAACCACAACAATAAATAGTCCTAAAACAAAATGGGTGTCGAAAATGATCTTAAGGTAGCAAGGAATGATTAGTGATAGACTCAGTAATTACCAAGCACGTTGAAAGATAACATCGTAACATATCAGTAGCGTGAATAGATGACCAAAAAGCGTTTGATTCAGTGCCACACTCTTGGTTATCAAGACTACTCGAGATCTACAAAGTCCATCCAACTTTAAAACTACTAATGGAACACTTAATGGGTAACTGGCAAACGTCATTAACACTTAATAGGCCGTATTTATAAAGAAGAGCATTTGCTTTTACTTGTAGACATCGAAGCATTTACTTCACATTCTATTCATAAACAAAAAGAAAGAAAAGGTTCGAACTTGAAGCAAAAGGTGTTGCTCTAAAGGAAAAGGTTTCACTTTTTTGATATTTATAAAAGGGAGAATTTGCTACAGAATTGAGGGATTTGCTTCGCAAAATATGCATCTAGTCCGGAGTGGATTTTAATCATTTACTTCTTTCATTTATAGACATTTGAAGGTGTGAGTTGGGAAGTGAGCGCATAATTTTTTGAATTCGAAAAGTGTACAAAGAGAGACGTACTCCACATGAAAACGATTTTCGAACCCTCTTTCGGTTTGACGAAATAAACGTGCTGTGGTTAGCCGACTACTTCATTGGCGAGAATCTGGAACCCAGGGAAGGGGTTTTCGCCAATACAAAAAATGAAAGTGTTTTTACGGTACATGGCCGATCCGGGTTTCCAGAGCGGTATAGCTGAGGAACTGGGATGTACACAGCCTACAGTCTCGAGAATTGTCGATACCACTCTTCGTCTCATTGTAGACAAGGCGGCTGACTGGATCAAGTTTCCATCGACCGAAAATGAAGTTATGGAAGCCAAATTGAAATAGGCAGCAAAAAAATTTTTTTCGACTACAATAGGAGTTATCGATTGCACGCATATTCAAATTGAAAAGCCGCGTCTATTTGGGAATGAATATGTAAACCGGAAAAATTATGCTAGTATTAATGTTCAGGGCATATGTGATCAAAATTACGTTTTCATAAATATCGATGCACGGTGGCCCGGCTCCGTTCATGACAGTAGAATTTGGAAAAATTCTTCAGTTTATGTTCACAAAATTTTCCAAATTATGCGTAATAATTAAAAAAAAAAAAAAAAAAAAATATTTTTTTTTAATTTATTTTTTTTAAAAAAAAAAAAAAAAAAAAAATTTTTTAATTAATTTTTTTAAAAAAAATTATTTATTTTAAAATTTTTTTTTTTATATTTAAAAAAAATTTTTTATATTTTTTTTTATTTTTTTATTAAAAAAAAAAAAAAAATAATATTTTTTTTTTTTTTTTTTTTTTTTTAAAATAATTTAAAAAAAAAAATAAAAAAAAATTTTTTTAAAAATTATAAAAAAAAAAAAAAAAAAAATTTTTTTTTTTTTTTTTTTTTTTAAAAATTATTTTATTTTTTAATTTTAAAATTTATTATCTACAAATTAAATTACAAAAATTTACTTATACAGGGTGTCCCACCGGGAACGCCATCGATAGATTATAGAAAAACTGTGGATGGGAAAAATTTGAAAATTTGGTAGTATACTAACATCGACAGGGGTAGTTTCGTTAAAATATTTTCAAAATGGTGGCACTTCCGGTTATACCGGAAGTAGGTGTCAACTTGCTTATTTTAAATGGAACACCCTATATATTATTCCATTTTTGGATTTTGCACAAAATTCTAGACACATTTTGTGTATAATCTTCTATACCTAAGTCTAACTGTTTTGAACTTATTTTGAATTTTATGTCAAAAATGACGTTTTCAGGCCTAAACAAAATTATAAAATTTTCCTATACTAATGCCTTTATTATTTAATTGGAATGGGTTTCCTAGTAGCAGGGGACCTATTTTAGTGGACTATGTCAATATTTTGATAACAAATTAATACAGGGTGATCAAAAAAAGGATTAAAATTAAATTCAAAAACACGTCAAAAGTCATTTTTTTTAAATGCAAGCACCCTGTTTTTATAATTTTATCTTATTTAGCATCAAAAATAAGGTAGACTTTGTACAAGGTTATCTATTCAAAAAATTCATGGTTTTCGAAATATTGGCAATTTAACTTTTTTTTGTTGCACAAATGCTATTGTATTTCTTTTAGTATGAATGGTTATTTCTAGTTGGCCATGATGGCGTTAGAAAACAATCATCTGTCAAGGATATGTCAAACTGTTAAAAATTTTCAATAATCATGCCGGGACGCTTAAATTATACAAACGAAGATTACTTAAATTTATTTATTATTTATGGACAATGTGATAAAGTTATATCAAGAACATGTGTTACATTTGCAGCAAGATACCCGCAAAAACAGAAACCATCACCAAAAGCTCTTAAACGAATAATAGAAAACTTCAAAAACTTTGGATCCGTTAAACCAAATGTACAGAGAAATAAACCTGTCGTTAATGATGAAAATGTTGAAATCGCTGTTTTGGGATATTTTACTGCACATCCAACAATGTCTGTAAGACAAGCTGCATTGGAATCTGGATTAAGTAAATCGTCAGTTCAAAGAATATTACGCAAACATAAATTTCATCCGTATGCATTTTCCATGGTTCACCATCTGAAAGAGACTGATTTTTTAAGGAGATTGGATTTCAGCGAATTTATTTTAACCTGGTCCCAAGAAAACGAATTTTTTCTTGATAACATCATTTGGACAGACGAAGCCAAATTTACAAAAAACGGCATTTTTAATCGGCGAAATTCCCATTATTGGAGTGAATCAAATGTCCACGTTATTAGAGAGCGAAATTTTCAAGAATCTTGGCAATTTAATGTTTATGCTGCAGTAAGAAACGATGGCATCGTGGCATTACATTTTTATCAAGAAAATTTAAAAGGTAAGTTAACCTTTTTTTAAATCATTTAAAATATTTGATTTATTAACTTATTAAATAGGTGAAGGCTATCTGAACATCCTGCACAATTTTCAAAACAATTATTTAGATAATTTACCTTTGGCTGATCGTAGACATCTATTCTATCAACATGACGGCGCACCTCCACATAGTAGCCAATTAATCAACAATTTTTACAAGGCGCCTTTTATGATCAATGGATAGCAAACAATGGACCCTTCCTTTGGCCACCACGGTCCCCAGATATCTCAGTGCTCGATTTTTTATTTGGGGTACAATTAAAAATCGAGTTTATAACACCCCGTTAACCACCAAAGAAGACTGCATGCAGCGAGTTAGGACTGAGTTTCAAAATTTAACACGTGAAGCAATAAGGAAGGCGACCCATGAAAATTTGCTACTCAGATGCGAAAAATGTCTAGAAGTTCAAGGACATCAATTTGAACATTTAATAAAATAATTTTTTTTAAACTTTGGTCTTTAATTAATTGTTCTTTCTTGTAAATGAAATAATTAGGTTATTTGTCTGTACATTTGAATTAACGGGTCCAAAGATTTTGAAGTTTTCTATTATTCGTTTAAGGGCTTTTGGTGATGGTTTCTGTTTTTGCGGGTATCTTGCTGCAAATGTAACACATGTTCTTGATATAACTTTATCACATTGTCCATAAATAATAAATAAATTTAAGTAATCTTCGTTTGTATAATTTAAGCGTCCCGGCATGATTATTGAAAATTTTTAACAGTTTGACATATCCTTGACAGATGATTCTTTTCTAACGTTATCATGGCCAACTAGGAATAACCATTCATACTAAAAGAATACATTGTGCAACAAAAAAAGTTAAATTGCCAATATTCCGAAAACCATGAATTTTTTGAATAGACAACCTTGTACAAAGTCAACCTTATTTTTGATGCTAAATAAGATAAAATTATAAAAACATGGTGCTTGCATTTAAAAAAAATGACTTTTGACGTGTTCTTGAATTTAATTTTAATTCTTTTTTTGATCACCCTGTATTATTTTATTATCAAAATATTGACATAGCCCACTAAAATAGGTCCCCTGCTACAAGGAAACCCATTCCAATTAAATAATAAAGGCATTAGTATAGGAAAATTTTATAATTTTGTTTAGGCCTGAAAACGTCATTTTGACTTAAAATTTAAAATAAGTTCAAAACAGTTAGACTAAGGTATAGGACATTATACACAAAATGTGTCTAGAATTTTGTGCAAAATCCAAAAATAGAATAATATATAGGGTGTTCCATTTAAAATAAGCAAGTTGACACCTACTTCCGGTATAACCGAAAGCGCCACCATCTTGAAAATATTTTAACGGAACTGCCCCCGTCGTTGTTAGTATACTATCAAATTTTCAAATTTTTCCCATGCACAGTTTTCCTATAATCTATCGATGGCGTTCCCGGTGGGACACCCTGTATATTTTATTTTTTTTTTTTTTTTTATTTTGTTTTTTTTTTTTTTTTTTTTTACACAAAACAGTGGGTGGGGGGGAGGGTTTTTTTTTTATTTTGCAAAAAAATATTCTTCCTGTAGACGGTCCACCTTCAGCTGTTCCAAAGGCAGGACGGGTAGGTGGGGTTTTTTTTTTTTTTTTTTTTTTTTTTTTTTTCTCTCCTTGGGCCCCCGCCCCATGTTTTTGTTTTTTTTTTTTTTTTTTTTTTTTGTTGGGTGGGTGGGGGGGGGGGAGGGGGGGGGGGGGAAACCGCAACTGGTTCTCCTTCCTCTAGGCCCACCGCAAAAGAAAAAAAAAAACAAAAACCAAAAAATTTTTTTTTGGTTTTTTTTTTTTTTTTTCTTTGTTTTTCCCGGGGGGGGGGGTTTTGCTCCCCCCCGCCCCCTTCCCCTTTTTTTTTTCCCCGGGGGGGGGGGGGGAGGCTTTTTGCTGGGGGGTTGTTCGGGGGGTTTCTTCTTTAATCTTGTTTTTATATTTCCCACTTTTTGATTAATCCTTTCGAGGTCATGTCTTTCCCATACAGCTGTCTGTACTCTGACACAACTTTCTCAATAGCTGCTTGCTTCTTCGCTTTTTTTTGCTGGGAGTTGAGATTTTTCTAATATTTCCGGATATTGTTTTACTCTTACTGCAATGAACTTGCATTCGGATTGCTCCTCGGCGGAGACACCGTGACAAGACATGTGACTCTAATTGGGAGTCTGATAGTTTCTCGTCACTTGCCATCTTAACACAGCTCACTTAAAATAATAATCAACACTCCGAGTACAACTCAACTTCCAAGTAACAGCAAACACTATATACCACAAATGACATTACTCGCTATCCTGCTGTACCTGCAAGTTGCAACTTGTCGGCAACATATAGGTACTCGTAAATTGCGCGTGTCTATACCTTTTCCTATTTTTTGTGAGGATTTGCTTGCAAAGAAAAGGAAAAGATTATGAATACCAAGTAAAGCAAAACCTTTTCCTCCTACCTTCTTCTTGTGAGCTCTACCTTTTACTTCTACCTTCACCTTTGAAGGAAATACTTTATTTTATAAATACGGCCTAATATCAATCCAATTTTCTAAGGTGATCGTGGCTATAAACTTTCTAAACGTCCTAAAGTTAAAATCTGCCAATCTACTATATATGGATGGACGCAGACAGATCTGAGAACAGCAGTGGATAGGCGAATACGGAAAATGCTAACAACTTATAGGTATCACTATTCACATTCATCATGCAACAGATTATACCTACCAGTATCCAATGGGGGCAGAGGACTATTAAACCTGGAAGTCATGAATTATTTCCATGTTAAAAAACTAGCAACAGCTATAAAGAAGACTAGAACTGTTGTACTGATTGACAATAAATTATCGCCGTTAAATCTAACATCTGATGCTGAACCTGAAATAAGCCAACACCTTGCTGACATGGAAAATGAATTTAAACAGAAAGCTTTGCACGGTAGATTCGCAGCTTCCCTAACAAGCGTGGATGCAGTTATCCGTTAAATATCTTAGGGATGGTTATCTTCGCTCTGAAAAAGGATTTCTTGGCGCTATACAAAATCAAGCGGTACCTATACTGGGTTATAGGAAGCACATTCTCCATGATCAAATGACGGATGATAAATGCAGGTTTGTTCAAGAAGCACAGAGTCTATACAGCACTTATTGTTGCTCTTATTTGGCGCCTAGAGACTACACGAAAAGACATGATGCAGTTCCCAGCATTATTCGTCAAGATCTCTGCAGAAAGTACCACTTAATTAATAACAAAATACCTTACTACAAATACTTACCTGCACAAGTACGGAAAATGCGAATGTAAAAGTTTATTTCAACACTGATATAGTTACCGACATAGGCCAGATGTTCTGGTTGTCCACAAGAGTAACAGTAACAAGGTAACCAAATATACATACGAACTATGAACTGTGCATTCTATACCAATCATTATTTCTTCTAATGGACTGATCGACGATACATTAACTAGACTACTAATGAAGATGGATTTACAACAACCGACGAAAATTATTATATACTAAGTGACATAGAAAGAAGAACACCCAGTAATAATGAATTTATTTGAACAATTTTTGGTATACTAGTGTATACGAATTAGATTAGTAAACGATCACAATTTGATAAAAATTAAACTGTTAACTTCTTCAAAAACTTAATAATGTGTTGCTCCACCACGATGTCTTGTGCACTCATTAACACGTCTGTGCATACTTCTAATGAGCAGATCGATTTCTTCTTGAGGTATCTCATTCCATGCTATCTGTAACTGATGCTGCAAAGCCGCTAGAGTTTGTGCAGGATGAGGTAAATTGAGTAATCTTCTTCCCATAATACCCAGACGTGCTCGATGGGCGAAAGATCGGGAGATCTTGGTGGCCAAGGCAACAAAGCAATTTGATTGGCTTCAAAATGAGCCAAAGAAACCCTAGCAACATGAGGTCGTGCGTTGTCTTGTTGGAATGTGCTGTTGGGGATGGTCTGAACATAAGTACAATATGGGGTCTACGACCTCCTGGATGTAGCGCGCAGCGGTCATGTTACCTCTAATGAAGACCAAAGGTGACCTACTTCCAATAGCAATAGCTCCCAATACCATAACTCCAACTGTGTGGTGCACATGCCTATTCACAAAAAATTGGGGATCTTGTCTTTCACCGCCCGTCTTCTCACCCTTGCACGACCGTCATGCATACCCAAATAGAATCTGGATTCATCAGTAAGGACAATTGAATTCCATTCTTCGTCCCAATTTGCCCGTTCTCTACACCACGCTAGACGATAACGTCGATGCTCTGGAGTCAGTGGTAGCACAAAGGGGACGGTATGAAAAGAGCCAAAGTGTTTAAAGTCCGTTGCGTTCTAGCGACTATATCTCTCATAGACAAACCAGCCTCACGCAATTCCACAATTCTACCCCTATCAAACTCGCTTAATTGCCGAAAATTATGGCGTCTTCGCACTGGAGGCATTGTGATTGAATTAAAGAAGCTCTTTGAAATGCAATTTAAATCGCTTAAATGACAACTGTACTTACAAATGCTTAATTCATTGTTTTAGGGCTACTTAATCGTAAGTGTTTTTGAATGAGGTTAACAAAACAACCGCTAGGGCAATATGGCTGAAAAACTGATCGTTTTTTATTTTAATATAAATAAATATATTCCCAAAAAAAATTTACAAAATATTCATTATTACTGGGTGTTCTTCTTTCTATGTCACTTATATATATATATATATATATATATATATATATATATATATATATATGTTATTTATTTTCCTATGCTTTTTTTGATTTGTTACATTTTCGATTTATAGTGAACTTTACAGTGTGAAAATAAATCAATAATTTTTTGTCAATTGAATGGTTTTGGCCCATTATTATATCAGAATTTTGACCGATTTTCAATAACAATACACTTTCTGAAAAGTACTAGAATACGTTAGCGTTCTAGAACTCCTTATCCTGAAAGTTTGAGACTATTTACCTTCTATTTAATATTGTAGTTATGTAGTTTCCAGTTCAGTTGCGAATTGTCATTTAATGCGAGTTGATATAAATTGTAACGTGTAATATTGGTTGTATTTATCAGAGTTATATTTACTGTACGTATTTAAAATAAATAATACCGTTCATTCTATAACTCAATAGGGCTGTGAAAGAAAATCAGAGATTTTAAAATCGGGGTTGCTCCGGGTTATACAGGGTGATTCAGTTTTTGTTAATAATTTCACTGTAAATTTATCAATTTTTATTAAAATCGGCAGAGAGGCATAACTTTAGACTACAAACATTATTTTAGGTACTGTTTTACAATTTGTTGTAGGGGCGCCACGTGAATGATTCCTGATGATGAAATCAACTGGTAACTTTTTTGAGAAAACTGTTTAATGATTTTGATTAGACGTAAACATCATTTCTACACAATATTGATACTCCTGTTTAAATACGATAATTTAATCTGTTTCCGAGAAAAACGCAGTAGAACAATTCGTAGTGTTAAAAGTGGATTTCAAATATTACTTCATTTATTAAGGGTACGTTTTGGACTGTCAGATAATTATGCTTGTCTGTAGATTTTGATAAGAATTGATAAATTTACAGTGAAATTATTAACAAAAAATGAAGAGAAAAACTTTTTTATGTAACGCCTTGTATCTTTTTCCACAGCAATATTTTATTAAGGCTTATTGTGTCTTATGGTCATATTTTGGTTTAAATAACCCACCCATTTCATCTTTAATCTTGTAAACTTTTAGCTTTTTTTTTCCAAAAGATTTTCATTCTCCTTGTCCAAATAAATTTTACTAAACAACTACACACCATCTTCCCTATAGGCAAAATCAGTTACTTTACAGACTAAAAATTGTTCAACAATTTATGTGAATATAAACCATAAACTACATCTTTATAGACGTCATTTGCTATGCCTCTCCCTTCACCGGTATCCCTTCCTACAAAATTCAAAATACATTCAAACAACTCATTATTCATCTGTTGAACACTTTTCAGTTTTTGATAAAGTGTAAATTTACTCTTTAGGTAATCATCAGGTATGATGCTTGAGGTTCCATCTTCTAAAACAGTACTTAGTTTCTAACAGATTCAGAGGAAATTATCATCATATTTTCCAAAACTTCAATTATACGATTTTATTGACTTTTTATTGCTTCTTTAAAAATTATATACTTTTGGTAATTTTAGTTTTCGTAACTAGTTGCCAAAAGTACACCGTTTTAATTTTGATTATAAAATCCTCAAGACATAACACCTAACTTTCTATAAATTTATTATATTAATTTATACGGTTTTTCTTAATCGTTTTTCTAAATATATTTTCTTAATTGTATATTTTTAATTCAACGAACCCCTCTCCTTTTTTTCACTAATTTAGACGACCAATTATTTAAGAATATGATTAGCACTTTAATTATCTTCAACCTTCAAGAATTTCTGATTATTTCACTTTACCACTCAAAGCCACTCGTATTCAGTTACAAATTGACTTTGTGAATACTGTAAATTTAACATTTAGTTTGGTTTTCATATTGCAAGTAAGTTGTTTTATATTAATGTGGTTATTAGTTTTAAATTATAATTTTACTATACGATCTAGCTAACCTTGTTTTTTCTTTGTGGTTGATTGTCATTGCAATATACTATAATAACAAAGTGACGCCCTCTGTTTATTAAGAACATGTATTATGACCAATCTTGCAAATTTAAATAATTCAATTATGTAATTGTTAGTCTTATATTTTTATAGCTATAATTCGCGGTATCGACATAAAATATATTTTATGAGATATACGATTACCGACCAACGCATACAACATTTCAACTCATAACATAGAGAATTCAATCATAATTTTCCGAAAAAATCATTGTGAATGTATTGAAAAATGTGGAAATAAAACTTGCAACCAATCAAAAACAAATATTAGTCCCTTTGTATAGGTCGGATGGTTTTGTGGTAGGATGTTTGGCGGTAACCCAAGGAACGCGGGTTCGAGCCTTGCCTAGTATATTATTTTTTTTTACAATATTTTTAAATTACTAGAAGTGTTGGTATTTTGCATGTCAAATATTGGTACGCTTTATTTCACCTTACATCACCTCACCCGATCTCATATCGCTGCGAGCCCGTGTCGACGCGATATTTTATTTGCACTGATGCTGATGTTAACAATGCAGGTGATTGATATATAATTTATTTACATCAAGAACATTTTTTGCAAGTGAATTAATTTCGGCTGTAGAGTCTGTTAAAATTTAGTGTCTCTGCTATTTGCGATTCTCCGAAAAAAAGACGCGGATAAAAAAAAGCCGACGGAAAAAAGCCGAAAAAAAGGCTACGAAAAAAGAAAAGCGGCCGACGATTTCCAGAAATATATATATTACAGTATTATTTATATTAACTTTCCAGAATATTGCTGTGATTTTACATTTCTATTAATTAAAGGTTGTAACTTAATGGAAAATAATAGTAAGAAAGTAATAGTAATCGATTGAAGTAGCTTCCTAACGTTTTTTGAGAGGAAAAAGTGTCAGATTTTTCTAAATACCTATTAATTACCGTTATGTTTTTTTTGAAACTTAGTTATCTGTTGGATTAATGAACATATTATTATTAAATTGTAATAATTATTGACATTACAATTGCTTTATTGGCAAGATAATTCAACTCGTTATTTCTAACATTAGTGACCACTTTATGCGATTTTTCCCCTCGAAATTATAAAACAAATCATCAAAATTTATAACAAAATTCCTGGACAGATTATTTTAAATAGCCGAAAGGAATGTCTGAATAAGGAAATGTCAAATACGAGAAGAATTACTGGTGAACGTGTCAGCATTTAAAATCTGTTTTTGTCAGATATTGATATGATGCTGTACCTGATAAGGATGGAATTTGTTTTTTCGTAACACCTTATTTACATGGGTCTTCAAAGCTCCAACGGTATCTGTTATTTGTCGTACTTCAATGGTAGGATTTTCAACTGTTGATAACGATAACGACATATCCTCTTCTATTCAAACATATTTCCTACTATTTTTCTTATAGTTCAGCTCAGGTATATTGTTGTGGTTCCTGATTATTTGCTTTATAATTATGAGGTGCCAATAAACAACTTTCATTCGATTTTTTGGTGGAATAAACTATACTACTTCTGTACAATTAAGTGCTTACTTAAAAACTCATCATCGGACATATAAGATGAAAACAAACTGGGGGCCGTTGTCATCAAATGTGGGGCAATAGTCGCCATATCGGGATCAATCGATTTAGGACCCCCGCCGGTTTTCAACCTATTTTGTTTCTCTTCTCTCTGAGTACGTTTTATATTAGACCACAACTTTTTCATTTGAACAAGAGATAAAAGAATGTAGCAGACTGTTTACATAATGTACAATGTACAATTGCTTCGTTAATATCGCGGTAGTTTTCCAAGCTTCTTCTTTTTTTTAGTGTGACGCCATCGCTCTTTTTAGCCTCTATAATTTGTGTTGTTTAAGAATTTCCAAAAAGACTTTCTTTCTATGACAGAATAGTGCTTCATCGTAAATAAAGGTCTTGATAATTAACATTCACTAATTAGTTTGACAAATTAATTTTTGAGTAATTTTGACATACTCATTCTTGATTACATAAACGGGTTGCAGTCATTGGACAATTTTTCCGAATGTGACCGAATGACAAATAAGATCGTCTTATTCAAGTAACACGAATTTGAATAAGAATTTGTTGATGAAAACGGTCTTGTTTTATGTTTATGAAATTACTTTGAAAAAATGATCTCCTTAAGCAATCAGATGATCTTGATGAAGATCGTCTTAAGTCATTACTTGAGAGTTGACTATGAGTACGATTCCTAATTACAAAAAATAAAAAAAACTAATTTTGACGTTTATCAAAAAAAAACTTTATATTTTTGATTCTGGAAGTTTGTTTGTGGAGAAAATTATATCAATTTGAAGAGCTAAGGGTGGTGCGTTTAAATATATCTATTTTACCTTTATTATTCCAACGGAAAAATTTTCTTGGAGGTTTTAATCTTTCAATTTAAACCATGTTTGGAAGAGTCTCGCTGCAGTTGGAACAACGAATTATTTCTTTCGTCATATTCTTCTACTAATGTTACAACAGTAAAATATTGATACCTAGATGGACGAGCTGTGCTTCATACCGTGCCCATGTTGTAATGATAACTTGGACGAACTTTCTGTCAAATGTTTTCAATGCATTAAGTGGTTCCATATTTCTGTGCTGACTTATCTGATAAGGAGACTATATATGCCCTTATTTCTCACTCGATATCCCACGGTCATTTAAGACGCTGAGAGGATTGAAAATCCATGTAGGTGTAAAGCATAAAAACAGGATTATTTTAGCCTCATCTCAATTTCAACAGTCAGTAGCAATTGCCATTCTTTCGACTAAACTTGGAGAGTTCAGTACATCTCTGTCAATAATTAAAAGAATCCCGCAAGGAGATCGCTGTCAAATTACTGGTCAATCGACCTTTAATAGAATCTTGCATCTCTTTAAATACTGTCGAATTTTAGTCAGACCTATTTGAGTTCCCGTATGTAATACTAAGGATTTCATCCATAAAGAAGATACTCATACATCAATTCTTAAGAATAATTGTGATGCCCCGTTTCAACCTAGCGTTAAGGATTCCAAGAATAAGCAAACAAAACTACGTGATAGAGTCCAGTCCAAGTTAAATAATGGAAACATTAAAGGAGCTATCCAGTTACTTTCATCTTTTGACAAAATTGCGAATGTGGACAAGATCAAGATCTAAAACTGAAACATCCAACTTCTATTTCTCCAACGCTATTCTATTCTTGAAATGATTTAATTTCTTTATACCACTCTGACTCCGCTAGTGGAGTTGATTACTTGCGGCCACACCATTTGAAATATTTGACCTCTAAATGTAGCGGAAGTAATGGGCTTCGACTGATGATTGCTCTGGTTAAATTAATCAACGTAATGCTAGGTGGAGATGTTAACTCTGCAATCGTGCCCTTTCTTTATATTTGCTTTTCGCTAAGACAATGGCGACATTCGTTTATCAATATGCCAGAAGTTATGTGAGCCCATCGGTCAGTATTTCCTATCGCCTATTCAATTTGGATTTGAATTGAATTGAATAATTTATTTAGAAACAAAAATAGAGGAACAACAAACAACCAAACGGAAATTCTAACTAAAATCAGAGGTAAATTTTCAAAGAATTATTTAAAATTAAAGTTGATCGTACAATTTTCCAGATGGGAGAGATTAATATTCGGCAAATTTGTGTCTTGTAATTTAAGTTGCACATTATGAATACTAGATGGTTTTAATGAAATCGGTTCTTGTAAACTTTCTTGCTGGATTCCTGTACTTGTCGAGGGCTGAGGTTCTGAACGATTTTGATGCAATAATTTATTGGCAATGTTTATTTTAGCACCCAATGAATCCTCTATATATTGTTCTGCGACTGTAGTACTTTTCCATCCGCCAAAGCGCTTCAGGGTTGTTATATCTACCCCATTCCCTGCCAGAGCTGTAGCACCACTTCGCCTAAAGCAGTGACCTGTGTATCCTTTTGGATTTTCTAATTTTAAATATGCAGCTATTTTAGAAGGCATATTTCCAAAGGAGTGAATGCCTACTGGCTGTTTTGAGCATTTATTTTTTGCATAAAATAAAAAAAATCTATCAATTTCTGTATTGGGCCTTAACGTAACATATTTGCGAATTATATCCATCCAATGAAGTTCGGTCACACAGCAGGTACGAGGTTTTTAGTTTTTGTTTGAGGGATGGATAAGATAATAACATCCCTTTATCAATGACATCTTTGATTTTCATGTCTCGTAATTCATGTATTCGGCATGCACCGCATATGCCAAATATTAATGCTGTCTATAAATAATTTTTGTAAATAAAGATTAAAAATTAATCATGCCTACCTTTATCATAAGATAATCTTCATTGGGTGCTTCGTTAATAAACTTTTCTAAATCATCCATTTCTAAAATTTTGGATTTTTTTGCACGATATCCGTCATGTTTGCGCTTTAACAAAGCTATTAATTTTGTATATTTTTCGATATTAATGTTGTCTTTAATGTTTAAGGTAGTTTTAAGCATCGAATACATCGACCATAACGTTGACGATTTGAAGTTCTTAGATTTTTCTTCAAAATATGCAACCAAAACATATTCATTATACACCGATACGCCATTTTCAGAACCCCATTTTTTAGTATCTCATATTCTTTCCAATATCGATTGGATGATTTTTCAGGAAGTAAATTTTGAATTGCAGCTTCTGCTACATTTCGAATATGAGCTGGTACTTCTAATACCTTTTCTTCATTCATGTTTTTCACAAAAAAATTCATAAAATTACCAAGCGCAATAAGATTATTTTAAATTCAAATCACTATAGCGGTGAATTGAATCGCCAACATAAGAAAGATGAATTTTCTAAACCGACGCTATTTAAACAATAATCATTAATATTTTAATTTAAAAATTTTGTCGGCCGAAAAATTTGTGTATCACACGTCCAGAAACTTTTTGCGAGTATTCGCACTTGTGGGCCTCGGCTTCGCCTCGGCCCACAAAACGTACTCATACTCGCAAAACTACAGTTTCTGGCCTAGTGATACAAATAACTATTATATGAAAGTTGCATTATTTCCATGGAAAATTTAGTTGCTTTAATATGTTTTCACTTTCTTTGTCCAAATTTCTCAATGTGCTAAATTTAATCAGACGTGATCCAGAATCTTCCAACGTTCATAATACACAACATAATTTAAAAACTCCACAAAAAACAATTACGCGAATAAATTTTTGCTTTATTTGCCCCGTTTCCATTCAATTAATTTAATAAATCATTGCGAACGAATCATTCGCTTTGTACCAAAAATTATTACGAAGCACCTTTCAATTATCGTTTCATTTTAAAATCGAAAGACTAAGAATTTTAATAAATAACAAAATTGAATAATATGTTTCGTTTGGTAATAAACGTACCGTAACAATTTTAATAACGCAGTTCTGCCATGCGTGCACTCAATGTATTGGAAAATTCCTTCTTTAGTGAATTTTTCAGGTCAAATGTGATACATTTATTACTAACAGCATTCTTTCAATACAAAACCAACGTTAGTCTATCAGACTTTCCAGATATTTCGGAAAAATTATTATTATTAGGTAAACGACCCAATTTGAACGATATTTAATTAAAATGCACAGGCACAAACATGCTTAGTTTTATTATTTTTTTTTAAACGCTTTACATGTAAATTGAAATACGGCAGAATTGAATTTAATTTTAACAACAAAATCTAATTATTAAACGTCAGGTTAGTCGCAGGAATTTTAATACGAAGTTATTAATTCATTCGAACGAGGGAGAGATAGAGAAAAGATGTTGATAAACAATACGGGAATCGATTTTTAATATTGAAATTGGGAAAAAAGGGATAAATGTATATATAACCGAAGAAAAATATTTTTTAGTTCACTTTCATCAAGGTGATTACAGTTTGATTGCCTATTATTACGGAATCTCTTTATGATTATGGTTTATGGGTTATCATAAGACGATTTTTCTTTTTGTTTCATTTTTTCCAGGCAATTACGTTACTTTTTCCGTTTTGATAGGGGAAAAATAAACCATCGAAATGAATGATACTTTTAATTGCTTCTGTAATTTTGTAGTTTTTCCACAACGGATTTGTTTGTATAATAATCCTCTTTGATTGGAGAGATATAGTAACATATTATTCTGAAAACGGATTATGGATAACTTAATCTGGAAATAGGCTGTTCAGAAAAATGGCGTAGGTATTGTATATCTCACTCGCTATATTTATAATGAATTATCATTATAATACATAGTTAAATAATAACGCTAAATAAATTACCCACCTAAAGCCTTTATTATTACCACAAATGATAGCGATACAACACAATAGAATTCGTAGATAATAGGAGAAGATAGCTCACGTTGTTTATGATATCTCGACTGTAATTATTTATTTCAAACATTGTAATGAGGGAAACACAGATATAGGATGTTCAAATAACTGGATATAATGGAATTTCGGTTATTTATTTTTATATATTTTCATTTTTTTTTGGATAACCGCTGAATCGGGGATTATGAAAAAATTCTAATAAAACTTCGGAATGGAATTTGCTCAATTTGATAGAAAGAAAGATGAAATTATAAAGCAGGAATATACCTATCCATCCTTTATAAAGTACTGCTGTCTGTGGCTGTAACTTAGTTATGTTATGTACAATTCAATTTATTTAATTAGTTTATTTACTCATCAATTTGTTGTGTCGAACTAAATATCTCAAAGGTGAAGATGTGGCCGATTCTCGTATCTTGTGTTGACACAACCCTTGTATTGCTTGCTTCGATATTAATTAGATGGTGTACTACAATTAATTGAACACTTTATAAATTTAGTTTCGATACACAAATTCAATTATTGTTTTGATTAAGGTATTTTGTGATATTAATGTGTTTTTGGAGAGGTTTTGCATTTTACTGGTACGTAATTGGATTTTGAAGAAACTTCTTGTAGTGGATTGACGTCTAGGTCCAAATATTTTCTTAACAAAAAGTTTCGCAATTAACGGATCAATATTTGAAAATACCAAAGTTTTGATTTTATTTTTTCTGAGACGGTTATAATTTATTCTATCAATGTATGAATGTAAGCTTTCGCGGCTGTTGTCACTAAGATTATTATCTTCCGGGTTGAGCCGTGTTCGTCCTTCCTTCCTACGTTCTCTGCTTGACGTTTCGCTAACCATGCTGTTAGCTTCTTCAGAAGTTACTCTAAAGACTGATATTGTTGTCTTCTGCTCCTCGTTATATACCTATGTTAGGTTTCGATGGTTGGTTGATCTTCTGTTTGGTATCGACTAATTTTGTGGCGACATTTGTTTTCTTTGTTTTTGTGAAGCGTTAGTTTCCACGTGTTGCTTAATCGGTAACCACCTTCTCGATTGAAGTTGTTTTTATTTTTCATAATTTCTAAGGATTCTCTGATTATCCTTGGATAGTAGTTGTTAGTCCTTGATAGAACTTTAGCTTCCTCGAAGTTGATGATGTGTTTTCCTTTTTCGTGTAGATGTTCTGCGATTGCTGATTTATCTACTGCTCTGGACTTGGCGTCTTGGTGATGTTCTTTTAATCTACATTTTATGTTGCGTCCGGTTTGACCAATGTAGACCTTTCCACATGAACAATCAATTTGGTAGACCCCTTTGTTGAGAGTTTCGGCAGGTTATCTTTATTAGAAGGTAGTAGTTGCTGGATTTTTCTAACCGTTCCAAACCTGACACCGATATTCTTCTTCTCCAATGATTTTCTTAATTTGTTAGTTACTCCAGCAATGAATGGCAAACGAGCGTAGGTGGTGACCTGTTCCTTCTCTTTTCGGATTTCCTGCGACAGGCGGCTCTTATTTCTTTTCTGGTATAGCCGTTCTTCATTAGGGCTTGTTGGACGTGTCGAAGTTCTTCTGCCTTGTGAACCTCGTCAGGAATCTTGTCAGCTCTATGCAATAAAGTTTTGATTAGAGACCGCTTCTGCTGTGGATGATGGTGTGATGTGGCATGGAGGTATCGGTCGGTGTGTGTCTTTTACGATATACACTATGAGCCAACTTGTTGTTATCCCCTCGTTTCACTAGAACATCCAGGAAGGGAAGCTCCTTATTCTCTTCTGTCTCCATGGTAAACTTGATCCTTTCGTGCTGAGTGTTGAGGTGGTTAAGAAATACAGTAAGTGCTTCTTTCCCATGAGGCCATATGACAAAGGTATCGTCCACGTATCTGAACCAGCATTTCGGTTTCTGTTCGCTGGATTGAATGGCTTCTTGCTCGAATGCTTCCATAAAGATATTCGCAATAACCGGTGATAATGGTGATCCTATGGCTGCACCTGATTTTTGTTCGTAGAAATCTCCGTTCCATAGAAAGTAAGTTGTATTCAGACATATTCTTGCTAGCTCTGGTATGTCTTCTCTTAACCCATGGGTTGTGCACAGTTGTTTTATGATGTTATGTGTATCGTCAACTGGTACGTTAGTGAATAGCGATTCTACATCAAAATTAACTAGTATATCGTCATTGGTTACTTCCAGAGTCATCAATAATTCGACGAAGTATTCGGAGTTCTTCACAAAAGATTCAGTTCTTCCCACGTACGGTTGTAGAAACTTAGCCACGTAACGGGCCAGTTCATAAGTTGGAGATCAACATGTTCTGACAATCGGCCTTAGGGGGTTACCAAATTTGTGAATTTTTGGTAATCCGTATAGTCTAGACTCTAGGTGGTCTGGTCCCAGAAGGTAGCAGTTGACGATGTTGATGGACCGGTATATCTGAATGTTTGATTGCGGCTCTCGTTTGTTTTTCAATTTTGTTGGTTGGATCTCCTTTTAACTTGGTGTAAAGTTGTGGATCCAGTAGCAATTTGATTTTCATTTTGTAGTCTTCGGTGTTCATGACTACTGTAGCGTTGCCTTTATCTGCGCGTGTCACCATGATTTCTTGATTGCTTCTGAGTTCTTTTAATGCAATTTCTTCTGCGCGAGTGATGTTTCTACGTGGAGCTTTGGAACGTTGTAAAATCCGGCAAGTCTCGTGGCGTATTTCCTCTGCTTCAGCAATCGCAGAACATCTACACGAAAAAGGAAAACACATCATCAACTTCGAGGAAGCTAAAGTTCTATGAAGGACTAACAACTACTATCCAAGGATAATCAGAGAATCCTTAGAAATTATGAAAAATAAAAACAACTTCAATCGAGAAGACGGTTACCGATTAAGCAACACTTGGAAACTAACGCTTCACAAAAACAAAGAAATCAAATGTCGCCACAAAATTAGTCGATACCAAACAGAAGATCAACCAACCATCGAAACCCAACCACCCGTCACTGATCGACCTCTACCAACCGTAACGGAACATAGGTATATAACGAGGAGCAGAAGACAACAATATCAGTCTTTAGAGTAACTTCTGAAGAAGCTAACAGCATGGTTAGCGAAACGTCAAGCAGAGAACGTAGGAAGGAAGGACGAACACGGCTCAACCCGGAAGATAATAATCTTAGTTATTCTATCAAAATTATCGTCATTCTTTTTTTTAACAAACAAATATTATTACTTAATGAAGTATAAAGATTTCCTCCTTTTTGAGTGATGGAAGAATTGTTTCTAATATACAAGCTGTATCCCAAAGCAGATGCTTTCCATTTGACCATGGTATGAGGGACATCCCGTCAGATTTCTTTTCGTCATTACGGCTAACTCCAGATGGCTCCATAACTGAAAAGATTAGCGCTCCCAAGTGCCTTCTTAATAATATCATTCAAAAAAGAGTGCTTAGACCGCTTACCAATGAATTTCAAACATGACAAGCAATGGTTTCCATACTCGTCCTTCTGGGATCCGTCCGTGATGCAAACACGACATTCGTATCGTAATGCAACAAAGATTATAAAACTGTCATTAATTTAATCAATTGTTTGATGCAAGAACATTCAACTATTCTCCGATTCTCTTGTTGGAGAGGTTTTGTATATCGCTTCATCAGTCTTCACATTGGAGGAAATTCGAGTAATTCAGTCAATCAAAACAATATTGTCCCAGTTTATCTGACTTGATTCCAATAATGGAGTTTGATCAAAGGCATCATTCCAACAAGACATTGCATCTTTAAAACAGCTAAACATAATCTTGTCCCGAATAGGAGGATACATTCATGAGAACAAGTTAAACATTGATGAAAGGGATGCTTGAAAACAAATATCCTTTAATTTTCGAATTCCTAACTCTCCATGTCGTATTGGAAGTATCAGCAAATTCCTCTGGTCAATACTGAAATGAGTGTCCGTAGCAAGTAGGTCAATAGGTATAGCTATGTTCTTTAAAAGAAAGTAGCCAACGTGAGACTTCATATTTTGTAATCTACTCGAAAAAAGTCGGAGTTCAGCTGTTTTCTCATCCAGAACCTTAACAACAGCAGCCATGGTGAAGGGAACTTCTATTAAAATTAGACCTTCTTCTTCTAAACCTGTGATCGCAGGAACAATCTCATCAAACCTTTGGTAAACCTCCTCATCGAATGTCGATGTAGAATACAGTTCACACTATGAAGAATTAATCTCAAGATCAATTTCTCTAGCTTTGTCAGTGATCTTGACGGCATCTGCATTACTTCCTAAAGACCCGCTATCGAGGCAGAAAACGGTTGAGTCAGAAAATAGCTTCTCAATAATCGGCTGTATCAGTAAGTTAAAACATAAAGTATGAATATAAGCTTTCGCGGCTGTTGTCACTAAGATTATTATCTTCCGGGTTGAGCCGTGTTCATCCTTCCTTCCTACGTTCTCTGCAGAGAGAAGACAGAGAACGTAGGAAGGAAGAACGAACACGGCTCAACCCGGAAGATAATAATCTTAAAACATAAAGGTCCAAGAGGATCTCCCTGTTCAGATGAAATCTTGTTTTGATAGGAGTATGATTGACCTATAATTATCTTATCACCTTTCTTGAATAATAATATTGTGTTTCCATCTTTTCATTCCTGTTTGTAGGCATTTATTGTATGATATTTTTATTATTTCTTCTTTCCCTTCTGTTTTCCTCTATCTCAATCTTCGGTATGTCTTCTGAATTTACATTTAGCAATTTGTTCTTTAGTATTTGTCTTGACTCGTCTATTATGCTATAATATTCTTCAATGATTTTTTTTCTCTTAAATTTATAGAACAAAGAAACAAACATTTGATTCATACAAAATAAAAGAAAATATATATCAAAGTGCAATTAAATCACATGACCTAATCGTAGAAAATATGGAAATAAATAAAATAAATAAATTACTAGCAACAACAATGAAAAATTGGAAACAGAAGAATCAATGGACAAACAAATTAATGGGTAAGGAAGAGAATTAATTAAAAGGTGCGAGGAAATAGGGTGGACAATTATAGATGGGAATATAGAGGATGGTGGTAGAGGGGATTGTACATATACATTGTGTCCAAGATAACGATTCTCGCCATGGTGATCTCGGAAATGATAATAAAATACGAAACGTCCGATTGAAAAACTGACTAAGTCATGTTAAAGTCCGTAACAAGTTGCCACGACGAAGTGTTTGTATTTGTGCTCTAGCATTTATAATAACGCTAGAAAAAAACAAAATAGAAATTTCAAAAATTCCATTTTTTTCTCAAAAACAAAAAAAACACCATTAATTTTTTTATGTTATTTTATTGGTCACTTATTTCACAACTTTTTTTTTCTATTTAACCGGAGTTGTATCTATTATCACATCCGAGATCCCCATAATGAGAATCCTTATCTTGGACACAGAGTATAGGAGCTAGGGGATAATCAGTGGTAGATTATGTAATAGTAAATGAAATGAGAATAGATGATATAGATGGGTAGGGGTTGAGGAAAAATCATACCATCAACCATTAGAGGTTTACATATGTGAGGAAGAAAAAGGAAAACAAGAGCACTAGATGTCGAAAAGCTTATCGTTTATATATATATATATATATATAGGCAGAAAAAAAGAAAAGATGGGGGAATAAGGATAAATGAGAAGAAATGGGAGAAACATTGTGAGGAACTTTTGGAAGGAAAAAAGAAAAACAAATAGAAAACAGTATACGAAAGGGAGAAAAATATTAAGAAATGAGGAGATAACAAGGGAAGAAGTAGAAGAAGCGATAAAAAAAATTAAAAATGGAAAAGCGGGAGGCACATATGGAAATACACAGGAAAAATTCGAGGGAAAGACTAAGAAACATTTTCAATAGAATATGGAAAGGAGAAGGTTTCTCAGAAGAATGGAGGAAAGTAGTAATATGTCCAATTTATAAGGGAGAGGAAAAGAAGGAAATGAAGAATTACAGGGTGGTGAGCATAACCAATGCAGGATATAAAACATATAGAGAAATAATAAGAGGGAGACTGAAGAAGGAGATGGAGAAAAAAGATTTTAGTGGATTGGCAGATAGGATTTACAAAAGAAAGGGAGGCTACCCTCCTAGATAATATTTATATATTAAAACAGATAGTAAATAAAAAATAGAGGAAACAGGAGGGAAAATGTGAGTTTGGTGAAAGCGATTAGAGAGATATATAAGGAAACAAAATGTAGGACGAGAATGAAAAGAAACTTGGGTGAGACGTTTTGGACAAGGAAAGGGTTAAGGCAGGGATGTCCGTTAAGTCCAAGTTTATTTTCAATATACATAGGAGATCTAAAAAAAGTGGTGGTCGAGAGGATAAAGGTATGGGTATTTGCATATGCGGTACTACAAAATGAAAAAGAAATGAGGGGAGTAATTACGATAGTGAAGAGGTATTTGGGAAAAAAGAACTTAACGGCTAATGTGGGGAAAACAAAAATAATGGTGTTTCAGAAAAGAAGAGGAAGAGGAAAAAATTAGAAGTGGTGTTGGGAAGAAGAGTAGATACAGAGCGTGAATGAGTGGAGATATTCAGGATACAGGTTTACAATGAAGATGACGGACACATAAGAGAATTAACAAAGAAGGGAAATAGAAGAAGGAAGAAACACAGAAGAGGAAACAATAATAAGGAATAAGGAACCAGTCGCAGAAAAGAAGATCAAAGATAAAAGACAGGAAATATAACGACGGCTTTAGAGATCTAATAACCCAAAGAATATCGAAATACGTAATAGAAAAAAGAAACTTAAAGGAGGAAAGGATGATAGCAAGATTTAGATGCGGAAATGAAGAAAATGGAAATATGTAATGGTGGGCGGACGAAAATAGGAAAAGTAAAATGTGAGGAGCGATGGGAAAATTTAAAACATATAAGGGAAGAATGGGACGATCTAAGGGCGGAGAAAAGAGAAAGGAAGGTTTTATATGGAGATAGGGGTGAAGGGGTGGATTGGATGAGGGAGGTACTTGGAGGAGGAGAATATTGAAGGAAATGATAAATAAAACCAATTTAACTTAATGTATATAGTAATCATAAAATTAAGTTAGAATACCGAATACTTTATACTTTTTATTGTTATTTTTTAATGAACAAATAAAATTACTTAGTTACTTACTTACTAACGACAACAACAATAAGGTCAGCACAACATACATACATTCAATAGAACCTTCAACGATGACTATTAAACAAACTCAACAGATAAATAAAAAACTGTTGAATATGTTGAACTGAACAAATGAATAAAAAAAAAGAATGCAGGTTAAGAAATGGAGAATGGGTGCATGGAATGTCATGTCTTGGAGCCAAAGAGATCAAGCGATAATTATGGAAATCTCACAGACGAAAATTGATATATGTTGCATCTCTGTGCTTGTGCTCCTGCATAATAAATTCGAAGAATATATTGACGATATTGACTATGTTAACGAAAATATCCTAAGAGTGACGCTGAAAGTCGACGATAAGCACTTCCACATACTAAGTGTCGACGCTCTTAACATCGGAAAGCCAAGAGAAGAAAGAAGAAACTTTTATGAAGATCTGCAGTTCCAGGTTGAAAAACTCCAAACGAATAACAATATAATCGTAATCGGCGATTTAAACGCAAGAATAGGGAACGACCCCATACCGGGCGTCGAACAACGCTTCAACGAAGGCATACAAAACGAAAATGGAGAAATACTAATCGACTTCTGCAGCCAAAATAGGTTTAGAATTAACAACACATTGTTTGACCATAAATGGCAGTATAAATATACTTGGGGAAACACGAGGGGTCAACAGTCCGTCATAGACTATGCCATAACCAATAGAGATATCACACCTAGTCAAGTCCTAGATATACGTACACTGAATTCAGCCAATATTGGAATTAAAGATCTGTATGCGCGCAGATTAAAACAAGCAATTGAGCATGATCCAATACTGGAGGAAGATGAAGTGGAAGATGCATGGCACAAAATAAAAACTGGCATTGTTCAGGCTGCAGAAGGTATGGAAAGAGACACGTATGGTTCGCATAGGAAAGTATGGAAGATGCTTAGAAATAGGAAGTATGAAGTAAGCAATATGATAAAAATAAATAAGTAAAAGTAAAATAAAATAAATAACTATGACTGTCTTATTAAACAAATGACAACACTATACCAAATAATAATAAATGGAGGAAAAATACCGGAAGAATGGAACTGCAGTACAACGATCCCTTTATTTAAAAAGGGAGACAGAAGAAATCCCGAAAATTATAGAGGAATCACTCTACTTAACTGCACTTTGAAACTATTAACCAAGATCATGCTTAACAAACTTCAACCCTTTATAGAAATAACCGAA
Organism: Abscondita cerata; assembly: GCA_030710515.1. Taxonomy (NCBI): domain Eukaryota; kingdom Metazoa; phylum Arthropoda; class Insecta; order Coleoptera; family Lampyridae; genus Abscondita; species Abscondita cerata. The sequence continues at coordinate 105,824 of JALBCR010004773.1, read as the reverse complement.
GAACAACAAGGATTTCGTCAGAACCGATCCACAACAGACGCTATGTTCATAGTTCGCCAAGTAGTTGAAAAAGCGATTGAATTCTCCAAGCCTGCTTTTATATGTTTTGTAGACCTAACAAAAGCATTCGATCGGGTACAACTACAAGACATAGTACAAATTTGAGATGAAAAGAATATACCACCGCGGCTAATACAGTTAATTGAAGGAATAAATACAGAAACAAAAACGAAAATAAAGGTGGATGGCAGACTTTCAGAAGATATAGACACACAGTCAGGAATTAGACAAGGCGACTCCTTAAGTACGGTATTATTAAGCTTGATTATGGACAAAATAGTTCAAAATGTTAAAAAATTGCAAGGGTGTAGATTGGGAAGAAAAGACATCAACATAGTTTGTTATTCGGACGATGCGGTTCTCATCGCAGATACGGAATATAAACTCCAATACATGCTTCATAAACTGGTCACAACAGCAAAGGCCTATAATATGGAAGTGTCTGTAGAAAAGACAAAGACTCTAACAATATCTAAAGAGCCCATTAGATGGAAATTGGGAATTGAAAGAAACATTATAGAACAGGTCATGACCATAAAGTATTTGGGAGTTATCATCTCCAGTGAACGCAATCTGAACATAGAAGTAAAACATCATGCAATGCAAGGATCGAGAATATCTGGTTACCTCAAAGACGTCACATGGAAAAACAAACATTCAATGGAGAGTAAGACAAAAATATATAAAATAATAAGACCGGTAATGACATATGGAGCTGAAACTCGCGCAGAAACCAGTAAAACAAAACAAATATTACTAACAACAGAAATGAATACCCTAAGAGCCATAGTAGGTAAAACCAGATTAGACAGAGTACGCAACACCGAAGTGAGACAAGTATGTGGCATAAATGACGTCATTAAGTTCGTAAGACATCGAAGAAAAGAGTGGAACGAACATGTAAACAGAGCCAATAATGATCGACTGATCAAAATCGCAAAAAACCTGAAACCATTGGCAAAGCGAAATCCTGGTAGACCACCTAAGAGATGGGTAGAGAGCTGGGTGTCCACATCAGAGGAAATGTAAAGAAGCAAAAAAGACGTGAAGAAAAACAAACTGATGCCTATAATAAAAAGAAGAAGAAGAAGGTTAAGAAAACAAAATGAAAGAAATTCAAAGTACTATAGTAAAATTCACAAAGCAAAATAGCTATCACGCAGTGTACCCGTTAATAGTTGTATTTACACAGATTGCGAAATTAATCTCCACTGCAACAGAAACAAAATGGTACACATTTAGTGTAGTGTAAAGCAGTCTATTTACGTAGTCCTTCAAATACTGCTCAGCGAATAGCAAAGCAGCCGTGAATAGTGCACGTGATTGTAGAACTCCGTAGATTGGTGACTGTTACCCTTCTTATTTAAAGCTTCATTGTTGTTATTCTGCTTTTTATTTTTTTTTAAGCACGTCCGTTCTTAAATATGTATTTCTTTTATTTCGCTTCTACTAATTTGGTTAGTATTATTTATTATCAATTAGATGCATAAAAACTATTTTGAAACTAACGTAGAGATTTATTATCCGCTAATTTAAAAACAATTTGAAAATACAGTTGCCTTTATTTCTTTATGATAATCTACTTACTTTTTACTTTCAACTACTAACCACGCATCGTTAAGGGGGCAAGCGATTGAATTTACTTTAATTCACTGTCAACAGATGCCACTTGCGTCAATTGATCCTGATTGCAAAGAGGCGGCACATGCATGCAAAAAATGCCGCTTAAATGAGGTGCTGCACTAGTGGAAACCAATTTTGGTAACATGGAGGTTCATTCAAATAGAGGAAGCCACTTGTTCCAGAATAAATACAACGTTTTGTTTGTATTATAATTTATAGTTGAAGGTCAAAATAAATAAATACGGTTTGAAAGTAAAAACTACCACGGGATTATCACAAAAACATGAAACAAGATTAATCTCGATTACGCGTTATTATTCTTTATCAGAAAAACATAAATTAAAATTAGTTATTTAGTTGCATGAAACTGAAGTAGCATAAACAATACTGTTATTGTTAACATCGACACCGTATAGGTGAACGTACACTCATGAAATTTAAAACTTGAACACCACAATTTCTGTAAACAAAAGTTTGCACATTGTGAAGCGGGCTTAAGGGTATAATTTACAATTCTAACAGCAGGTAGTCTCAGCAGGGGTTATCTTATAGAAGGACTGTAGAATGAATCATTACACTAAGCACGTTTTAGAAAATAGGTAATTTACGTTGCTTACTTAATTTTTTTCTTTAAAGAATATATTTGAAGGTATCGCTAATTAAACACCATAGCTCGATTAATTATCGAATCAAAATTTTGTTTAGGAAATGTTTACAAAATAAAATTAGAAATAATTTTGATTTAAAAACGTCTACAAGCAATAACTTTTAAATTAAATCAAAAACTAAACATGGTTATTTGGGTTGACTGATTATTACTTATTTTTAAATAAATCTAACCTACTAATTATTGTAAGTTATTAAAAAAAATCATTAAACTCTCTATTCATAATATTTAGTCCTTACAAAATGTATATTTTATGACGTTTCATTTTTTCTGTAGTTAATATAAAAAGTGAAAATAAAAACTAAGGCAATTCTTATTGTCAACGTATATATTTAGTTTTTGACAAGAATTTATTACATAATTATAATTAAGATACCAAGTTATAGTTTAAAATTAAATGAAAACTTTTTTTTAAATAAAGGTATTACTATATAAATAAATATAAGAAATCAATAATGGGTGTGACCTCCATTATTATTGATACATTCTTGGAGGCGTCTGCTCATTGACGCTATCAAGGTATCAATATAATTAATATTAATCGTTTCCCATGCGGTATCAATGGCTGCAATTAGTGCATTACGGTTTACTGGTATAAAATTTGGCCCTTGTTGTCTTCGGATAACAGCAAGTATTCGAGCCCAAACATTTTCGATAATGTTAAAATCTGGGCTTTTTGTTGGCCAGGGTAACAGCTCCAAGTTATTTTCTCGTATCCAATTGCGCACAACTCGCGAAGTATGAATAGGGGCGTTGTCCTTTAACAACAAAAATCATTATGAAGATGTTCAACAGATCCCGAATTGTTTTTTGGAGAAAGTATAGTGAAATAAGAATACTTACTTGTTGGAAAATATAATCTTCGTCTAGATAAAACACTTCGACTGAAGGTTTTATAATAGTTTCCAAAATATCTAAATACGGAGCAGAATCAAGACGTCCATCGATAGCTCAACAAACTCCTGCACCCCGCGCGCTAACCCAACCCCACAAATTCACAGAAAAATAACCGCTTCGTTTTTTAGGACATATGGAAAATGGAATTTACATTTCTTACTTTATTTATTGGTTCACACTACCCCTTCTCAAACAGTAGGTAATTGTTTGTTTATTACATACTTCTAATGACCAATGTAACAACCCTTAGAGCAATATGACTCAAAGGAAGTAAATTAAACAAGCAAGGATATTCTATTGTTATTGAAACTTATTCATAAAGTAAAAGCCATTTCCTTATAATGCCAATGGACAGGATTTTCTTTTAAGTATTAAGATTACAATAGAGGACTTATAAACTTTCGAAAATATCTAATTATAAATATTTACACTGCAATTGCGCTTTTTCCTTAATAATTTCTTAGCAATAACATACACGTTCTTGGTTTTAAGTTGTCATAAATTTGATATGATATAAATTTGTGTTTCTAATATTACATCACAAACTAATCTTTATTCGCCAAAAAATTGTTGCTTAAGTTGTAAAGCTTCGTACACACCTGAACAACAAACCGAGCAACAAACATAACAACGAACCGAAAGTCAAACAGAACGACAAACGATCTTTTATGATTTCCACAATCCGAACAACAAACGGAACGTTTGTGCTGTTCCCATAATTATTTTCAGTAGTTTTCAGTTCATATATATTTATTATTGAGAAGAGAAAATTGCGGAAAACAAGAAGATAGTGCCAACCAAATTTTTACGCACAAAGAAGAGTAAAAATTATAATTTACTTCGCTTTTTTTTTATTTGGAAATTTCCGCCCAAATGATGCTAATAGGGACATCATTTTTTCTTGCATTCTTAAACACTGATTAATTTAAAACATTTTTCTTCTGTCAACTCCATAATATTACCTAAAACACAACAAACCCACAAAAGGGAGGACAAAAATAAATAATTTAATTCTCCCGCATAAGTTTGTTCGCCGTTTTGTTTAGATTCGTCCGCAAGCATTCGCGCGCATTTTCTTTGATGTCGGAGAAAAAACCGACAAGTTGCGGGAACGCCGCAAACCGTTCGTGGAACAATCAGGACTTGCGAATCTGTTCTAAAATTCGTACGTAGCACCGTCCAAATTAATGTTCCGATTGCCGTTCGGTTCGTTGTTCTGTTTGTTCCTCGGTTTGTTGTTCAGGTGTGTACGAAGCTTTACAATAAGCATATTAATATGAACTATATCTTATGAAAGGAGAGTTATGTAACTATAATTAACGACTTAACGTTACGTTAGTAGATTCCATTTACTATTTACACATATTTTCTTGGAACATTCGATAATTAACTATCGGGATATGATGACCCTATACTTCGCAGGTTGTGCGCAACTGGATACAAGCAAATAACTTGGAGCTGTTACCCTGGCCAGCAAAAGCCCAGATTTTAACATTATCGAAAATGTTTGGGCTCGAATACTTGCTGTTATCCGAAGACAACAAGGGCCAAATTTTATACCAGTAAACCGTAATGCACTAATTGCAGCCATTGATACCGCATGGGAAACGATTAATATTAATTATATTGATACCTTGATAGCGTCAATGAGCAGACGCCTCCAAGAATGTATCAATAATAATGGAGGTCACACCCATTATTGATTTCTTATATTTATTTATATAGTAATACCTTTATTTAAAAAAAAGTTTTCATTTAATTTTAAACTATAACTTGGTATCTTAATTATAATTATGTAATAAATTCTTGTCAAAAACTAAATATATACGTTGACAATAAGAATTGCCTTAGTTTTTATTTTCACTTTTATATTAACTACAGAAAAAATGAAACGTCATAAAATATACATTTTGTAAGGACTAAATATTATGAATAGAGAGTTTAATGATTTTTTTTAATAACTTACAATAATTAGTAGGTTAGATTTATTTAAAAATAAGTAATAATCAGTCAACCCAAATAACCATGTTTAGTTTTTGATTTAATTTAAAAGTTATTGCTTGTAGACGTTTTTTAAATCAAAATTATTTCTAATTTTATTTTGTAAACATTTCCTAAACAAAATTTTGATTCGATAATTAATCGAGCTATGGTGTTTAATTAGCGATACCTTCAAATATATTCTTTAAAGAAAAAATTAAGTAAGCAACGTAAATTACCTATTTTCTAAAACGTGCTTAGTGTAATGATTCATTCTACAGTCCTTCTATAAGATAACCCCTGCTGAGACTACCTGCTGTTAGAATTGTAAATGATACCCTTAAGCCCGCTTCACAATGTGCAAACTTTTGTTTACAGAAATTGTGGTGTCCAAGTTTTAAATTTCATGAGTGTACGTCGCCGAAATTACCTAGTACCACAGAAAAACTAGTACTAAAATTTGTTTTCTAGTAGGTTACTACAAATTTAATTTATTTGAGGTGGCGATTTAACTATCGAAGTGTAGTTTATTGTTTATTGGTGAAGTGAATATCGTCGAATCCAGAATTTGCAATTCGACTAAAAAAATTTGCGATTTAGGGCTATGACAATGTCCGAGAATGATAAGCTTCTTTTACGACATAACGCACAGACAAATATTTACATCAGGTTCAAGTGAAAATTGCTCAAGTGTTTCATTACAGTTTTTCAATTCTACTAAAATCAACAAATACAAAACCGGTAATAAAAAATAATATAAAGATAATACACGTACCTAAATTGAAGTATATCAATTAGAAAACAAAGCTGCTATTCATGAAATGCTAATCTAAAACAGGGAGAAAATATTATGGTTTTAACCAATGATTTCACGTGGTAAAATGGAAAGTATTTTTGATATTATGAGAAAATCATCTAAACATAACAGGCACAAGCGCTATCTCTTGACAACATTTTTATGGGCAATAATAAACGTTCATTAATAACAGTTGAATTTTACTTTGAAACTATTCTCAAAAGACTTACGTCGCCTAGATAGTAATATCTCAAACATGTTTCAAGCACCAAAAAATTGAGCCACTGGTTTTGTCTTAATTACAATAAGAAATTTGTCACTCACAACGTCGACTATTTGATTATTTTTTTTAAAAATTCCAAACTTTTGCGCGCTTAATTAATAACAGTCATGTTAATAAAAGATTGATTTATACTTGGCATGAATTTGAAGGTAAACCATTACGTTATATGCGATTTTAACTAACGTTACGCCTTATGGTAAAATAACATGTAAGTTTGCCCCCTTAACATAATGAATCTTGATGGATTCTTAAATCCTCTTCAATAAAGAACATAAAATTTATATATACAATGCTTAATAATGAAATTTGTATGACGCTGGAAACGTAACGAATGGAACGCAGTAGAATGCACATAACTCGTCGATTTCCTCCAGTGGCGCAACAATATGATTTTAATGAGTAGTTCTCAAATAATTTTTTTATTTAAGTACAGTAATAAACAAATTTTAAAAATACAAAAGCAATTTAGACGCTGAAACGCTCTCTTTGTTTTTAAATGTTTAAATATTTTTAGAATTACATTTGTAGGTAACCCATTAAGAATATAATGAACGTGATTACACACAGAGTAAACTAACCAATCCATCAAACGTAAAAAAACTGACAATTCTTACATATGAAAATGTTTTTGTTTTGTAACTGATACAAATCGATTGGTTATTTTTAAAAAATGCTTTGATAAGTTGCCGCCATTAGCAAATTGACGAGCCGAAAAAATACACATAAAGAAGCTGCTTTGAAATTCCAGCTTTTAATATAAAAAAAGTTAACCTCTTTTTTTAGTAATTTAAAAATATTTAACATGTTTTGTAAATTTTCTTTCTGGAAAATGTAACTTTTTTTCGTATAATGATTCATGATGCAACGATATTAAAAAGTTTTATTCCTATATGCTACATTCATTCCCATTCTCTCATTTTTATTTTTATCTTATATACGGTCTCATTTAATATTCTTATTTTGCAAAAGATATTCATCAGTTTTCTTACTATAAACTCGTTAATTAAATGTCTAGCAACTAGTTACTAAAGTATGCAATTATTATTTCGTGAATCTGATCTACAAAATATTTTTCGAGCAAACGTAATTAAATTTATTTATGTTTGCAGCGTATAAATTATCAGTGCATTCCCATAAATTACAAAATGTACACACGCTACATTGTATAATCACTCTTATTATCTCCAACAAGGAACAAACTGTGTACAAATACGATAAAGGCTCTTCGTATATTAAAAAAATGTTTATTACAGGTTATCTTACATCCTTTTTTAGTTCATAATTATTTAGGCTAGTTTTATCAAAACGGTTAATAGTAGATGTATTATAACTCTTATCGTTCGTAAATGCTTTTGAATATTCATACATTTTTCGATAAGAGTAATTTTGTGTTTGAATATCATTATTTGCGCTGTCACGTATGTTTTAACCCAATTTTATATTATAATTAACTACGTGATTGTAGTTTCCGGTTTATTTACTTTTTCTTTGTTTTTTAAACTGTTTTTTAAATGCTTCTTCGCCTGCTTTTATTGTACTCACATACATAATTGATAAAAAAAGCTGGATTAATTTTCTTTCTTTGCGTCTCGTCTTTCTCTACGTTTTCTTTTAATCACACTTTTTTCTTGCTTTAAATTTTTTAAAATTCTACCTTGTATTACTGAACAAAATGCAAAATGAATTATATTGTTTCGGTAATAAAATTGAATAATTTATATATTAAAAGGAAGTTAAGTATTTTTATTGTTACAGAAATTCCAAGACTGATGACTACAAAGTAAAATTAAGGTAGGGGTTGTTTTCTTTTTTTCATAATGGCCAAGAATTGCATTCAATCAATTTTAAATCGTCACAAAAAATCTGTTTTTGCTTAGAAATACCTTCATGAATCCTTAGCTGTTTAGTAAGAAAATCGTTGCATCTTTTTAGAAAAATTCTTCACTTATTTTTTTTACTGCACGATAATTTGGTTCAGGTAATAAAAGGCGGCCCTCGAAGTCGTTGATCTAAAATTGTTTAACTTCACATTTAAATCAGGTGGTTAATTCACTTGCTATTTACAGTCAGTGACCGAAATCAAATTATGATGGTGTTCTTTGTTTTTTCTCCGTTTATACGTATGATATCTGGTTTTTATTTAATAGGGGAAATAGAAAACTGTTTCAAATTTTTCCAAAAAAAAAAAAATAAAAAAATAATAATTTATTCGAATAGGTGGTACAAATAAATACATTATTATTATGAAATTTAATTTATCCTGCAACGTGTTTACTCCTGATTGTCGAAAACTACATCGATACTTTTTTATTCTGTTTATTTTGATACGAAGCCAAATTTCGATCGGTTTCTCGATGTAATGTATTTAATTTTTGTTAGAAAGACACGTAGTTTAAAAAGTTTTCAATTCTAAAAATGATTAAATTCGTCTCTACTATTAAACAATCAGTTTAAAATTAGCCACAAGATGCAATTATGAAGTACACTGAAGTCAACAAAAGTCGAGACACCATTACTGTTTATTAGACTCTACTGGATTATCTGTTTATTTAATAACAGATAGGCATAACTTGAAAATATGAATAGTTTTGAAGAAAATAAAACTATAACTTTATCAATGATAATAGAATTCGAAACTAGAACTATACATACGGATTTATTGCTATTTAAGGTGTTCAATAGCATTATTGAGCATTTGAACTGCAGTGGAATGTGGCTACTTTACCCACGAGAAGTTAGCAATAACTTTCAGCAGTAGATTCCGTCAACACTTATGCAGTTCCCGTGCTTTCCTACTCCTTTGGAATAATAAATTGGCCACAAACAGAACTCGATAACGTAAATAGACTCACAAGCACAGAATTTACAAAATACAGAAAAAGTCACCGTAAGTCATTCATACAGCGAATGAATATTAGCAGGAAAGATGGAGGAAGAGAGATAATTGATATTACTGAATTGCACAATAAACTTACTCAAAAACTTAGACAATACTTCCATACCAAGGACCACCTAATACACAAAGCTATTTCTACAGCAGACAAAAAATACACCCCTCTCAACCTTTCCAACACTGCAGAAGAACCAGACATCCTCCCAACTACTCACAAAATAGATACGTGGCTTAGCAAAGAACTCCATGGCAGACATCGACACATCATAAACCAACCACACATTAATAAAAAGCTTTCATATTCATGGTTAAAAACTGGTACCCTATTTCCAGAAACAGAGGGTTTTGTTCTTGCCATACAAGATCAAGCCATATGTACAAGAAATTATCAAAAATACATTATTAAAGACCCAGCAATTCTAAATGACCACTGCCGAAAATGCCACCAGTTTCCTGAAACCATCGAGCATATAACAGGAGGATGCCGACTACTCGCTGCCACAGAATACACAGAACGACATAATAATGCAGCCAAAATAATACACCAAGAACTAGCCCTTCACCACAACCTTATCAAAGAACACGCGCCATACTACAAATACGTCCCACAAACAATACTTGAAAACGATGTAGCCAAACTCTACTGGGACCGCACCATATACACAGATCACACCATTGCACATAATAGACCGGATATCACACGTACAAATAAAATGCAAAAACAGACATATCTCATCGATATATCCATACCTAATGACAGAAATCTGTAACAAAAACACGACGAAAAATACTCACCCCTTGCTTTCGAAGTTAAGAGCTTATGGAAAAAAGACAAAGTACAAATCTTACCTATAGTCATGGCAGTCACCGGCATTACACCAAACAGTTTTGTAAAACACCTCAGTGAACTTAATATATCCCACACCATACATAGTACCATTCAAAAAACTGTAATTCTCAAAACCTGTCACACAGTCAGATAATTTCTTTCGTAACCTAAGATATAGCAGCCGCATGACTTGGTAAACACCCGTCATGCGACAAAACCCCATCAAAAGATGAGCATCCTAAACAATAATAATAATAATACTAATGTTTGATCTACAAAAGCAATAATAATATTGCAAATACATAAAATTTACAATTTTACAATTTTTTTTAATTAGAGATATGCACACCCCAATTTTTTAAATCAGTTCAGAGCTTATTCTAGAATACATTGAATTAAAAAAAATGAAACGTTTGTCAAAATTTTCAATTTTTTTTGTATTGTTTATTTACTTAAAAATAAATTAGAGATATGCACATCACAATTTTTGTTAATTAATTTAGAATTTATAGTAGAATATATTGCATTAAAAAAATTTTTAAATTTTTATTGAAATATTTATCAGTTTGAAAAAACTGCGTGAATATGTGCACTAAACTTCCTTTTTGATATTTTTAAAAATTAATCTAAAGATTTTTTGTTAATCAGTTTAGAAATATTTTCATCGACATCTTGGTCAAAAAACACCAACAAAATTCGAGACATGTTTTTTACTTTTTTATGGTGTAAATTGAACTCGGTCGCATGAATTGCTTACTTAGCCAGTTGGTTTTATTGTATTATTTAAATTGTTTAAACGAAAAATACATTATAATTTATTAAATTTTTGTAACATATTGGACGTTTCTAATTACTGTCAGAACATGTGTAATCAGTTGTGACAATTTTAGTTTTGCAGTAACAACGACTTATTTTCCTCTGACTTTAGAAATAAGTACCGTGTGAGGTATGTAAATAATTTTTTTTGCCTTCATCTTTGGACAAACAATGTTACTCAAGAAATTCCAAATTTCTAAGAAATTACTTGTATATATTTTTTCTTTTAAACGTTTTAACTAAAACAATGCAACTAAATAAGTAATTCATGCGACCGACCAAATTTACACTATACAAATTTTATTTTGGAGTAGTAAGGTAAGATAATCTGGGGTATGTAGCACAGAATCAGTACTGATTCTGAACTTACAGCACCTCCAGTAGATTAAGTTTTTTGAGAAATTTTATGACTGACGTTGAATTGAGAGGAAACGTTTCCCGAAACAGTTCCACTTTCTGGAAATCGTGGTTTCACGTTCCGAAAAAGGGCGAATCGGGTTTTTTCCGAAACCATCAAAATCTGCGTATCGAGTTAGTGGTTATACCTATCGTAGCAAGACGTCTGCCAAGTCGTCATGTCACATCAGGAAGTCGATGAGAATTCTTAGTATCACCTATTGTAGCAAGACGTCTGCCAAGTCGTCATGTCACATCAGGAAGCCGATGAGAATTCCTAGTTGGTTTCTTACGACACCTAAGTAATCCCTGTGCTCTTTACCGGTGAAGTTACCTAGTAGAATTTTGGACTGCCTCAGTCCTGGTAACCTGACCCAGTGTTCAACGTTTTTATTCTTTCCCGGCTATGGCATCCACCTGCTTGTTGCCAGAAAACCTAGAGTGTTTCGGGACTCTTATTACATGCTCCTAGATTGTTCAGTTTTTTTTTTACAAGTTCTCACTATCTTTGACCTGATGACATGATCAGCGCTGAGATGACCGTCTGTCTATCGGACATTATTGTCTGCCGACATACTCCCTATCCAGGTTGAACTGCACGCAGTGTTCAATTGTGTGTACTTTCGCCTGAAAGATATTGGGTGAAGGTCACCAGTGCGGTTTTGTTAGGATTAATTCCCGAGCCAGCCGATCTGCACCACCTCTCTGCCAATTCTAGACAAACAAGATCCTCCACGAGTAGACCTCTAGTGATATTCACCACAACGGAGAGTCTCTAGCCTAGCTTTAGCCCTTCTGCTCCCCAAATGTTTTGCCAACCATCTGACAATAGGGGGAGTCAATCTGTCTTGCCTTCAACGCATAGAGTAAAAAGTTGTGCGAAGCGTTGTCGACATTTTTTCTGCAAATCTAGGAAGGCATAAATAGTAGTTTTCTTCTGCTCTAATGTGATACTCAACTTGCCCGTCAGCTCTTGCAGCGCAGTATCCGTAGATCTGCCTACCGTTCTCCGCTTATATACCCCAAGGCTAGACTGTTCCTGAAAATTTTTATTAGGAAGGTAGTCAATTCGGCTACTTTTTGGAAATGGACAGGCCAGCACCCTCATATTCCTCTGTGCAGGTTTTTGACAGCCAAAGATGTGCGTATACAAAAAGAGAAGTGTCTCTGTTTTGCATTCTCCGTAACGCTACCGTCTGACCTGTAGAGCGAAACATTCGTATCACACCACTGCAACTTAGGGCTTCATGGATCCTGGCGCCTTACAGGGTGGAGGAAATATCTTCCAGGAGAGCCTATAGTTCTTAAACTTTGCCTTTCAGATCTCACCATTGTAGGATAACAGTACGCTCATATACATCTTCTCGAATCATTTAGTTTTGTTATATAGCCTTTTGATTTTACTCCTAAGCTTGTTCAGTGTGGGACTCCACTATGCCTACCGATCGTACACTAACAGTGCAGCTTGCTTCATAGGCTTCTTTGATTGCGCCATTTACCTTTTCCACTGCTTGTTCCAAACACAGGTCACTGTTCTGGGGTCTGTTTAGTTGTACCCTATCTAGATTCTGCAACCTACTAGATCGAACCGGTTGATTCGATGGTCTGACATGGAAGTTTCTCTAGATACCCTCCAGTTCCTGGCATGTTGCCTAACGGCAAGTAGTACCGAACGTAATGTCCAGTTCCTCTTATCTGACTCATGTCACTGACGTGGGAGCCTTGCCCTCGTTAAAAATATCGAGATTTCCGCCACCAAGAATTCCAAAAAGTATTTCCCTTGTCCTGCAGTGCTTTTACTGCGCTCCGACAGTCGCCAGAGGGACGTTCTCCTCAGCTGCTAAGTAGGCCGATGGCACTTTCACCTTTCTCCTCCAACTCTGGATGTTAAACTACAGAAGTAGAGAAACGAGGTCTCTTGTAAGGTAGAAATAATTAGTGATATTCCTAATTAAGATACAGGTACGAGTATTCTCATGTGTAGTATAATGCACAACCCGACCGTTCTTGCTGAACAAGCACTTTATCTGCTTCTGTACAGCTCTGTCTGTTACAGAACCGCCATGAAGAAGTAAGTGTTCCGAATTTTGTTGGTTTTAGTGTAGGTAAGATTAAGACTAGGTACATTAATTTTAATAAGATTTAATATATTGCTTTTTATTTCTCAGTACAAAGCACTTCATTCAAAAAATCTATCTCTAACATGAATACAGTAATATTAGTGTAAAATGTCACCTCTCTATTGGCCCTTTTTTCATTAACATATTTCTATAATTTAAACAATTTAGAAGAGGTAATGGAAGATCGAGTAACCCTTTTTTAATTCATCAATGTGCAGTTTAACATCCATTAAACGACCCATTTCATAAACGGGCTGAACAGTTTTCTTATGACGTGAACTAAGTTTGTTAATCCGATATCCTTGACCTACATTTGTCTTGACTCGCAAATCCAAGGGGGTCATCACTCATTTTATTTGAATTCTCGAGTTACTTCTATATTTTTTTAGTAAACTCCAACCAATTCCATTTTTCAAAATATCGTCGTGTATTTACAGTTTTCAATAAAGTGCTGTAGTATTAAGCATTAACAAATCAACATTGCTTAATATCAATACTCGATTTAAGCTCATTGTTGGCCCAATATCGTAGGAACAAAGTTATGCTGTGCTGTAGTAATTAAAAATATCAAAAATAGTTTGAATTATAGTTATTAAAAATGTGTACCAGCTGCGATCCTGGTATGAAATCAACATTGAATCTATATTGGTTTAACATCGCTGGCCCAATACTGTGAGAACAAAAATTACAAAAATAAATATATAAGTCGCTAAGAGATTTGAAGACTTGATTAATTAAAATGAGAGGAATAATTGCATCAAGTTTTTAAAATCAACAAATTCATTGGAAGAAGAAATCTGTACAAAAATGAACGTATGCTGATACGTTATGGCGACCTTCTGTTCTAATTAAAAATATCAAAAATTGTATGAAGAATAATTATTGAAAATGTGTACCAGGTGTAAAATTTAATATTGGATCAATATTGCCTTAGGATTGTTTAATATCGACGCTCAATTTAAGCTCGATGCTGGCCCAATATTGTGAGAAGAAAATTACAACAGGAAATATAAAATGAGCAAAGAGATTTGATGGGAATATTACAGCTAAAATGAGAAGGATAATTGTAGGAATTATTTTAAAATAAACAAGGAGACTGGAAGAAGAAATCGGTACAAAAATGAACGTACTGATATGTTATGGTGACCTCGTGTACTAATTAGAAATATCAAGATTTGTATTTATATGAATAGTTATTGAAAATGTGTATTAGGGGGGACACTGGTAGAAAGTTAATATTGGATCAATATTGATTTAACGTTGCTAATATTTATACTCGATTTTAACTCGATGGTGGAGCAATATTTTCAGAACAAAAATTGTAACAGGAAATATAAAAACCGAAAAGGGATTTGAAGATAAGATTAAAGTTCAAATGAGAAACATAATTGGAGCAAACATTTTAAAATCAACAAGGAAATTGGAAGAAGTAATCAGTGAATATATGAACCTACTGATACGTCCTGACGACCTGGTTTACCTACTAATTAAAATTATTAAGAATTGTACCTATAAATAATTATTATTACCTGGTACAAAGTCAATATTGATTAATATTGGAAATGTTGACACTGCAATAGGAAATATTAATGCTAAAATGAGAAGAATAATTGCAGAAAGTATTTTAAAGCCGACAGGGAGTTTGGAAGAAGAAATCAGTG
Organism: Abscondita cerata; assembly: GCA_030710515.1. Lineage (NCBI taxonomy): Eukaryota > Metazoa > Arthropoda > Insecta > Coleoptera > Lampyridae > Abscondita > Abscondita cerata. Next base: position 90,803 of record JALBCR010004773.1, on the reverse strand, counting down.
AAATTATGAACGTACTGATACGTCATGATGACCTTGTGTACCTTCTAATTAAAAATATCAAGAATTGTACGTATAAATAATTATTATTATGTGGCATAAAGTCATTATCAAATTTTAATATTGGATTAACGTTGGTAATATTGATACTCGATTTAACCTCGATGATGGTGCAATATTGTGAGAACAAACATTGCTACAGGAAATATAGAAACAGAAAAGGGATTTGAAGAGAAAAAGAAGTTAAATGAGAAGGATAATTGCAGCATGTATTTTAAAATTAACAAGGAGATTGGTGAAAAACTGAACCAACTAATACGTCATGACGACCTTGTGTACTAATTAAAAATACCTGTAAATAATAATTATTACATATGTTTACCAGGTGGAACCCTGACAGAAAGTCAATATTGGATTAATATTGGTTTAACATTGCTTAACATCAACACTCGGTTTAAGCTCCTTGCCGGCTAGATGTTGTGAGAACAAAATTGCGAGAAAAAAAACAGTGAAAAAATAAACACTGATATGTTATGTTGTTCTGTAGTAATTAAAAATATCAATAATAGTACAAATCACAATTAATAAAAATGTGTACAAGGTGCGACTCTGGTACGAGGATTGCCTTTTAAGTGTCGGGAATGAAGAAAAGTGTAAGAGGTATAATAACGCATTTTTTTAATTGTTTTTCAAAGTACTCTCCGCGATAGTGAATGCACTTTTGCATTCGATGGAACCAGTCGTTATAACATTTATTCCATTCCGAAGTAGGTGTAGTCAAAATCGCTGTTTTGTAAGCATTCACCGCTTCTTCAGACGTCTGGAACCGCTTTCCTCGTAGCATATTCTTGATTCTTGGGAATGTAAAAAAATCATTGCGACTTAGATCCGGGCTGTATGGAGGATGATCAAGAACTTCGACATTTTGCTGTTCCAAAAACGACTTTGTGGCTCGAGCGGTGTGCGAGCTTGCATTGTCTTGATGGAGCATAATGCGTCGATTTGGGTTATCTTTCCGAAGCTCGGCGATCAGCAAGCAAATGGTCGTATACCATTGAGCATTAACTGTTTTGGCAACAAACGATGCAACCATTTTCTTAGCAACGCTGCGAGAGCGAACAACTTTTGTCGGTTTCAGTTCACTTTGGAAGACCCATACTGCAGATTAGCGTTTCGATTCAGGCTCATAGCTATAGATCCATGATTCATCACCACTTACAATGTCGTAAACGTGTTTTGATGCTCCTGAGTTGAATCGTTGTAGAGTTTTTCGACACCAATTGACTCGAGCTGCTTTCTGTTCTTCTGTGAGGAGATGCGGTATCCACCGGGAAACCAATTTTTTAACACCAACTTCTTCGTGTAAGATTTTTTGAACTGAGGTCCCTTAGATGTCCAATGATGCCCGAATCTCACGATATGTCACATGACGATCTTCCAGAACCATGTTGCGAACAGCATCCACGTTTTCTAGAGTGACGGCGGTTTTTCGTCGCCCTTCACGCGGTTTGTCAGTGAGGTTAGAGCGTCCTCGCTGAAACTCTGCATACCAGCGATAAATGGTTGTCTTTGATGGTGCTTCTTCGTAAAAAACAGCAACAAGTTCTGCGACGCATTCTTGCTGGGTGAGGCTTCGTTGAAAGTTATAAAAAATAATCGTGCCGTAATGTTCCAGACTTAATTTCATCTCGTACAGCGACTTGAGAACTTTAACACGTCACAGTTTAAAAACTATCAGGCCGATCTAAATGATATTTTGACATTGACATTGACAAATACCAACAGTTGTTTATAAACAGTTTTTCTGGTTACTAGGTGATAAGGAACGTTCTATTCCCGACACTTAAAAGGCAACCTTCGTATAAAATTAATATTGGATAAATATTGGTTTAAAATTGATTATACCGATGTTCGATGCTGGCTCAATATTTTGAGAACTAAAATTGCAAAAAGAAATATAAAAAAGCAAAGACATTGAAAGAGAAGATTAAACCTAAAATGAGAAGAATAATGCCAGCAATTATTTTTAAATCTACAAGGAGATTGGAAGAAGAAAGACGTACCTTGTGTAGTAATTAAAAATATCAAGAATTGTATAAACAATTATTATTAAAAGGTGTAACATGTGAGACTAACATTGCTAATTCGATGCTCGATGAGAATAAAATATTGCAGCAAGATAGATAAGAACAGTAAAAGGATTTGAAGAGAATATTGAAGTTAAAATAAGAAGTATAATTGCAGCGAGTAAAATGAACGTATACCGTTCTGTTCTACACTAATTAATAATTTCATGAAAACTACAAATAATAATTATTAAAAATGTGAACCAGCTGCGACCTTGGAATAAAATAAATATTGGATGAATATTGGTTTAACATTACTTAATATCGATGCTCGATGCTGGTGCAATATTGCGAAAACTAAAATTGCAACAAGAAATATAAAAAGAAAGAGAAAAATAATTGCAGCAAGAAGAAATCGGTGCAAAAATGAACCTTCTAATACCTTATGCCGTCCTTCTGAACTAATAAAAAATATTAAGAATTGTACAAATAATAATTACTAAGAAAATGTGAGACCTTTGTAGAAACTCAATATTGGAATAATATCGATACCGTTGTTGAAATGAGTATTATAAGGAACATATTGGAATAATAAAAAATATTGAGTTGTATTGTACTGATTATCTGTTGAATTATGTCGTTGTCAATCGTTTTACATACGTTCACTTTTGTGATAAGTTGTTGAGATTTTGGCGAATATAAATTGCAATATCTAAATTCAGTGTTGAGCCTTTACCCTCTTAGCCAATTACCTGTATACCTAGACAGATGCATATACGAGCATTCAAATATATGGCAATGGCATTGGGTAGCAAGGATGGGTTTATAGAAAAGTAATTACAATTGCAAATTGTAATTTAAATTAATTTCATATTTATTAATGTAAAGATCATAAGATGCTTTAATTCTCGGATAATTTGGGAATAAACATTATACATATTTACAATAATTTAAATAGTTATTCCATATTACATCTGTGATGTTCGCAATAATGCATACGTAATATGCCCTATAACGATATTGCACCAATATTATGAAAATATTTATATTGCAATATTGTAAACATCACTAATTACACTAATGTGGTTTCTGTATTTGAAATACAGTATTGATTCACAACTTAGTCTAATATTTCTACAATATTGATTGGTGGTAGTATAGGCTCCATGGAAGAATGTGCGCTCAATATATTCAATCATTGATTGGGAAATGTTTGTGTTGTAGGTTAGTATATGTTATTTTTTAAGGTTTCTGTATTACTCACTTTATTCTTGATTTCTTAAGTTAATGTCATTTAATTGTTTTTTGATTATAAGAATAAAAAATGATATATGTTCTTGCAACCCAATTATGTAGATACAAGTTATTAATATTAAATTGAATGTAAGGTAATTACTTTAAAGCATACCATTCATCAAATCAAATTAATGTTTATTCATTTTAGTTACATTTTTCATTTAAACAAAATATGTAATAATTGTTGTACAAAAGAGTCCACTTGAGCAAATCTAAGTAGCGTAATTGTTTGGTTGCGTGACTTCACACAAGTAACTGTCAGTCTGATTTATGACTAAAGTTGTAATTCTCGTTATGTTTTATGGGTTAAGTGTTAAACTAACTTTTTTAATATGAGGTGCATGCTTCAATTGCTTTAAACAAATAACTTATGTTTGTTAAATATTTACTAAATTAAATGAGGGTTTTCTTTGTTTGGAATAAAACGCAACATTTTCGAGTATTTATTCGTAACAGCAGAAAATCATTTATTAAAGCGTTATTTCCTCAAATGATATAATTATCGTATTTGGAATTACAAACATTCCGTGCGGGGTTTTAGGGGTTAAGTAAATTATTAATCCGCGGGTTTAGTATAATGTTCGGCTTTAATTTCGATTAGCAAATATTGTATGGTAAATTGTTTCTCGAAAGCAATTTTAAACTATCAAAACTATAACGTAACTACTATAAAACAATAAGAGGGATAATTAAGTGTTAAGTGAAGCAAGTCATGGATTACTAAATAAGCAACGAACCATTGACGTTTGAATGTTACGTACGTTCACTCTTTCGGGGTGGGAAATGTAATGTGTAAACTTGGCACTATTTGAAAGTTAGTGCTTTCGACTTCATAACCTCATGCGCTCTACTGGTTCAAACGCAACTTGTATTTTATACTTGCGTGCCCTTACTAACCCAAATTCTACCATTCGGGTAATTTTTACAACAATCGGTAGATTTATATGTTGTTTTTGGTAACACATAACGACGTGGTGCTGAATAATTTCAGAAATATTTTTTCCAATACCTTGCGGCCTGTAAACTTTATGGAATGCGAAAACGTTTCGAATAATAAGTTACTTACAAAATTTCTATGCATGGTATAATTTAATAAATTCTTTTCGAATTCCACACTTGTATGTGTTGTAGTACATTAGTCAATATAACTTCAAAATATAATATTGACGCTTTTTTTCAGACCAGTTGAAAGCTGTTTGGCATTTAAAAATAATGGATAATTCGTGTTATTTACAGTCGCACTTGGGTTTCGCCTCGTGCTGCACATTTATTCTTTATTTGTTACGTTATAACTTATGTTTTGTCCTTTTTTAATCTGAATGTACGTATTTTGTTGTGGAAACTATATAATTAACTTTGATTCACCCGTTATATGCTTCCTACAGTTTTTATATCTATGAATGCAAGGTATACAAAGACCCGTGTGTGACCCCAAATCCTGATTGCATTGTTAGATTTTTACGGGGAAGGTTATGTATATAATGCATCTACCGTTTGTGTCTTAATTATCTTCATTGAAAGGCCCAAAAGTAATGTTGGTAAGCATTTTTTTTGTAATTCTTTAAGTAGTAGTGTTTATTTTGATTTAGGGCCTTGTCTTTCGTCTCCTTTTTTCGTCTTTCTTTTTATTGTAAAGCATTATTTTACTGCCTTTCTTTGTTTGCCGATGTGCATTGCGTTACCTGTGCTTTCTCTCACTCCCGTGTGACGCATTATTTCAAATCTCTTATGCAAGTTTTTGAGAATACAAAAATTGGATAAATAATCAAGGAACCGTTCTAAATATCTAATTTTCATGGAGTCCAAGCGCTGGAATTCCTAAAACAACGGTGATGTGCAGTTTTGCGTATGGACGTCCAAGCACCATCTGCATATCATTTTGCTTAAGTATCAAATTCTCTTTATATTTGCTTTAAATGTTAATACCTTACTCTATCTATTTCAATTGCTTAACATTTTTACCTTTTTTAATTATTATTTAAAAACTTAATTAATGTTTAATGTACCTAAGAAATTGGATCCGAATTCAAATCAATTGATGCTTATAATATTTAGTTATTTTCATATCAATTAACGGATTTACTGTTCAAAATTAATTATATAAAAATTTAGATACTCCTTTCTTATAAGTGAACGACTCGAAAGTTACAACTTTCTACTTTAAAGGCACAATTAGAAAAGAGGAAGGAGGAACGTTTAATTTTGGAACGTGATTAAACACAGTTCGGACTAACCAACTTAGAGAAACCCGAAATCCTTAACTTCAGTAAATTGTCACAGGAATGCTCGAGTGTAACTTAAATTGCCTAACTACAGGCAGTTTTATCCTAGTAATCTGCCAAAAAATATTGGAAATGATATATCTAAGAGATCTAGAAGCTGCATATGCAGATGACATAGTAATTTTTACAAATAAAGAAGAAGAGATGAAGAAAGCAATAAAGACGTTTAGAAAGTATTTAGAGAAGAAGAAATTAGAGGTAATTCTAGAAAAACAAAAATAATGGTATTTAAGAAGAAAAAAGGAGGAGAAAAAAAGGAGAGGTGGTGGTGGGAAAAGAAGAGAGAGATACAATAAGTGGATACATACAAATACTTAGGGTACATGATAGAGTATGATAATAAAGACAGTGATCATATAAGAGAATTAAAGAAAAAAGGAAGTAATATAATAGGACAAACATAGGAGAAAAAATATTCGGTAAGGAAGTGGAGAGAAGAAAGTGGTTATTTCAGAAAATAGTAAAAAGTCTGATGATGTACGGAGCGGAGATTTGGGGATGGAAGGAATGGAAAGAACTGGAGAGGATACAGAAAAGTTTTTCGAGGTGGACGCTAGAATTGGAGAGGGAAACACCAGGATATTTAATAGTACAAGAAATGAAATAGAAAAAAAAGAATACAAACAGGGAGAGAGCAATATGATCTGAGGAAAGGATGGAAAATAGAAAAGATAATGAAATTTTATATGAATGTTGGAAGGAGGTAGAATTGCAAAGAACAAAGCATGGACAAGAAGAGCATATTATAGAGGACGTTACGCGACAGAAAAGGTAAGAAGATTGAGGGATGAAGGGAGAAGGATGGAAGAAGAGATAACACAAAGGGACAGTACAACCAAAAACAAGAAAGAGAGATGAAAATAAAAGAAAGTATAACACAAAATACAAATACATAATGGTGGCAGAGATACCAAAATATATTAGAGGAGAATTGAATAGCAAAGAAAAACGTATGGTAGCGAGGTATAGATTAGGAAATGAGGAAAATAATAATAAATATTGAAAAAGATAAAAAAGAATGTGTAGGATGTGCAAGGAAAGTTGAGAGAATGTAGAGCACGTGATAGATGAGTGTAGAAAATTAAGGAGAGAGGAAGTTCGAAGGGAAGTTCTGCTAATAATACAAAACATCTAACGGAGTAATGTGGTGGGGTTAGAGGAAAGAAGGAGAAAATAAGTAGATATTATGGGATTGGGTTATAATAAATAGTATGAGTTTAGTTTTTATTTAATTTTGAAATATACAACGAATTAATTTGTTAATTTATAAAGAGAGGCAGGTAAATATCTTAAGGAAACAAAAGAGGGCCCAAATAGAGCAAGAGGAAGGCCACGAAAAACTTGGAGGAAAAGAATTGAAGAGCTGTTGCAGAAAAGAGAAACCCCGTGGCAAAAGAGATTGAAAAGGAACGAAAAGTGGAACTCGTGTATACTGGCGATTTTTTTTCACGTAAATTAAGTTTAGGCCGTCAGGCATACCAAAAAGTTGACATCGACACTGTATGGGAACATTTCGCAATTTGTTAATTAAGGTCAAAATCTTTTAGTTTTTGGCTTCTATCTTTTTAAGGATAGGTCGGATAAAAAAATGTTAAAAAGGAAAGTTGTTCGTTAGGATTTCAGCTATTTTATCCACCTAGTCAAAAAAAAGTCGTAGTCGTAGAGCGATGATATTGGGTGGAAGTATAGTTCTAGTGGGTACAATAAGTGTGCAAAACCAGAGCGCACCAAGTGCGATAGTTTCGATTATAAAGAATTGGCAAGTTTCAAATGTCACTGGCTGGAATTTTTTTTGTAAGGCACTTGGTGGGTTTCCAATTTTTTTAAGCTTTTATGATGATAGAAATAGTAAGTTGTGAAAGTTACAGATTTTTAAACCTCATAGAACGGCCGTAGGATTTTTTAACAATACGTTAACGTTAATGAACAAATGACATTAATGGACTTTTTAAAACTTTTTCGATGCGCACTTTTCGGGAGTGAAAAGTACGTTTAAAGACGAGTATTTACTATTTTTTAATTTTCAAAAGCGTTTCATTTGTTAATTAGCGATTTTTTCTTTAAAAAATTCTTACGGCCGTTCTATGAGGTTTAAAAATCTGTAACTTTCACAACTTACTCTTTTTATCGCCACAAAAGCGTAAAATAAAATTGGGAACCCACCAAGTGCGTTACAAAAAAATCCAGCCAGTGACATTTTTTTGGCTAGGTGAATAAAATAGCTGAGATCCTAACGAACAACTTTCCTTTTTAACACTTTTTTATCCGACCTAACCTTAAAAAGATAGAAGCCAAAAACTGAAGATTTTGACCTTAATGAACAAATTGCGAAATGTTCCCATACAGTGTCGATGTCAACTTTTTGATATGTTATTCTTGACGGCCTAAACTTGATTTACGTAAAAAAATTGCCAGTATACACGAGTTCCACTCACTTTTCTCTTTTGACTGGACTAGTTTGTTAACTATTATATTGTGAAAAATTAAGTATGAGTTAATTTTTGAAATGTGAATTCTGAATATTAATTTATGTACCTTTACACCATTATGGTAGAAAAGGTTTGGTAATATAAGAATCCATCAAAAATAGGGACACCCTGTACTTTAAAGTTCTGAACATATTAATTTAGTATGTTTTACATCAACTTAGTAAATAATTTCTTCTTTGTTTATATTTAGATTGTTTAACTCTTCTATAACATAGAAGAGGCCTTCAGTAGGAGCAAGAACAAAAACAACAGATCCTTTCTTTTGTCAACGTTTTGCTTATTTTTGGTTGGACTTTATCAGGATATTTAAGGTAACATGTGTTTTTTACAACAACACACAAAACATTTACATGTTACTGGTGTTGTTTTTGTTGTAAGAATTTAATTATACTATTTATTAATTTTTAATTATCGTGATTACTGATGCTTCATGAATAATGTATTTACGTCCCAACATAACAAAAAAAAAACACGTGTTACCTTAAATGCTCTGATGAAGTCCAACCAAAAATAAGCAAAACGTTGACAAAAAAAAATGATCTATTGTTTTTGTTCTTGCTCCTACTTGTTATAGAAGACTTTTACAGTCTACGTTTTACATATTTGAAAAAACAATTTATTTATTTTATTCTGTTTCGTTATTAAAATAAATGAGTGGGAAAATTTACGTTGTACGCATACACACGTCAATAATAATTTTGGTAATTAATTTACGTTGAAATAAACAGAAAATGAGAGGAAAAGAAAGATGGAAACCCTTTTGCTATACGCATACGTATATTATACACGTACATTTTTAATAAAATAATTTCACTTACTCGTTGTAAAAACGTTTTAAAAGATTTTTAAGCGGTTTAAGAGATGGTTAACTTGGGATTAGAAATAAAATCGCCATTTTACATTAGCAAATGTGTTTTTTATTGCATAAAATTGTTGACTAAATTATCATTTATTTTAATGAAAGTATCGGGTTATGGGTTCTATCTGGGGAGATATAAATGTTTACAACTTTACATTCTACTCTGAATTTTACACTGTTGCTGTCATAAAATTTCAATATTCGATGACCATATACCAGTTTTATTAATATGGACTTTTCAGACATAGAATTGCTCTTTAGGGAAATGTAAATTCGGATACAAGGAATTTCAAAATATAGAGTTCATGTACCAAAATGTTCGCGTTGCGTAATGGAAGAAGGAAGCCGTAGATATAAATTAAACTGAAACTTCAAATATTAAATGATCGTTTCTTTATTTTTTTTCTCGTCTTATTATTTCGGATTTGTTGACGTTTTTCTATAGTTGCGCGTTGGAGTTGGTCCTTAATTCTTAAGATAAATAACGTTACATATGAATAAATTGATATTTATGTAGTGAAATCCTCTTTCGTACTTAGTGTCTTATTTACATTTATTTAGATCATTAATCTGACTTTACCAAAGTCTCATTTACGCAGCTTAATTTATAAAGTTGTGGATTTATAGTAGAAGTTTGGTAAAGTTGTTTTATCTTTACGGCTGCGTTATTTTGTGCTTAGTAAGCTTTATTGCGTCTTACTTTTAAGATGGGCAAGAGGAACAATGTATAAATTTTGTTTACCCTATAAATAATGTACGCATTTGAAATATTTGTCGTACGGATAGGAGGATAGAGACGAAATGCGTCCATATGTTTATATATGATAATATATTTTCTTTCTATTTTGAACGGGTCTTTCGTTTTATTTTCATTTTTAACTCATTTTTTTCCTATTTCTTTTGTATCCGGACAAAGATTTATACCTGCTGTCATGCAGAACCTTTTATATTAGGATATTTTTCAGCTCCTGAGTTAATATAAAGTGAAAGATTTAGATGCTTTTAAATAATAAACTTAATTAAAGGATTATATATGTGAGTTTTTTAGAGTTTCTTTTTTCAGTTACTGACGTAATATTAAAATTTATTGTAAATGCGAAGAATAAAATTATTATGTCGGATATTTTAATTTAAACCTAACTAAATACAGAGCAGATCGCTCGAACGGGATAAAGTAATTACCTGAGTTATTCTTCGTTTTTCTGCTCGGTTGCATCGGAATAAATATTCTTTCAGATCGTGTACAATAACTTACTAAAGTTGTACCCATAAATCGGTCATCTCGAATACTGGTTGGACTCAGGTCGATTTACAGAAGAATGCTTTGTTTTTATTCCTTTCAGATTTTAGTTTTGCAATGCCATTTTTTGTTTGTCTACTATCACTTTTGAAATCAAATACAACATAAATTTTCAACAAATATTTCATTCTGCTGCTTTCAACGAAGTAATTTCATTTGAGTTTAATGATTTGCATTTATTCCTTACAGGTTCGATTGTAATCAAATATTTTTCGAATACGTTTCTCATAAAGTACGTCGCTTTTGATACAATATCGCATGTATCTGTGAATTAAGGATTTATTTTTCTGGGTGTTTTTTTTGCAACTCTCAAACATCATACTTAAAACTGTATGTGCTGAAGGCGTTCATCGCTAGGAATTACCGTAAATTATTAAGTAATGGAGCATCTTATAATTATTAAATGTGGCCTTTAGGCTTTACTTAAGTAGATGTATGTAAGGATGTAGAAAAGGAAAAGTTTTGATAATAACTCTTATACTTTTTTGGTTCGTATTTTATCTTGGGTAATTTGCGCATTTTTTTCTGATTGCCTGGTTCATTAAGTTTAATGTTTTTCAACATGTTCATTATGTTTTTAGCTTTTGACTTGTAATATTTGCTATTAAAATATCATTCATGATTTGGTTGCAAATCAATTTTTTTTGTTTTAGGTGGAAGTTTATTAGAAAAAATTGATATTTTAGTTAGTACGCACAAAGTGATTTTTAATTTGTTCAATTTTTAATCTAAATTTTAAAAAAGCTATAAATATATAAAAGCAGTTGACAGGTTAAATTATGCATAAAGAAAGAAACTATGGAAGCAGTTTAAGATGAGACATTTACACAGCACATAGACAATTTTCTAATCAACAACAAAGTGAATTAAAACTAACATAGAAACTGCTAACATAGCGGAGCTCCTTTCGGTAGGTTTTCTCTCTCTGCTTTTACACCAACTTCTATCGTTTCTAATCCTGTTCTAAAATTTTTATTTTCGGGTGGCACCCTGTCAGACCTGTATATTGATGAAGAGGCATTATTGTCTGAAATTCAAAAACTATCAGTAAACAGTGCACCAGGGCTAGATGGTTTAACTCCCAGGATCTTAAAGATGCGCTGCATCTTTAGTCGGTCCATTAATAACAATTATGAATACTTCGTTAAAAAAAGGGTATACACTACCGGCAAAATGGCTGGAGGCTACCGTTACTCGTATTTATAAAAGAAGAGATAAATGCAACGCTGAAATTTATAGACCAGTGAGTCTCATTTCTTTCATAGGGGCAAAACTCATGGAAAAATAATTGTAAAAGTATACTTGATCACTTGATCAAATACAACATTATGCCTCGTCACAACACGGTTTTGTACCAGGGATGTTTACTATAACGAACCTTCTATCTACGATAAACGAATGGACCAAAATAATTGATTCGGGAGATACACTAGACGCTATCTATCTAGATTTTAGTAAAGCGTTTAATAGAGTGCCTCACGGATTACTACTTTTTAAATTGGAAAAGGCATTTCAGGTAATGTACGGTATCCGCCAAAATATATACATACCGAACAGAAAGTGGTGGAGTTTTTTTTATAATATATATTTTTTTTATTTTTTTTAATTTTAATTATTTTTTATAAATATATTGCTCTACAAAAAAAAATTTAAACTCAATGGTTAACAAGTAAAAAAAAAGTTTTTTTTGTGACTATTTCGGGTAATGTATTAACTTGGATAAAGGCATTTTTAACAAATATATCATTTGTAGTAAAAGTAAATAAAAACTTTCAGACAGGTTTCTTGTTAGCAGTGGGGTGCCGCAGGGTTCAGTTCTAGGACCAGTATTATTTCTGGCTTATACGGCAGATTTGTTAAATAACATTTGTAGTACGCACTCAGCTTATGCAGATGACTTGAAAATATTTGGCCCTTCCTGTAAATTTAGCAAGATGCTACAACCTACACTTGATTTTATAGCAGACTGGAGTGACACCTGGAATACACCATTAAACTTTGAGAAATGTTCTGTGATTCACTTTGGCGGCTCAAATCCAAAACATGTGTATTCAATAAATAATGAAGCTATTTCCGTGGTGTCATCCTAGCTCGATTTAGGAGTTTTAGTTGATAATAAATTGTCGTGGAGTTCTCATTGTGTTAAAGTTGTGAAAAAGTCTTTTGGGTTATTATTTAATATGAAGAAAACTTTTGCCAATCCATCTCCAGAATTATGTGCTAAACTTTTCATTACTTACATCAGACCTCACTTTGAATATGCTGCATCGGTGTGGCGTCCTCACTACCTTAAAGATCAACATTTGTTAAATAGGGTCCAACATGCTGTAACAAGGTGGCCACGAGGCTTTGCTCAATTATCATATGCAGAACGCCTAAATAAATTAAACATTCCTTCTTTAGAGCAAAGACAAGATAGGGGTGATTTGATACAACTATTTAGAATAACCCATGACTTATTTCCCAATACATCTAAGGATTATCTAACAGTCGACTCTGATTCACGACTTCGAGGGCATAAATTTAAACTAAAAAAGGAACCATTTAAATCAAGTATTAGACAAAAATTTTTAACTAACAGAGCTTCTGATTAATGGAATAATTTAACAAATCAAATTGTTCAATGCACTACAGTGGCTTTTTTTAAAAACTTTATAGCAAACAACCAAATTAGAATAAAAAAAAATGTTTAAATAATAACCTATCTTAAATCTTGCTATATAGGTTCGCCTCAGCAAATAGTTCTTTAATAATAATAATAATAATAATAATAATAATAATAATAATATAATAATAATAATAAAATAAAACAAAGATTCTTGGTGAAACTAATAATGATGAAAAACTATACTTTCTACTCTTATTCTAGAATACTAACATTCTGGATTAATTTTCAATTACAGAATAGTTAGAATCCAAAACACCGTGCGAGAATATTCTGGCAGTTGTTACGGAATGAACACAGGTACGACCATCTCGTGGCTGTTAACTTAATTTAATTTTTAAGTTATAGTATAACTCATTTTTAAAGACATACAATTGAAAATTTAAGTTCCAAAACATTAACCTTCAAATACTAGAATGTTGTTTGAAAGTGTAATATGTCAGTAGTTACCTATATACAGAGCGATTCGAAACAATTCAAATTCATAGTTTATTGTAACCATGCAAATTTAAAATTTGTTTTAGTTATTGTCAGATTTTCATTCGCTGATAGAAGCATCGCAATCTACATACCACGAACCTATGACTAAGGTTAAACAAACATCAATTTAATAAGACTTCAACTTAATAAATTAGTGTGTTGTTCACTACCATTACTAAGTCGAAGTTCCTCTTTATTACTGATGGTGTAGTTAAAATCAGAAATGTTTTTTAAGTCATCGGGAACCTAAAATGGCCTTGTTTATTAAGTCAACAAAAAAGCCAAAAATTATTCTTTGAGGCACAGTCTCATAATTTCATTCAACTTGGTAACAACGTATCAAAATATTGATGTTGCGATGAAGCATCTATGAAATGTAAAGGACGCACAATCAGAGACATCAATGATAATGTTAAAGCAGATACACCACACATTTACAGCCATGTCCAACACATATAAACATAAGGTATTAGAAAGAAGCTACAGCACAAAGTTTAGAAGTAACTTCATCAAAATCTTCTTCGCTTTAAGAATTGAAAAATCTTCAAAAGACAATTTGTTCTAAATGAAATCGTGTTGAAATAATCTCAGTGACAGTAACAATTTATTGACATAATTTTACTAGTATTAATCCATATATATTATTCGGAGGACTGTTGAAAGAAAAAGTGAGAGTTAATTATATTTCTCACACTTCCAAGCTAGACAAGTAATGTCCCCTTACACCAGGTTAAATATGGGCATCCAAATGAAAAGTTATTACTGTTAATTGCAGACTTTGAAAACTAAGGTAGTTTTCTTTGAGCTTGCAGCATTATCTTTTCTTGCAGAATAAAAAAGGTTTTGTACTTGTTTCTTTTTTCAATTTATAAAAATGTTAATGCATAACTTAGATATGTATGATAGACTTATTTTAATGTGGTTTGCAATTTGTTCATGAAGATTTCTTTCAATGATTTTTTTCTTACTATTTTGGAGGTATCAATGAATTGAACTTAAAACGGAAATTAAGTTAAACATTGTGCCACCAAAGAAGATACTTGCGTCATTATTTTCTGATGTACGAAATAACGTATCGATCATTGTATGAATAAGACATAGATATGTGTAAAATAAAGAGGGAAGATGTACTATATGCGTTATGAATAAAGTTACTCAATTGACTTCAATTTAATTTAAGTAGACGTTCTGTCAAATGTCGGTCGCTGTCATTCTTGATCCATTCTGTATTTTTGGTTAAATTGCTGTCAATTGTAACTTTTTAAGGTTAATATTTCAATTGACAACCACATATCTTGCCAACACTGTTTCAGTTACTTTCTAATTCTAACCAGTATCTAAATAGTAAATAATCAAATTCACTCAGAAGTGTTTAATATTGATTCATATGCATATACTTATGATCGCAGGGATCTTCTTTCCTGGCAAGAAATTTACGACTTTATGGAAAGCTTATTCTATCCTGCGAGTAACCATCAAGGTAAAGCAAGCATTATGATAAATTGCTCACCTCCTCAAGTATTTGCTTAAATACAAATAAATTATTAAAAATACACAATGTATGGGACAATGTTTCAGATCTGCCAATGTATCTCGGCAGCAATGCAATCAGATTCCACACAATAAACTTTTGTATTTCTCTATGGTACAATGTTTCCGGAGAAACCAAACCAATGATTTATTACATAAATTATCTGGATTTAGATTAAAGGTCAATAATAAGCAATAATTTTCTAATCGTAACAAAGCCCAAATTACTTGACACAAGCAATTTTATTTAATAAACGTTCGTTATAAAATAATAACTAAAAAAATTAAACCAACTAAACACAGTTAGCCGTGTGCTATTGTTAATTATTAATAAATCACAAAAAGCATTACTCTTTTCTATCGTAAATTCAAAAGTCAGTAACAACTGATGATAACTCTAAATAAAAGGTACCAACTTAAAATAGAGAACAAAACTATATCACTTGTGTAAATTGTTTACCATTTCTTTATTGATCCATACTTCGTATATCGTAGAAAAAGTATAGTCTGCAACACGTTTGAAATGACGTCTACGTACCTAACCCCCGATATTGTTCAAATTAAAATTGTAACATCAGAAATTACGAGCAATTTATGAGCTCTTACAATTAATTTGTTTCCGATTTTTAAACTGAATCCGTTCAGTAGAAATGTATGGTTTTGAGTGGGGTGGCTGAAAACGTTATCAGCTTCCCCACTGCTGAAAAAAGGTTACAGAGAAGTGGTGCTTAAAAATTAGATTTAGGGTAAGTATCTTAACTGCTATTAAATCACTAAATTTTCTTGCAAAATAATTTTTCGATTTGACATATTTTCAGAGAGATGTCTCTTGACTGCGATTACGAAATGCGGGGATCTCTCGGAGGTTGTGCTCAAAAGGAAAAGTGGTTTTTAGTGTCCATTTCAAATAATTTTTTTGTACTCTTTCTATTTTGTCCCATTCTGTCTATTCCCATATCTCCGCTCCATACATCTTACGCTCTTTACTAATTTTTTGAACAGCTATCTTCTCTATTATACATCAATATTTTGGGTTGGTTGGAGTTCAGATGAAAGATTAAGAAGAGGCAAAGGAAAAGTAGTTCTTAGTGTCCATTTCAAATAATTTTCTTGTACTCTTTCTGGTTTGTCCCATTCTGTCTATTCCCATATCTCCGTTCTATACATCTTACGCTCTTTACTAATTTTTTGAACAGCCATCTTCTCTATTATACTACAATATTTTGGGTTGGTTGGAGTTCAGATGAAAGATTAAGAAGAGGCAAAGGAAAAGTGGTTTTTAGTGTCCGTTTCAAATAATTTTCTTGTACTCTTTCTAGTTTTTTCCATTATTTCCATCCTCATATCTCCGCTCCATACATCTTACGCTCTTTACTAATTTTTGAACAGCCATCTTCTATTTTCTACATCAATATTTTGGGTTGGTTGGAGTTCAGATGAAAGATAATGGCCTATTGCACCGACAAAACTTAAACTTAAACAATGCTTAAAAACTTATAATTTTTTGTACTCTTTCTGATTTGTCATTCTGTCTATCCCCATATCTCCGCTTTATACATCTTACGCTCTTTACTAATTTTTTGAACAGCCATCTTCTCTATTATACATCAATATTTTGGGTTGGTTGGAGTTCAGATGAAAGATTAAGAAGAGGCAAAGGAAAAGTGGTTTTAGTGTCCATTTCAAATAATTTTCTTGTACTCTTTCTAGTTTTTCCATTCTTTTCATCCCTATATCTCCGCTCCATACATCTTACACTCTTTACTAATTTTGAACATCCATCTTCTTATTATACATCAATATTTTGGGTTGGTTGGAGTTCAGATGAAAGATTAAGAAGAGGCAAAGGAAAAGTGGTTTTTAGTGTCCATTTCAAATAATTTTCTTGTACTCTTTCTAGTTTTCCATTCTTTCCATCCCTATATCCCGCTCCATACATCTTACACTCTTTACTAATTTTGAACATCCATCTTCTCTTTTCTACATCCATTCCAAATATCCTCTTTCCTATTCCCCTAACTTGTCTCAACTTTTATTTCTATTTTGTGCTAACTCTCTTATTAGTAAATAATGTTTGTTATCATATCTTATCTTGTATCCTAATCTTGCCCCTTACCCACATTTTCTTGTTTCTCTTCCCTCTTTTTTGAAATATCATTAGCTTAAATTTCTACACTTTTGCCTTCAATCTACTACTGTCTATGTATTTTCTATTACCCTGATTACTCCTTTTATTTCTGTGTTATTCTAGCATTTGTCTATTTACATTGTCAAGTGCCGCAAAACATTGCCTCCTTTCTTTTCAAATTTATTTTATTCATTTATCAATTGTATTTTTCTTTTCTATATCCCATTTGCCAATCAGGTAATATCTTTTCGTCTTCTATTATTTCCTCAAGTAGTATTTGTGATATAAAGAGTATTATACGTTTGCAATACTCACTCTTTTATAATTTTTATATTATTCTTTTCGCTCTTTTGTAAATCAACATATTATTCCTTCTCTCCACTCCAAATTCTATCCTCTCTAAATTTTGGAAACGATTGTTCCTCATCTTCTCTCTTGTGTATTTTCATTGTTTTTCCTGTGTTCCTTGTGTTTCTTCTGCTTTTCTTGTCTTCACCCTCTTTATTTTCTTTAATTTTTTTCGAATCTTCCCATTTTTTATCCTTTTCTCCCCGTTCCCGTTTTTCTATCCTTTTTAAGATTTTTTTTCTTGCATTTTTCCTCATCTATCCTCATTCTTCTATTTTTGCTTTGATTCTTCCTTTTCTACAAATTTTCGTACGTCTCCTTTGTTTTTTATACTTTACCTTTTTCTTCAGTTCCGCCTTATATTATTCTTTAATTTTGTTACATTTCTTTTTCTTTAGTCTCTTCAACCCTTCTATGTCAATCTTTTTTTTGTTTCCATTTTCTTCTTTCCTTCTTAACTTATTTTTTGTTACCCAACACTTCCTGTTCCTGTTCTTTCTCAGTTCTTTTAGTGCCATTTTTAATTGATTCTTTACTTCTTCTTCAGTGTTTTTTACATTTCCATGTTTGTTCTGTATCTTTCCATCCCTTCCTTCGTTCAGTTTATTTTTCGTTCTTTTTTTTTCTTATTTCTTATTTTTTTTATGTCTTATTTTTCTTTCTGTATTCTTTTGTATAATACATTACTTTTAGTGATTGTTGGCCAGAATCTTCACTTTCTCCTATTCTTAGTTTTTTCTATCACCTCTAAACTTCTTTTGTTCACGATTGCATAATCTATTACCGATCTACCCCTATGTGTATTCCTCCTAACCCATCTATTTTAGATTGTATCTCCTCTTTCTTTTAGTTTTCTTTATTGTCCACTTATCTGTTTATACATTGGCACTCTTTTACTCTCCCCCATTTACCACCCCCTCTACTCCTATGTTTGCATTAAAATTACCTCGTATTATCATTTTTCTCCATCCTTGTCTCCAATTATTTCCTCGATAGTTTTTCGCGTCATATTCATTTATTTTCCGTACACTTTAATTACCGTGTACTTTTTCTCTTTGCTCATCTTTTGTAAATATTTTTACAATTCCTTGTATCTGTTTCAGCTCTCCTTTCTCTCTACTACTCCTGTTCTTTATCACGCCCGTAATTATACCCTTTTTTGCTCTCCATTTCTTTTTTTTTCTACCTACAAACTGTAATTTCCAGTGGTATTCTTCTGGCAAATCTTTTCTTTTAACCATGCTTCTACTAGCCCCATCGTCTTAATTTTTTCTGTGTGTCTCCAAAAATTGTTCATTTGTTTTTATTCTTACCACATTCCAAAATAAAATGTTTTCTCAGAAATCACTAAAAATACTATTTCGCTATTCAATTAATTCTTAAGGTACTCTTTTGACTTTGATTACTAGGGACGGGGTAGCTTCCCGAGTAATGGTGCTTAAAAACTAGATTTACGGTAATTTGGGTGCACATAATTTTGTTAATACTCCTGCAAAAGCATTTCCCAATTTGCAATTTTAAAAGTACTTCTCTCTTGACTTCGAGTACTAGTGACGGGGGTGGCTTGCAGAGTAATGGTGCTCAAAAATTATATTTGTGGTAATTTAAGTGCTCATAATTTACTTAATATTCTTGCAAAGGCATTTCCCAATTTAACTAAGTTTAGAGGCACTTCTCTCTTGACTTCAAATACTAGTGACGGGGTTGGCTTGCAGAGTAATGCTTAAAAATTAGATTTATGATAATGTGAGGCCCATAATTTAATAAATATTTCTGCAAAACGATTTTTTATACCACCATTTTTAGGGTAATTTTATTTTGGGTGCGACTGCGAAATGCGGGGATAACTCACAGAACTACGATATTCTGACTGCTCATAAAATGCTCATAATTTAAACAGTTTAAAAACTAAAATTTGAATAATTTTCAACATTGGGGGCTGAGAACGTACGTTTTGAGCCCCCCACTCAAAAGCATGAATTTCTACTAAACGGATTCAGCTCAAAAATCGGAAATACATTATTGTAAAATCTCATAAATTGCTCGTAATTTCAGATATTACAGTTTTTAGTTTGAACAATGTGGGGAGGCTTCTCAAAGCTCTACGTATTCCACAGAGTCACTCAACTTACCTGTGAAGTAAAGAAAAACATATGTATGTCAGTACACTCAACTTCAATCTTCGGAACCAAGACCAATCATACAAGGAAACTCTCTTTCAAAAAGAGTGGAAATTAAAACAGCCGAAGGCGACACCCGAGGTGTGATGTGTTTGCTGGAATCATCTGACACTTTTGCAACCTATGATAATGACACTTATATGAGTTTTTTGGAGAAACACTATGTTCCATCAGTTTTATTCCTACAGTGAACAAATTGGAGAGCAAGTTGGTTTCAGCGCGAAAAGGTGGTTTTGAGACAGCTGTCCATGCAATCCGCCTCTTCATTGAGGATATCAAGGGTCATCCAAAATCCTACTGAAAATTGACTTCAAGAATAAATTTAATTTTTTGGAGAGAGATGTTATGTTACATGCAAATAAGGAAAACATCCCAAAGTTCTATAATTTTTGTAGCAGTGCTATGCTAAGCTCACTCTACTTTGTTATGGTCCAAAGACTATGTCATTCTGTTGTGGTACTCACCACGGGGATCCG
Source organism: Abscondita cerata (assembly GCA_030710515.1). Taxonomy (NCBI): domain Eukaryota; kingdom Metazoa; phylum Arthropoda; class Insecta; order Coleoptera; family Lampyridae; genus Abscondita; species Abscondita cerata. The sequence continues at coordinate 70,707 of JALBCR010004773.1, read as the reverse complement.
ACAAGCCCAATGATTTTTAGTTTGGGTATTTAGTCAATAATTGAAGAATTTGTAACGGTTAAATAGATCATTTTCCTACAAAACATTGGTTCTATAGTTCACTCGCCGAAGTTAGGCAACTCACGATACACCAGTGTCGAACCAGAGGTTTTGCCACCTTTTCGAAATCGGCAAATACGCCGGAAAGGCTCCGAAAGGCATTGTGGGAATTTGTTAGAACGAATGTCTTTTGTAGCTTATCGGTCCGTTAAAAATTCTATTTCCTCTACCGCAAGCAGCCATGTTGCATTGAAAAACGAAAAGAACCTCGTGTGGAGTTTCCGTTAATTTCGGGCTATAAGAACGAGGGTTTCTGATGAAATAATGTTTGCATCTCCACCATTCGAACGTGGAACGCGGTTGAGACGTCTGTTTTAAGACTCGTTCTATTCCACAGGTAAATATAAGAAATTAGATTGATGCTCCCACAAAAGGGCATACTCACAGGCAAATGTTTTCTTACAACGGTTTTTTTCCCTCCTCCTTCTTTTATTCTTCTTGCTGCTGGTTCTCGTGTGCTTGGAAACGTTCTATATCGCTACAAAATACGGGCGCACCTGGTTAACGTCCTTGGGTCCCGATAGGTTAAGTGTGAAGGCCGAGAGGAGCTCATTATCGCTCCGACAGCTAGAAGGGGTGCGGAAGGCAGCCACCTACACACGACCTTCTGTGGGAACCATCTCCTTCGCGGAAGTCTTGCACCACCTCCAGGGCTTCTTTGCCATCGAACAGGTCGTACAAATTTTGTAATTCTTCCTTCTCGTGTCGTCGTCACCATCCCAATTGAGGGACGTTAAATCAGCGACCGGTCTCGCGGGTTATCCTAGAACTTAAGCACGTAGTAATCACCGTCAGAGACAATGCCGTTACCTTTTATGCCTGATAATTGTACTGATTAAGCACCATCGAGATTTGTTAATGCGTTAAATCCTTTGCATGACATAGTAATCGTGTGTAGTAGATAATCCATGCTGTTCGGGACGTGTAAGGGGAAATTATTTATTGCTATTAAAATAACCCTCGTGTAAGGGGAAGTCGTTTGGAACCATGGAGTGCACTTCGTAGCCAACTGAAACCTTGCTAAATAACTACTGGCACTTGCTTTCTTTTTAAAAACCATCATACTTACATGAGCCCTCGGTTTGCGTTTTAAATACACGCGAATTTGAAATTTATAATCAATGTCACAACAATTACCATTTTTATAAAGCATTGGCGTGCGATCAGTGCAGTTACAAAGTTTTTTTTATTTTTATTTAATTTATTTTTTTTTTTTTTTTTTTAATTTTTTTTTTTTTTTATTTTTTTATTTAATAAAATATTAAATTTTTTTTGTATATATTTTTTTATTTTTATCTAAATATATGTATTTTCTGTATTGGAGGGTTTCCTTACTTTCAGCGTGAACTAAACCGGGTTTTGAACAGAGTAGCTCAGTACTTTTCAGCTTACTGCTAACGACTAGTTCCGAGTTAGTACTCTCTAATAGTTAAAATTGGAACTTGGCGCCCAAACAAAAAATTTTCTAGTACGATAAAAACCCAACGTGTAACGGTTCAGCCCACAACCCAAACTCTCCGACTACTGGGTATTTCTATAACTGCTGATTCGTACTTTAGTATCTGTTCAATATTTCTACCCTAGTACACCATAACCATAACCAACTAATCAAGTCATGGTACTGTAAATATTTAGTACTTACTTGAACTGGGTATTGTTGATTCTAATTGCTAATAAAATCAGTGCTTTTCTTGATACCGCGGGCCACTACACGAAAATTTTTCGTCATAAATTTTACCCATCTTGTTTATAAAATGTAAGTAAAACAATAATAGCATTATTATAAAATAACAAATTAGTATTTAACAAAAAACTGTTGCAAATAACACCTCAAGCAAACTGTTAATTAGTTAAATTAAATGAAAAAAGAATCGATAAGAGTACAAGCAAGAGAGCTTAAGAGATTATTTTCTCACATATCAACGATGTTTTCAAAAGAAAGAATGTTTCATTAAATTAATTAAATGCAATAAACCAGCAACAAATTCAAAAAAACTGTCAACTAAATAATTATTTTTTTATACAAAAAGAACTATTTTCATTAATTTTAAGCTTGTCGAACCTAAATGCTCGTTAAAACGAGTTTTGATAAGTTTTTTTTGTTTGACCTATACACACTTCGTTACAATGTTTACAATTTATTTTATAGATTCCCATACTATCACACATTTATTTTTATGCTAGTGGCTTAGTACTTCCTTAAATGAAAGGATACCAGAGTCGAAGAATTTCATACACTTCACCTATTTTTTTTCAATTTTTAATTATATTTTGTTTGTGCTTGTATCGCACGATTTATCGACAAATTATTTGTGCAGCAATAAATAACGCCGTTTAAAAAAAATTAATTATACAACACCAATCGTGAGTTTCAATTAAAAGTGTGCATTTCTAATTACTATCGAACGATCACTTTTAACACACATAAATCTTCAATAAAATGTACAACTTTTTCAGATACTTTACATACATACCATTACATAAGGAGATTTATTGCGCTGACCTTTATCGATTGCGAACCCATTTACCAGATGTTTAAAAGTTAATTAAATTAATCATTATTAATCAATCTTGTGAGAATTAATTTTTTTAACGAAGTATGCATTTTAATTTGTAAACCAAAAATGGGCGATTAATTTATGAAATTCATAGCGCAGATGCCTTATTAGCATCACGGTTGCAACATGCAAATTAATGTTGATGGTGGCGGTATTTGCTTCTCTTAATTTTAATCAAGCATTCGTCTATTTTTTGCGCGTAGAAAAATTAATTTAAAAACGAACATTAATGCCGTTTGAAGTGAATATTTTATGATTAATAAGTTTGTGTGGTTTTTGGCAGAATTGCGAGGCAGGTGCATGATTACTAATGCACTACATTTAATTTATTAATTTTTTTTGTAATATATTCGTTTCTAAATTCACTTAGCTATAAGTCCTTTTATTTTTAGAAGTGCACTTAAGCTTACGACTTATGTTTTTTGTTATAAAACTGTCGGCAAATTAATATGATTATGAAGTATGTTTGAAGTTGTTACCGAATATCTTTCATTTGAAATTATGTTTATGTGGTACGTTTTGTATTTTAGAAGTTCCTTTCATAAATTCTTTTTCGAATGTTTTATGCTTCATTTTATGGCAAGCATTTATTAAATATGTTCTGTTTTGCCAAAAATATTTTCGTCTGATAATCCTTTTCGTATAATAAATTTGTACTATAATCACGCAATAATTTATATTTTTATTTTTGTTGTATATATTTTTGTTTAGCTAATTTTTCTTAATCAACTTATTTTTTTTTAACTTATTAACATTATTACGTTAGTTTGAGAGAATTTTGCACAATAACATACATTTTATTATTACTCTTCTTTCATTTTTTATTATCTTTTTTTGCTTCATTTCTTTAACTTTTTATTGTGTAAATTACTACCAAAACATTTGTTAAATGATTTTTATTCTCAGTTTCACTTATCTTTCACGTTACAACCATCTTTGTTTCATAGAATTGTTTCACTGTATTCTGGTATAAAATATAAAATTTTTAGGTTAAGATACGGATTACAAAATATACGGTACGTACCGAACGTTTTATTACGCATAATTCTAAATAGAATTTTCTTTTCGCTCGACTTTAAACGCGTGCGGTAATTTTATTTGTTCACAAGTTTAACGCTATAAAAATAATTTCACGCTGTATATGCAATTGCGCACGCCCCTGGCGCGTTAGCTATTAACTTCATACTGTGTTTTTGGAATTTAATTTCTTATCTATCTGTCGTAAAAAATCCATGCTGCTTTAATAATAATTATGGTCGATGAGTGTTATTTTTTAATAGAAATAGAATGTCGACACAGATTTTTTTTTCTATATTATGTTCTATACGTTTCACATCTAACAAAACAAGACTTAACTTATGCTTTGTACGTTTGGTTGGGTACAACTCCTATGATTAATTATTTGGATTTTTTGGTTCTTTAAGTAATCGAAGGACCATAAAATTGCGTACGATGTAACAATAAAATAAAAAAAAAATAGCTCTTTCTTTTTTGCCAATACGTTAATGATTTCCGTTCTTCTTGTTTACTAGTGAAGTTTACTTTAGACCTAATTGTTAAGTGTGGGACTCACACGCTCTCCGCTTTATTCTAAATCAAATTTCTAATTTGTTTTTTCTTTTCAGGTATGTTAAATACTTGTCGCATCTGTTTGGTGGTAAGTAAGTTTATTGTTTCTTTGTTGTTTTTATACTGTTTAATAGACAGACAATAAATAGTCATCGAAATAAGTTATATTGTCACACTTGGGTCAGTATACTGATATATTACGAACTTAAAATTAAGTGGCTTTTTATGGTTACTATGGGTACTTGCGTTGTTTTAGTTTGTAACCCACTTTCATGGATTCTTGTCTTGTTTTTAAATATCTTCTAATTATAAATTAACAACAACAACACCAAATATTGAAACAGTCAAAAATGTGTAAATGTTAAAAATATCAATATCTTTTTAATGATAAAACATTAAGAAGATATTACTTTTAAAGCAACAGAAGAAAACAAAAAGTGAAAAAAAAAACAATAAAATTAATGTCTAAATAAAAAAGAACAATAAGTATTGCGGCCCACGTATCTTCCTAACATGTCCGAAAATTAATTTGCGTTAAAGCAACTTTGTCGATAGATGTGAGATTGTTATTTTTGGGAACACTTAGTTGGTTATAATAATTGAAGAATCGAATTATCACTTTCACATCTGTCGACAAAGTTGCTTTAACGTAGAAAAAAAGATGAAGATAACCAAGTGCATAAAGCAAAAAACTTAATTAAGTCGAAGAAACAACATTATCCTGAAATGATAAAATATATACAGACAGAACAAAAAAACAATACGAAAAACCAGAATAATCTGTTTAGTCTAAAAAAATAACAAAAAACCAAAGACAGGATGCAAACGTTCCTATCGTGAATGATACTGGGTAATAGTAAACCATTAAAGACAGTACAGAATGAAAAGAAATGAGGCTTCCTGGTTTTAGCAGCATGTAGCTACAAAATACAAAAATCTACAGCACCACCTTGAAAGAAAAACTCGTAAAAATAAACGATAAATGTGAAAATAAAATTAACATTAATACAGTGACCGGCAAAGAGTTTTCATTAAATGGGAAAAATTTTTGTAATTGAGATATCCGAAAATTTCTTTTGGCAAATGAATTTAGCATTTAGCATTTAGAATGCCAAAAAAAATCACTTTGACAAATGTCATGTGAGCACTGTCATGGCGGCAAATTTATAAAATATTCCTTAAATGTGTAAAAAGTGAGGTTAGATGACAAGATATTGAAAAATGCCTAAGAGAAAAGTTGTTCAGATATCAGTTTTCCGTTTTCGGCATTTTTCCGGAAATATTGAGAAAACAAAATTTTTGCGTTTGATTTGCATAAAACCCAATAAAACCAACAAATGAACTTGACAATATTGTAATTTTGATTTATTAGTCTACTAATGGACGGTAAAGAACAAAAAACATTGTTTTTTTAGGACGGACTTTGTTGCAAACTCTTTGCCGGTCACTGTATAACAAAAACCATGACAGTTTTAAACACGAAGAACACTCGTAAATATCCTTAACGAAATACCAATAGAAACAATGTAAATATTTTTAAAAATCATACATTGAACAAAATAGAAAATGAAAACAAAATGATAAATGATAATGATAATTTATGAACAGCAATAATATAAAACGATAACTTAGAAAGAAGACAACAAACATCAAACACTGAAAGAGTTAAAAAAGGAATTGTTTTGTTGGTGGAAACCCAATATTACCCAATACTTTGCAATATTTGATTTTCAAAACTATGTTGTTACTAATTGTTACTTATTGACGAATAATTTTCTTAGAAACGTCTTTTTCTGTTGATCATGATATATCGTCGTTACAGTTATATGTTGGCATTGCTTAGTATGATATATTATCTTCGGTGTCTGCTTAATTCAATGTTTCAATATTAATCAATGATCAATAGAAATATCTCTTAAAGATATGTGAAATATGTTGACAATAAACAAAAGTGACGTATCTACTTTTATTCTATCGATGCACTACGTACATTAAAGTTGCATTTACTCCTTAGACAAAAACGGTGATATAGACAAAACACTTATATTTGTGGATACTGAGCAATATCGCTCTTACAATGTTGGAAACTCCAATATTAAATTAATTACGTCCTAATATAAAAATACAATATTGCTTTACAATTTACTTTCCAAATATTTGGTTAATATTTGTTTAAAATTGCATTTATTTTATTTATTGCATAATATTGATATTTTATGATAAAATCAAATTAACTCAATATTATTTTACAATATTCAAAAGATACTTGCACATTTTCTTGGAACCATATTAGAATAAAATAGTGAATTTTCATTGCAAATCTATTTTGACACTAGTAATTTTGTACTATTTATACATTATTAGTTTTGTTAGAAACGTCTTCTTTACATCCGCTACTATCAGTCGTTGTAGGGAGATTATATCTGACGGTGTAATCACAAATAAACATAGACCCGTTTTACAAAAAATTAGTTGCAATTAAAATATTAAATCATGTTCATTTGATGTTGATCAATGTACCGTACATATCAGTTAATTCACGTAAATGTAATTCCAAATTAATTAACTGTATTGTACAATATTACTATTGCAAAATTGAGGAAATATTGGAATGCAATATTAAGCTATTCTTGTCCTAATATTAAAAATACAAGATTGGCTTACAATCGCTTAAAATATTGCGATCTTTTATAATTGTGTAATATTGGTATTGAAGGTCGATGTTAACCCAATAGTGTAATGTGAATATTTTGCAATATTGAAATGAACTATTATGTTATAATTTCGGAATATTGGATTTATATTGCAAAACTATATTGGTACAAGGTAATATTTTTGACCTCTTTCTTTACCGGATTATCTGATAAAAGATCTTTAATGAAATTAATGTTTTACTATCAGTTAAAGAATTATCAAAATTTTGATTAAAACTTCAAAATTTGAAGAATAAATAACAATGTCGGTACTCTCGTGAGAAAAAGCAAATTTTACATGAGAGACAAATAATGTTATCAAGAATGAATTGAGTTAAATTTATTAAATCCTTCAAAATTGTGCAGTTACAGATAATTATCCTTGTTAGGATTCCTTCAGGTGGAGGGATGAAATCAAAGACCACTATCCTGGTTTCAATTTGCCGACGTTTCGGCCGGCAAAGCAAATGAAACTAATGTGCATCAACATCAACGGCGAAGTAATTTTTAATAGGACACCAATATTTTCTTTTTTTCTGGGAAGTTTTCCAAAAAATAATCAAATACCATAACGCATCAGAGCGTTACATAAAACCAATATTTTATTTTCAATATTAGGGCTAGATTACTTTAACATTGTCATTTATAACATTAAGCAATATTTGCTCAATATTGTAATGAGTTTTAGTAATTTCAAATTACATTTACGTTTATTAACCGTTATTTACTTTACATTGATGAATATCAAATTAACCCTTATTATAATTTTAATTATAACCAAATTTATGATCATATATAAAATTTTAATTAAGGTTAATTCTATAGTTTCAATGTAACGTTAACAACGCGATTAATTTAATTCTATATAAGGTTTTTTAATGAACTCTGTATTTTTAGACGCTTTAATTCGAGGATTAATATTCATCGCAATAATTCTAGTATACACTTACTTATATTTATTATTACTCGTACTTGTATTGATACAATAATGCATTTATTATATTGACTATATTCTACCTATATTACTTGTATAATATTTGACAAATTCTACTGCTGCAATATTGGGATGATTTATATTATGTCAATATTTAAAATGTATTGGTTACTGTTCTCTAAACATTGGTCAATATTGGTTCGTTCAGCGTAATATTGGTATTTAGATTTTCAGTATGGTACATATTTAGAATATTGTATCTGTATTTGTCAAATGATATTGGCAATAAGAACAATGAAAAATAATATGAAAAGTATTTTTATAACAAATTCGAATATAATTAATACCACAAAAAATAATCTAGACAATGAGGGAGGATTCGTATAGCTTGTCAAGTATTAGCTTACAAAAAGTATTATTGAAATTAAACTTTATGTTAAAGTTAATTTTACCTTCATCAATGTAATGTAAATAGCAATTAATAATCATTAATTTTATTGGCATATCGCTTTCTGTAAGGTGGCATAAGACCCGTGAATCAATTTCATTTACCTATTTTTATTAAACCCTAAATTGTTTTTTGAATGTTGAACCTATTTTGCCACAATAATTTGTGGTATTGCTTAAAACTTGATTGTACCAATATTACTACTACAATGTTAGGTTAAAACATTATTTAAAACCGATGTATAGACAAAAACGTATTATTTGGGGTTACATATAGGTACTAATTTAAAAATTAAAATGCAATCGAAAATTTAAGATTTATAACGACTTTAATTGTAATACTTACTTAGTTTTAATAAATCCTTTTTGTTTTCCGAAAATAATTAAATAATACAGTGATGTCGGGAACTGGGGTTTAGTCAGGAAGAATTTTGATTGGTTCTTCGAAATCTGGTAATTCGCGATGTGCCCATCCAACGAATTGGAATATAATGTCAAAATAATAATTTGGAGGAGGTGCTAGTTGTAGGTAAACCATATCTGACGTTAAGTAAACTTCCATTCGAAATTATGCTTTCTTTAAATCTGACCTAATTAAGACGTTTTAATTTAAGAATAAAGGCGTATACTTATATTTGTGACATACATACTATCCAATATTGAATTCCATTTATCAATATTGCTATTGCGATATGGGACAAATATAGGGAACTCGAATATTAAATTAATTATATCCTAATATAAAAATGCAATATTGATCTACAATCTACCCTCCAATTTTCCAATTTTTATTGCAAAACTATTTTGACACTAGATATTCCGACTATTTATACTTTAGTAGTCTTGTTAGAAACGCCTTCTTTCCATCCGCCACTACTATACAAATTAGTACAATATTCTTTTACAATTGCTTAATATTGGAACTGAATTGAAGGTCGATAATGAGCCAATATTGTAATTAATATTTTTCAATATTGAAATCAATAGTATTATAATGAAATGTTGGACTTATATTGTAAAACCAATTAAATATCGTGAAGCTTCTCAAGATTTTGTAGTTTTTTCATGGTAAACCGTTTTACATACATAAACACATTGTGAATGAAGATATTGCTGGTATTCTGAAGAATGAATAATAATGTTGTTGTTTTCGTGAGAAAAACAAATTTTACATGAGACACAAATAATGCTTACTTACTTACTTATCTTCTAAATTTTGTAAAATATGTAATCCTCCTTCGATAATAATCTGGAACGTGGACAGTTTGAGGTTATGTTTTGTATAGGTACTAATTTTTATTAAAGTTTAATAGAAAAGTTAAGCCACAATTGCCTCAATTATAAATATCCCACTCTCTTACTTTGATACATCAACGGGAAGTAATTTTAACAAGATACCAATATTTATTTTTATAATTATACTACAATCTAATGCATCGGCGTTACACAATTATAACGATAAAAAATTGAGGCAAACATTTTATGAGCAGTTACACTGAGTTTATATCTGAGAACTAATTCATATCGAGATAACCAATATTGTATTTTCAGTATAAATAATAAATAAATAAATATGCTTTACTTACAAACACAAAACTGCAGTGTATGTATATTACACATAAATTCATCAATATCATAAGGGCATAAATGAATTTAAATTTTTTAATACATCTCTTGGAACTTTTTGTTATATTTTTGCGATTACATTGGGATTCACTCTTGGCGCACGTATTGCTATTCTTAACATTCCAAGAACAATATTTGCTCAATATCACATTAGTAATATTGTTCAAGACACTACAATTAGTTTACGTGTATTAAGTGCTAGTTAGTTTACGTTTATGAAATATCAAATTCACCTTAATTAAAATTTTAATTGCAACCAAATTTTTTATCATACATAAAATTTTAATTAAAGTTAATTCCATAGTTATCAATGTAAGGTTAATAACGCTATTGATTTAATTCGATATTACGGTTTCTATGATCTGATGTCGTTAAGGCGCTTAATTCAATAATTAATATGCCAATAATTATAGTATACTTTTGGATATATTTATTGTTGTTCAATATCGTACTTGTAATTGATACATAATATATTGTAACTTACATTACTTTCACAATATTTGACAAATATTGCTACTGCAGTATTGGAAACGTATATATTATGTCAATATTGAAAATGCAATATTGGTACAGCTCTCAAAATAAATTATTATAAATTATATTATTATCTATTTAAGGCCGATATTGGCCTACAATACATTAATATTGGCTTTATATTGCAAAACTATATCGAATGAACATGGAAATGGAAAATAGTATTTTGCAACTAATAATTCTAACATTATTAAATTCATAGATTTTTTGGGAGGTTGTAGAGAAATATTAGACTTGAGGGTGAATAGAACATCAAGTATTAGCAAGTGTTAGTGGTGGAAAGTTGTCATGTACTACATTGATCAAATACAAAATAATTTGTAGAACATTGTGAAAAAGCTCACGCGTTATAACGCTACATATAGAATTCCTGCTAACCAAAATAACTAATAACCAGTGATAAGTGCAGAATCACGAACGGTACCTACATACACGTGTTTCGCTTGATTGAGGCTAATCAATGTAGGTTAGTTCGAACGCAAGTCTACAAAAAATAATTGAAACTCTTTAAGTATTTCTAGTTATTTCTGTAGTCTTTCGTTCGACCTACTCCACAATCATGAACCTCAATAAAGCAAAGTGCGTGTATGTAGGTGCAGTTCATGATTCTGTAATTCTCATAGACTACTGATTATTGTGGTTGTAAGGACTTCGATGTGTTCCGTTAACAATACACATAGCTAATTCGCAAAGTTGTTATATTCACAGCCGAAATACAAAGATAAGGACAAGAACATGTCCGAAGTCTAAAATGAAGGTGGACACAATGTTAGGCACGGAATTAAAAAATGATCTGGAAAATTACTTAGTCAGAACAAGCAAAGTAGGACATCCAGAAACCAGATAACGTAAAAGTAGATGGAAAAGAGTGGCGCCAAATAGCCATAGGAAGGGTTGCCTGGAAAATTAAAGGGGAGGACTACATTCAGCGTTTTCTGTAAATTGGTCTCTTTAATTCTGGTGCTTGCGGTTGAGGTCAATTTATGAACACTGGCATAAGACGGTTTTGTTCATTTAACTTATAAACTTGACTAGTATTGGCCTATTTTGCACCTATTTACCATGACATTATATTATTGCCAATATTACTACTGCAATATTGAATACTCTTGTCACTTTAAACCAATATTGACGATACCTTATTGGTTTACAACCTAATCTTAATACATACAATGTGGCACATATAGATTAGCAATACTGACCCAATAGAAAAATATCGGTTTAATATTTATTCGGTAGCAAAATTTTTGCTACGATTTTTGTTAATAAACAGTAGTTCAAATTTAATTTATTTTAAAGGATGTATTGTTGTTCAATTTTTAATTTAAAAATTACAAAATACAAACTTTCAGTTACAATGTAAAATAATTTTTAGCTTAAATTACTACAGGATCGTAAATTATTGCTTTACAAGACAAATGTTATCAATTTTTCGCTAAATATTAAAATTTAGTTTAACGACCTAATGTATGTGACATCCCAAAATAAAATTCGCAAAAAAAAAACGTTTAAGGCGGTTAATTAGTATTTTGGAACCATTTTTTGTCGAAATAATGTTAGCAAAAAAAATGATAATGGGAAGAATTTTCTTTAATAAATTTCAACCATCTCGGTTTTATTTTCATATTGTTATAGCCGCCAGCAGTCTTCCTAAATTAAATTTAGTAAAATATTCAAAGGAAGTATTTCATAAAGAAAATATTAGGAAGTTGCGATCATTAATTTAATTTAAAAGTTTTTAGTTTAAAATTTATTTGTTTCTGTCTGCGTGAGTCTAAAGGAAGATAAAAATCGCGGGAGAGATGATGGTTTCGTTCATCTTAAGAGTTATGCAAGCAACAATATTGTTTTACTGTAGGAAATAATAACAACTCAAACAAGAATGCTATTACGAGAGTAAGACATAAATGTAGCTTATGGAATCTTTTTGTCTCTATAGACAATCGCTACAATTCATATGTTATTGATCTTATGAGAGAACCTCTGGGGTACAATTCAGCGAGCTTACAGTGAAGAAAATATTACAGCAATGCGAGTTTTTCATGCACATATATGTTGTAATAACCATAAAATACGCATTGCTATAAAAGTCGCCCTTTGTTATGGGTCCTTCTTCGTCCCGCGAGTTTGAACAAACATTTCTGTTTTATCTCGTCCTCGTTTTATATTAAACCAACAATTAGATTTTGTAAAGTTTGTTTGAATTCCCGTATTTAAATATTCATTTTTCAACAAATTTACATACATATGGGACCCAACGATATTCTGCATTTGCTTTACATTTTAAATTTTGCCGTAATCATATTCTGAATTAAATCAGTTCATTTTAAAACTGCTGGAAAAGTAGATTCAATACCAACTTTGATAATAAGATTGAAAAGTTCTCTTTCAACTCTGTGTATAACAACTTAAGTGATTTACATTTTCTTTTGTACAACTTTTGATAGTTTTTGTTGATTTGAATATTTTGCTAATAAGATTTTAAGTTTCACACTTTTTTTCATTTTCGAGAAGAAATGCAAATATTTTGCATTATCTAATTTTTGTTCGTTCTTTTGTACAAGAACAACTTTGCTGCAGGTTCATAAGGAGAAATTTTCTTTGATTGAAGCTAATTAATTAGTTAAAACTTTTTTTATTCTTGTATTTTTGTCTAGATGATTTTGTTATTTTTTCAATTTCAATTCATTATTATTTATTTAAGGAGTAATAAATGAGCTTAAAGAAAAGTTTCTACGTTAGGGAAGCTAAAAGTTGTCAAACTATTACCAGAATCAAAACTATAGATCTCTGGCTAAAAATATCCAACCGATTCCTTAAATTAGTAGCGTTAAGAAATCCGAAAATATCGATCATTAGAAATATTAGTAAATTACACTCCATCTTTTATCAATTGGGGAAGCAATTACATTAAAAATATTGTTTTAATGTAATTCATTTGAAAAAGTTGTTTTAATAAAATTGCTGCTTACAAAATAATAATTGTCTTTAATCGCTACATACTTTATTTTAAACTGATACGAACTAGTTAGCTATAATTTTTTTGTTTAGTATCTATAATCAACTAGAATCTTATAATTAATTTCTTCCATTATAAATAATTTTGATGAGCACAATAAAGTAAAATAAAATGAAGAAAATAACAGTTAAAATTATACTCTAAACAAAATTCGTTTTAAAATTAGCTTTGAATGTAATTTATCATAAAAAAGCAACAAAAAGCCGTTTTTGTTTTAAACGACAAAAATAGAAGCTTTCATAAAATAAACAAGAGATAAAATTAATGAGAGCACAAACAAAAATGGAATCCTTTATTTTTGTGATTTTTATTACACTAAAAATACATATACGACAAAAAATAAATTAAACTAATTTGTTAAAAGAAATTGTATTTCATGTATATGTCAATTTTCTTTTGGAAAACCTTTTCGTAAGTCGATAAACGAATCTCATTTGAAGTGGATGAAAGACTACATTGTCAATTTGTTGCCTTGAACAAAATTTGGGGTTGGTTTAAAAATAAACACGCAACAGTTTATAGATCTCGTTTAAAAAAAAAGGTGGGAAAAGAGAACACGAATTTTTGATCTCATTTATGCTTCTTCGTTTTCGTATTAGAATGATTGTGTGGGATTTGCCCCAGTAATCAAGTATACATACACTAATGGTGGCATCGTACCCGAGGGATTGTTTAACATGATGTGGCGGCGCGTGTTGTGCGGTAATATCAGCAGTTGGGTTTTGAAAGGGTGTGAGAAGGCTTGCGCGTCTCTGGACCGCTGGCTGACCCACACGACACTACACTAATTCAACCACCTGTAGATTCACAGCTGATGATGCACTTACGCTAAAACCGACCCTTACTATACCCTATCAAACCCGCATTACCTACAACCCTTAAATTTATCGATATGACTTTCAACAATTGTCTGCTCGAATAGTTCGCGTTTTTACGTTCGATTTAAATTTTTATTATTGTGGAATCAAAAATTTTTGCCCCCTCAAAACATCAACAATTACAACAATTTTCTAACTTAAACTTTAGTTATTGATCACTTTGCAAATTGAACACGCACAATTTAACAGTAGTTATTTTAGCGAATGGTTTAGGGTTAAAATAGATTTTAAAATAAGAAATTCAAGTAGGTAATTACCCTTTGTTTTTTTTTACTTTTCTCGACGAATTATAATTTATCAATTGAAACAAAAGTTCTGTGATAATAATTTCCAATGATATAAAAAGATGCAATAATTTGGTTTTTTTACTTTTCAATTTGATGTCTTAAAATGTAACAGTATACAGGGTGTGACCGATATGATACAAGCTTCATGTAATGATGTAGATCATATTTGCACTAGAAATATATGGTTTGTGGGTTTCTTTTTCTAAAGTTTTTCAAAAATCTAATGTTATTGATTTTGTTTACAGTAAACAACACCTATTAATCGTAGTGAGAGTGAACTACAATATGAGTTCATTCCTAGAGGACGTAACTAGGAAGTATCCAATTTCCATTTACGGACGATTGTGCTGCTGCAGAAACAGCAATTGGGAACCTCAATCTGAAACGATGTTATCGAGTTAGTTTAATATGTCTGGGACAAATTGCAATTGCTTCTAATAAACGGAGCTTATACTACATGTATAAAATATGGTAAATAAAGGGACCCAGTGTCTTTAACTAATGTTTATTGTTGACCTTGGCTAGTATTTCCGTATTCTCTTGACTTATATTTTTGTCAATCCCTTTGTTATGTTTTTTGAGACTTATTTACCTACTCGCAAACAAAAATTGTGGATTGGAAAATGCATATGTGTACACACTACACAAGTAGTATTTATACAAGGTGGCTCACCGAAAACGAAACAGACCGGTTTTGGAACTATCTTACAAATTGCTGAGTGGACTAACACTCATACGTAAGGTGCTTATCAAACTTAATACTCGGGCCAAGGAAAGGAGGATTTGTGATACTTTGATAGTGTATGTAATTTAAAAAGTAATTTATTGGTTAGAAATAATAATTAATTGTTGATTTAGGGAATCACGGTCAAGTAGGTGCATGGTTTGCAAAAAAAACATGACAGAAAATTTTGACATAACCTGTCGGGAAGTTGACACATTGAAATTCCTGCATCAACAATGTTAGGAGAGTCCAAATTATTGCATTTTACTGTGGTAATGATAGTAGTGCCAATAGGGCCGACCAACTTTTTAACCAGGAGCATCCAGACAGAAAATTAAATTGCAAGTATGTATTGGAGAAAATTTTGGGAGACTGACTATGTGCGAAACAAAGAGCGAATTAAATGTGAAGGTTGATAGTACTTAAGGTTATCTTCTTAAATAAATTGAAGGTACACCATCATAACAAATAATTTTTTGAGGATGATGTACCTTCAATTTATTTAAAAAGCGAATTATTGCAAACCCAGATAGAAATGAAACTGTGGAAGTGGGGGTCTTGGGGCATACTACTAGGTTCCCCATTAAGTACTGGCAGTTAGCTTCTGTGTCCGACATAAATTGGGCAAGCATTGAAAGGATTTTGAGACAACATCGTTTTCATCCCTACAAAATCCAATTGATACATGAACTTAACGAAGACAATTTTGACCGTCGTCTACAATTTTGTGAAGGAATGAGTTGTAACGGTTGTAGTTCACAAATAATAAAAGAAAGCGACGGCTCTAGCGGTACAACCTAGAGAGAAACGTAAGACAATTTGGCTCGATGTAGCGCACTAAATTCGTGGAGGATCCAGTATTTGTAGTAGTTAGCACAGCAGTGTCCGACTTAGTCGGTGAGTTGGGGAGGTCCTTGAGGAACTGTAAAGAAATAGACTGCTGCTTAACAAGGCGCCACCTGCTGGTTCATAGAAAGAAATAAAACCGACCAACAGGAGTTCAAGTGTGTTATACTAAAGGTCTAATACGCTAAAACGAACACAAATCAGAGAGACAAATAGACAATTCAATATAGCAAATAAAACTTAAAGTACTAGGAGAATGTGACAGAAATAAGAGAGACTATCGCATATGACTATGTTCCCCAAATTAAAGTTAGCGTTCCAATTGAGGATTGGTTACTAAGAAAACTCGACGTACACACATCACTTACACACGGTGACTTAAAACTAACTTAAACTCGTAATAACACGGTAAGTAGCTCCCCCAACCCAAAAGGCCTTTTGATCTAGCTTCAACCACTTTATGTAAAGCGCTCAAGCTCTTATGGAGCCGGTTAAAAACAAAACCGAACGGTGGTGGAGTCTACCCCGAATAAAAAGTTACTTAAATGCTAGAGATTCAAACCGTTTAATGTCACATGTACGTGAGCTTCATACGCATTAATAGTGAATAGGTTAATTAAACATTAAAACTTAGCTGTATTCTGTAGTATGCAGTTCCGATAATGAAAGTTCTTGCTAGCGACAGTATTTGACAGCTCCAGAAGGTAGGTAGCCCCAGGATTTTTTTGTAGTTTGTAGTGAAGAACGGACGGCAAATATGTTCTCTCGAAGTAGCAATTATGCAGCATAAACGACCCTGTAGCCTGTAGAGTTTATCGGCTGTTAGCAGCTTAATTGAATGCGAAACCGTGATAGTCGTTAAGTTATGTACCGAAGGGTTCTTAAATAGCCATTCCAGCACCCCCAGGAATTATCCATGTGTAAGACACGATGATAATATGAGGTCAACGCACGTGCTAAAGCATACGTCGTAATTAGAAGTAACACAACCACGAGACAAAAAAAGAAATGGAAAAGAAGTACTTACGGCGAATGCGGTCGGATTTCAATTTAAACACCAATTCGACTTGGAATTATTGAAGCACACATTAATAATTTATGTGTAAAATTAAAAACACCCAAAAAACAAAAAAAAAAAAAAAAAAAAAAATTTCCCCTCTTCTTCTTCTTTACTTTATAATTAAAAATTTCTTTTCTTCAAAATAAAAAAAAAAACGTTAAAAAAAATTTAATTATTAAAGAGCTCCAAAATACACTCGTTAATAGAAACTCTCCAAAATTTTTTATTTTTTTTAAAAAACCCAAAGCAGAGTCAACCGGCAATTGTCAAGTGTAATCTTTAATATTTACTTTTCCGATGAATTATCTTTTTTCTCAACGATTTGGTGAATCGCTTTAATTGTCGATATTGGTCGGATTTATACTCCCGCATTTTTCACCAAGCCCACACGCAACGTTCGGAGAAACGTTTGGACAGGTATTTACAATATTATTTGACTATTTTTCTTCTCGGGAAATTTGAATGTGGACATGTATTTGGAATTACTCCAAACTCAGATAGAGCCAGCCGTAACTGATATGATTTAAAATAATGAGCAGTATATGGAAGATCTGTTTGTAGTTCAACAAGATAGAGCTTCTCCTATGCCCTATCCGTCGGCCAGTATTTAAACCAAATGTTTCTCAACGCTTGGATTGGAAGAAGAGGTTTTTTTGACTAGCCTGCAAGTTCTCCAAATTTGTCCCCATTGGATTTTTTTGTAGAGGAATCTAAAAACCTAGGTGTATAAAACTCGCCCTGCTTCGTTTAATGATTTACCACACAATAACCCCGGAAATGTTCCATAATGTTAGAGAGCGTTTTTGAACAAAATCTTTATTTTCGTATGGAGAACGATGGTGGTGGTTTCGTACATTTGTTAAAAAATCTGCAATCGATTCTGTTATTTTTAAGTTTTAAAAACCAAGAAAGTTGTTCCTCAAATTAACATAAATTTGAATGAAAACAATCATAAATAATAGTGTTAGGTACCGCTCGACCATCTCGCCAGTAGATCTTATTGAAATTTCATGATAAATTGCACTAAATTGATTAAAATAGGCGAGGTTCCCTTCTTTAAGAATAAAATCGGTGTTGTTTCAAAATACTTTAGATGCTTCTTCGAATTATGCCGATCTAGTGCAATATGTTTCAGGACCTCTACTTCTGCAGCTTCATTTCTAACTGGGGTTGCAATAGTTTGCTTTTTATTTTGCAGGGAGTTTCTGTAGGCACTGCTACCGTTACCAAAGTAAAGTGCAACAATTTGATTTCCTCAGCGATTGAATAAACTATTTTGATGCAGCGAACAAGGCAGGGATGTGAAAGTGTCAGCTTCCCGACGGCTGATATTTATTTTGTTAAAAGTTTCTGTTATGTTTTTGCAAACCATGAAGCGAATCCTCCTTTCTTAAGTTTGATTAACATAAAATGTCTGTGATTACCAAGAATCATACAAAATCTTAGGTATAAGATGTCACTTTACCCCCATCCCAATTGTCATATTTGAGAAGAGCATCTACAGAGAAATTTCTTCAATACGAATGGTTCACTTCAAACTTAATTGATCTTACCAACTAGTTCAGCATTTTTTGCATTTTTTATTGTTTTTAAGTAAAATGAGGTCCTTGGGCCACCTTAGGCCTCCTTCCCGGAATAACATATATTTCGTTGGTCAGAGAATTACAATACCTGTCATATGAGATGCCACCTGATCCGCCCTGTAAATTAAAATTTTTGTGACGGGGGCTGCGAGGCACTCTGTTTATGTCAGGGCAAATTTTATCGATAGATAGATAGCTTCAAAAAAACGGTCTGTTTCGCTTTCGGTGGGCCACTATGTATATTTACTATTCAATTTAACCGCAACTTATTAAAAAATTTGAAGTTTCACCACTACCTCGCTTGATTCACTTCTACGTTGACTTCACTCAATCCACTTCTAGTCCTAAATTTGTCTAGTTTTTTGTGACAACGAATATTACTCAGATCTTCGACTACTGAAGGGCAACTCTTCCTTTGACAAAGTTTTTGCCTTGTATGAATAAATTTAAAATTATATTGTGCTGCTCCTGAAGTACTTTCTTATCCCGCGATACTTTTGTTTTGTGTTCATAAATCTACTTTATCTTCTAGAAAGACTACACATGCTAAAAAGAATTTTTCTCATCTATCAAGATGGATCATGGCAGAGGTACGCAACGGAAACAATTGTTTTATGTGCAAAATCTTTCAACGCCTCCCGAAGTGTATTTCACAATCGCAACAATTACGACCTAACCTTTTTCTTCTATCTCTATTACTACAACTAGGAAAAAGACTAGAACAAAATGGTGGACGCTGAAATCTACAAACATCCACCTAATTAACGCTCTGCTCGATTATTAGAACCTAATCTAGCCTTTTTTCATCCTGCTTTTTCTCGAAATAAACCGAGTACTCGTACAACCTGCTTATTCTTCTACTAACAATACTCTTCATACAATTTATGTGATTTGTTGGAACTGTAACGGTCAAGGTCGCTGATCGCGCGATTGCCCTCGTTTACAGGTGCTCCACTGTTATGTTTGTGCTGTTATGTTTTGTGCTTAAAACTAACTGTTCTTAGTGTTCAGCGAAACTTTAAAAATTCGACGGATTGTTAAATCGAGCGATTGACTCTCAGTTTTTCCAATCTCGGCCAATAACTTTTCTAGTCTAGCATATAAACAAAAAAATCTCTTGGATTTTGTATTCGCTAGTTACGATGTGATGAACGCCCTTATTTAAATGTCACCATTTTTGGTCACCGCTTTAAAAGTCAATAAGATTCCGGAGCTTATTGCGTTTTGCCGTGGGTCCAGGTTTGAAAGTGTTAAGCTCTGTTAAAACAGTTGTTTTTTTTTTTTCTTTAGAATAAAACTATTACTGTTTCTTTTTCAACTCCTGATAGTAGGCATCAATGAAATGTGTTCCTAATTTTTGCTCAGGTTCTTGGACTTCTCTACTCACTTAGACACTATTACTCTGAATGAGTTTAACTCGCTTTCTAATCTAACTAGTAACGAATTTTCTCAATAACTAACTGACAGCAGTGTCCCCATCTCATTAAAATTGAAATAATTTGTAGAAACCGAATAAAACAGTAACCATGATAATTGCAGAGTTACGAACGACACTTACTTACATGTGTTTCGCCTTGTTTGAGGCTTATCAGTGTAGAGTAGCTCGAACCCAAAATCACTGGAAATAGTTACATCGTGCGATCGCTTCATAAGTAAGTGACGCGATGAACTCATAAACAGTTACATGCTACAGATTTCTCAAAAGTATTTTTTAAATTTATTGAATCTTCTCAACTGAAGACCATAATCGATAATCATTTTTCTTCTCAAGCAATGACATTATTGGATGAAACATCGTATTCGTACTAATACGAAACTTATCAAACAATATTACTACCCTTTGTCTCCATAGTTGCTTTTGATAGTGTATAAAGAATTGGATCGTGTGCTGCATCTCAGTGTCGTAGAACCTTACAACTCCTAGGGGTCAAACTCGATCATTTTAGTTAAAAAAATGATCTCACCGATTCTGCGTGGATTTTCGAAAAGTCAATACTGTAAATGTTAACACGCATATCCAAAAGCATACTTTACTATTTTGGACCCTCTACGAGATGCAGTTGTTTTTACCTATTCTGGATATTCGTTTTGCGTATTGGCAAATATCTCATTTATTCTGAGGGAGACCGACAACTTTTACCTGGTCGTATGTTATTTTAATTCACAAGAATATCTTTTGGCTTCTATAATGGGCTGGCAACGTTTCAACGGTTAACTGATCGCTTTCTGGGTCCAAAATCGGAGACCTTCTGTTTCGTCTATACTATGGACGACATAATAATATATACTTCTACCATTACTAATCATCTTCTGTTCTGAGTTGGTTACGTTCTGCAGACCTTACTTTGAGACAGGATAAATAACACTTCTGTCTTTCGCAATTAATCAAAATGGATTACTGGTGGACTATGATGATAAGGATCGGGTATTCTTCATATTCCTGACTAGTTGGTATAAGCGATTCATACTTAAAATTTTCTCGGTTATTCTTTCTGTTACTGCGCTTATATAACTCGAAGTGTTTGCACCTATCATGACTAATTCCCGTTTTTTCGCTACCATTCGTTATACAGATGATGCATCTGATTTTGGATTAGGAACTGTTTTAAGCTAATTTTCATGAGATGGGGAAAGTGTAATAAGTTACATCAGCTGCTTACTAAAGAAAAGTGAATGACATTACTTTGTGACGAAGAAAGAATGTCTAGCAGTCTAATGGCCTATTGAAAAATTTCGAGCTTAGGTTGAAGGGACCAAGTTCACAGGCATAACCGACCTTACTTATTGCTTTGGCTTAACCAACTTCAGATTCCCTCGGGTCGATTGGCTATATGGTTTATCAGGTTACCGCGCAATTTACAATTATTTATCGTAAAGGTAAAGATAACGTAGCTGCCGATCGTTCTGAACTGTTCTTAATACAATTGACCAACTTGGCCAACCGATGAAATCCTAGAATTTTTTCAAAGTAGGCTATTTCAGACGATCTAATCAAACTTTTTCTTTCTCTCAAATTCTTTCAGTACTAGTACCTACTGCTAGACATTGCGATTGAAAACATTAGGACATATTCGTCAACATTACTAATGACTGCATATGAGATTAAAGGTCGTGGAATATATTCACCATTGCTCTACATCGGCTGTTCATAACGTTGAACAACAAAAAGCTTTCGGTTTTCTACATCCTAGTGCTAAACTTGCGTAACCGTGGCAGATACTGCCATTTCTTCTACATTCTGGTGGTGGTTTACTAAAATTTTGCTTTTTGTCGTTATGTTCAGGTACTACTGCAAAGATAACATCTTTCTCGTCTTTGGGGAACCAGAATATATTATCATCTCCGATGGCGTACAGTTTCGTAGCTGATATTTTTCTAATTTTGGTTCTACTATTATTTTGTACACTGCGCGTTATTATTCTCAGGCCAACCCTGCCACAAGGGTGAACCGCGTATGGAAAACTATGCCCGTTGCATATGTACGTGGGACATAAATTGGTAAAAAACTGGTTGTACATACAAATACTTGACAAGTTAAAGAAAGTTCACGTTAAAATACACCTACAGTATAATTTAGGTCCCTGAGTAGTAAGGTACAATAAAGGAGATTTCATATGGAAAGGGAACTGTAGTGTATGGGGTGTTTCTAAGTATATTAATTCTAAACTGACACCAAAATTTGTAGGTTATATCTCCTTAGACTTACGAATTAGAAAGTTTAATTGAGGATTTTCTTGGAATTTATGATGCGAAAGATCTTGAACTTGGTATGGGAGCCAATCGAGATAATACTAGGGATTTTAATAATCCTGTTTCTACCCTATTTGTTACTCAGAATATTTCTGTGGAGGGGTTTACCGTTTACTACTTATTCCTAATTTGTAACACATTAATAACGTTTATTCTTTCTTTTTTTAAGTTAAGTTTTGAGCTTCGTGTTTTAGAGGTGCTGGTTTATAGCTGCACACAATTTTTGTGCTGGGGTTCGGAACCTAATCACGTTAATTTATTTAATACAGTTTTTGGGTAAGTTTATTTTAATGTATGTTTTACTCAGAAATTGGACATCAACTCTTGATCTCTATCGTGAGGTGTTCAACCGTTCAGCCTTTAAATGTACTTCGTGAATCATCTGTACTTTGGTCTACTCTAGACAAAGTACTTTGGTAGGGTCCAGAAAAAAACAAAGGATTACCTCAACCTTAACTAATTAGACTTAGACCGGAGAAGCATGGCTTAACAGAGCATATACGACAGTTCAACTTTTTTTACTTCCAGATATTAATTTTTCGAATACGTCGGTTACTATTCTTGTCATCAGAAACAAAATTTATTTCCCATAATACACATATAAAAATTGCTCTAGGAAATCAATCACGTTTCTGATTTCATCAGTAAATTTCTTTTCCTTGTTAATAGGATTAAATCTTCTTAGTGGACCAATAAGATGCATTTATTATTTATTCTTTTTGACCAAAGGTTGGTTTCAATATGTCTACACTTCATCAGAGTAGCCACAAATGTACTGACATTATTTTTTACATTACAAACACGTTGCGGAATGAGAGAACGGATTTGATAATAAAAGAGATATATAGAGAAACAAAATGTAGAGTAAATACGAATGGAAGCTAAGTATGGTATTTATGAGAATGGGCTAGTAGATGATGTCGTGATCTTCCTTAGGATAGAGGAAGTTATGGGGACGCCAATAAATACGACGAAAAGTTACTTAGGGAAAAGAGAACTTGAGGTACAAGTAAGAAAAAGAAAATAATGGTGTTGAAAAACCAAAAAGGAAGGGGAATGAAGAAAAATATGGGTGGGGAAGGAGATAGATATAAATACGTACGTGCGCTAAAAGGAAATAAAATACCCCAAATGTGAGGTTTGCCAGAAGATGTATTTGGGAAAAACATGGAAAAGAGGAGATGGTTGTTCGAGAGGGAAGTAAAAATTGTGATGATTTACGACAGAAATCTGAGGTGACGAATGGGAAGAGCTAGAAAGGATACAAAACAGATGTTGGAGATGGGGGAGGGGGATTGGTTTGGGGAGAGAAACACCAGGGTACTTAGTAGAAGAAGAAATTAAACTAGAAAAAATAAGAATATAAACAGGAAGGAAAGCGATAAGGTTTGAGGAAAGAATGGGGAATAGGAAGAATAATGAAATTCTGCATAATTGTTCTAGCAATAAGATGGAGATAAAGATACGGATATACAAAAAGAAGCCTGAGTATTAGAGAAGGAAGATACAGTATTTTATCAAATGATGTAATAGTGGAATTAATGCTAAAGTACTTAACAGTTTAGGCCAAGCAATAAAGAAAACGAAACTAAATATTAGAAAAAGATTAAGAGATGCGTAGAACACATTGGGGAAATATAAAACACCTAACAGAAGATTGTGTAGATTTGGAGAGGAGGAGTGTATGAGGAAGATGAAAGAGGTAGGAAAGAGAACAAGATTGTTAGAGTCTGAATGGAAAAGAAAATAATGGTGATAAAAGTAGATTTAAGACATAATTGAATAGAATCCGAAAAGATCGACAATTATTTATTTAGAATTAATTGCTTTGTAATTTTACTTTACATTTTATAAATAAAATGGGGAGTTATGCGACGGTTTCCAAACCGTCCGTATGTAAACAATATATCAAGAAAACCATCCGTCAGATTTTTATGAAACTCTGTAGATGTACCTTACTTATAATTCTGCAGATCTGATTACATTTTGGGCGTAATCTATGTAGCCAAAGGGCCGTTAACCTAACGCAGATTTTCGAATTTTTAAGAATATTTAGAAAATATTCATTTTACACATTTTTGTTTCAAATAAAAGTTGTTTGTAATTTAATTATGCGCAAGTTTTGTTTAAACTATTTGTTGATCCGATAAGTAATTACTGAGATATAACAATCACGTGACACTAATTGTTGTAACAACATCTCTACCAATATCAATTATAAAAAAAAGTTGAGGGAGAAAAGTTGTTGGAAATTCTATTGTCCATTGCGTTTGTTCGAACCATTTTTTCTAAAACACATTTTTATTTTCGCTTTTTGAGTGAGAATTTTCAACTAGTCTTAGGGAACTTGGGTGCGCGATACCTCGTTTTGTCTGATGTACTCTCGTCGGTGGCGTTCTTATAACGGCTTAGCAGTTCATTTGACTATTGTTGGACGATACTGAAATGATTCCTTTGATTTTACAAATTGCTTTGCGGTGCACTTTTTCTTAATAAATGTGAATTTTTTTCCTACAAGGTATCAGATTTTTACTCCACATCTTATAAATAAAATGACAGGTAAACCGTCGTACATATTTTTATAAAACTTTGCATATGAGTTTTTTATAACATAGTGCAGATCAGATTAGATTTTAGGCATAATCTATCAAACCGAAAGGGTCGTTAACCTAGATGGATTTTCGAAATCGTAGAATATTTACAAAAATATTTTGTTCTTTGACGTTTATTACCATCAGGGCCATGTGAAGTTCTACGGTAAACGCTTGTTCATTGTGGTATGAAGAAGAATTAGTATAAAGAAAAAATGAAAATTTTTCATTTGATTTGATTGGAACAAGTTACGTTAAAAGATGGTTTCTAAACCAGTCCGTATGTAAACAAGATATCATCAAAAAACCATCAGTCAGATTTTTACGAATCTTTGTACATGGACTTTACTTATAATTCCCGCAGATCTGATTAGATTTTGGGCGTAATCTATGTAGTTAATAGGGCCGTTAACATAACGCAGATTTTCGAATTTTTAAGAATATTTAGAAAAATTTTCATTTTACACATTTTTGTTTCAAATAAAGTTGTTTGTAATTTAATTATACGCAAGTTTTGTTTAAACTATTTGTTGATCCGATAAGTAATTACTGATATATAACAATCACGTGACACTAATTGTTGTAACAATATCTCTACCAATATCAATTATACAAAAAAAGTTGACGGAGAAAAGTTGTTGGAAATTCTATTGTCCATAGCTTTTGTTTGAACCATTTTTTTCTAAAACACAATTTTATTTTCGCATTTTAAGTTAGAATTTTAAACTAGTCTTAGGGAACTTGGGTGCGCGATACCTCGTTTTGTCTGACGTACTCTCGTCGGTAGCGTTCTTATAACGGCTTAGCAGTTCATTTGACTATTGTTGGACGATACTGAAATGATTCCTTTGATTTTACAAATTGCTTTGCGGTGCACTTTTTTCTAATATGTGAATTTTTTTCCTACAACGTATCAGATTTTTACTCCACATCTTATAAATAAAATGCCAGGAAAACCGTCGTACATATTTTTATAAAACTTTGCATATGAGTTTTTATATCATAGTGCAGATCAGATTAGATTTTAGGCATAATCTATCAAACCGAAAGGGCCGTTAACCTAGATAGATTTTCGAAATCGTAGAATATTTACAAAAATATTTCGTTCTTTGACGTTTATTACCATCAGGGCCATGTGAAGTTCTACGGTAAACGCTTGTTCATTGTGGTATGAAGAAGAATTAGTATAAAGAAAAAATGAAAATTTTTCATTTGATTTGATTGGAACAAGTTATGTTAAAGATTTTTAACTTTTTAATTATCTTAATGTTGTGCAGCGCTTAAAAAATTAAATAATAACTACTAACAGAATTGCAATAAGAAATAGCGATTCGTTTAAATTGTAATGAAAAGAGTAATTCTCTAATTAAACGTCATTAAAATTAATGCTCAATTGTTAAAATCTCTTTTGTAACGCGCGATTAACCTAATTCATCTCTAATTTGTTGTTTTCCCCATAATTATGCAATAAATTGCAAACATTCAATACGAAGAAGCGTGACTAGAAATGCGATTAGCTGTTCATGAACAGAAACAACAAATTCCCCACAAGACATCTTTATTGCTGCGATAACAACAAAACATGCGTCATTCTACCATCTACTTTTTTATCTTTAACAATAAAGACCGTTTCTTAGGCATTGTTTTAATCAATTAAAATGGTTTTTGCGACAATATTTTTGTTTTTTTAAATTGTTCAATGGAAAATTGATATTTATTGTTATCGATAGCTTTAATTGGATTAAAAAATGCACGAGATGCATGCTTTTCAGATTTTTCTGCATTATCTTATTGCAATTATCTACATCTGGACTGATACTTAACATAATTAACGGGATATAATTAGTGTAAGCTGAGGAAGTGTAAGTAATTACAAAATCTGACACACTACTTATTATTCTTTGGGCAACAATAATACTTATACAATGAAATAATAATAGATTTTCTCAAAATCTATGCACTTGAATTGGAACTATGATGAAGTGGAATGAGATTACAAAACAGATATAATGGTTAACATTTAAATTTTACAATAAAAAGTTGAACTGAATTCGAACGAAAACTTGGCAAATATCTGCTTTAACTCTTAATTAATTAGAAAAAAATTATTAGTATATAAGAAAATCATAGTGTTTAAAAATTTTAGGTTATGCATCCATGTTAGATTACTTAATTTTATTTGTAGTTAATGTTTTAGTTTTACTTAATTTACATTTTGCTAATCTTTAATGTAGTGGATTTTGTTTTTATTATTTTTTCTGTACTACCTACAAATTGCATAATTTGGTCCGACATCATATTTCAAAACGGATATTTAGGGTACCAACGTTGCGTCGTCAACACCTTCAAAAAACTTGATCTTTGGTTATTACTTTTTATGTAATTATTGTTTTGATTTTGTTTTTTATATTAAAGAGATTTAAAACTCATATTATTTTGTGAACTTTTGTGATGAAGTGCTAGAAAGTATGTTCAAAATCATGATGGCTGTCTCTCATTTTGAGATGATTATTTACTTCAGTTACAAGAAGAGACGCTAAAGATATTGTCTAAACTGTCCTAGTGAAAGTCTTTACAGATATAAGGTTTAATAGCCAATCTTGAACCTCTATGGGCATATTGTGTTAGAAAAGTGATAATAAGGTCAACCAATGAAAATACACCAAATTATTCTCTTTTTATATTACCCCTATGGATGCAGAATACTGCCACTTTCAATTAGGATAGGAAAGGAATAACAAACGTTTGAAATCTGGAGAACAATAAGATCTACCAAAGAATATTTGGAAAGCTTCAGCATCAGCATTACTAGCAGTTGAAGAGGAAAGATATATGCAACTTACATACTATCCATAGCAACTTGTGGCATGGGGACACTGAAACTAACCGAAAACTAAGAAATGTTGTTAATGAGCAATGATCAGAGAGAGGAAGTTGTCCGAGAGAAGACTATGGAAGATAAGGCCGAAGAAAACAATGTCAGCAATACACAACGAAAATGTTTTTTTGCCAGTTTCCCTCACTGACGAGAAATGATTATCTTGAAGTTAAGAATCAGGATGCTCAAAACTCACTTTGTCTAACAGAAATGACCGCAAACGGGGAAAATCAGAAACTTAATACACTTAAATATTAAATCAGGCCAACTACGATAGATGGTTCTATAACACGAAATGGTAAACTAAAATGAGGCAATACGCATATATGAGAACTTAAGAAGTTGAAGTTCTCTCTACCGATAGACATCTTAGCTATAACAAAACATTAAACAAAAAGTTGGTCTCACAGGAGGATAGATTATAAATTTTAAAATAGTAATAATATTCTTTATTATCATCCAACAGACTAATAAGTCAATCAGGATCAATGTAAACGATAATTCTAAAGGAACTTTATCGATAGCTGTGTAAGCAGATTCAAACGTCGATTCCATTATTATTATTGCCTACTAAGCGTGGGCTTAAAAAAACAATCTCGAATCGCCTGCTATAAATTTGTAAGAGATTGTAAAATTGCCAACAAACACGGAGAATCAATGAACTTTTTGTGACTCTTCACTGGTGAGAGAATTCGAGTGTAAGTTTACAATTCTCCAATTTGGACGGCTATGGACTTACTACCCAAAGGTGAATACATCATCTACGACTAATAAGATAATTGCACCATCGCAATACGTCAGATAGTGATTTGTCGACAAATGTGTAAGCAGATCAAAAGTCAATTCTTCGAGTATTATTGCCAACTACGCGTTGCTTTAGTTTATTTGGACGTGTTATGATAGCACTAGATGGTATTAGATGTCTCATTAACTATCAACGAATTGTTATGGCGATCAACGTGTTAAGGATGCAGTGACTCATTCAGAAGTAGTAGTTGTTTTTGTCGTAATCCATACATCAAAGGATGAGAGTTTATTCAACATTAATTATTTCATTTTGTTTTAATGTTAATACTGCGACAAATTGACTCTTAGGTCCAATGCCTGTTTTAGGTTAACTTTTAAATATTAAAAATGTTCCAAGGCCCCCTACTTTTAATTTGTCATCAGTCACTCAAAACTGTTAATGGTAGACTGATGTAAGAAGGATTCCATACTATGTAACTTTCTTCTCAAAATTAAAAACTGACACCTAATGCGCGTGTGCAACAATAAACTATTTCACGAGAATAGCAGATTAAGCAATCCTCGAGTATTTTGCTAGTAATAAACTCATATAAAATAATCAAGTTCAAACTACATTAAACACATCTGAAAATTGAACAACAAAGTAGTGTTGATAACCAGAAAACACAGAAAACATGCGTTTTGCACAGAATTATACATCGTTCCGATACTAACAAATATGTGGATGAGATGTGCGGTGACAATACATTTTGCACAAAAAATAAAATAAAACTATTAACAGTGAATAGAAAGTTAAGAAAATTTGATTGGAAAAGTGAAAAAAACTATTTTAACAAAGGATAACCTCTAAGACGGATTCAGGTACCTGGTTGCTGAAGACCGCCTCGCATTCCTCTCTTTTTAGCCGTTTTAAGACTGGAATTTAAAGTTAAGAGTCCGTCACCATCCGACGATTTGTAATTGCTGTACTTCACTGCACAATGCAAATTTTAATCGCTGCATGTTTTTAGAAATATACATCAAATTTGCATAATAAATAGTTTCATTGAGGTACAAAAATATAATTGAAAAGCTTCTAGTAGAGCTCTCGTGTAATAAAATATTCCATTTTTGTTTGCATTTCTTGTAAATACTTCAAACAAATTTTATCAAAAACTTTTTTAAAAATTAAAAAATATTTATCAGGAGGGTCGTAAAATAAACCTTTCTCTATCCATTGAAATCTTCTTTGGGTTTATACAACAATGTTTTTTTTTAATTTTATGTAGGTATACATTGGCACCCATGCAATCAGTTTTAGTTTCTACCGGTGATGGACTGGAATTGTGTTTTAGAAAAAATAGTTCAAATAAAAGTTAGTTTCCAATAACTTATTTGTTAAAATGATCGATATTCTTGGATTCTTGATCTCCGTAATTATATACCGGCAGATAGACTAATTTTACAACATGACTTTCTACCATCTGTCTCTTTGCATATACAAAGTATAGTTCAGTGCATATTTGAAAAACGTCCTACGTAATATGACGTTTATAAATTGCTTACGAAAGAAATTTACTGCTTTTATTTACTTTACCCAATGTACCCTTGTTCAGACATTAAAATATGCAACAAAACATTGACGACAATTTATAGACATACGCTTTTAGACTACAAAAACAATTTTTCTTTTTTTTAAACTGACTCTAATTGGTCGGAGAAAGTGAAAAAGAAGGGGTGGAAAAATTTTCGGTTTTGAAACCGTGTTATTTATAAGATATTGAGTTAAAAAAACCGCCATATTGCAAATTGCAAAATCAAAAATCATTACACCTTACTATTAAGGGCTAATTAGATTCTAATTAAATGCTCTATTGTCAAATTTAGCACTCGATATATTCTTGATTAAATGTGTGGCGGTTTCAGCTTGGAATCGACCTGAATTTTGGGAAATTGTGTATGCAACTATTAAATGCTAATTAGATGCGAATTAAAAGTTCGATGTTTTGTTGGGAAAATGCTTGAGATCAAAATGGTACCGCCACGCTTAGAAACTAA
Source organism: Abscondita cerata (assembly GCA_030710515.1). NCBI lineage: Eukaryota > Metazoa > Arthropoda > Insecta > Coleoptera > Lampyridae > Abscondita > Abscondita cerata. Next base: position 39,847 of record JALBCR010004773.1, on the reverse strand, counting down.
GAAGGGCCATTAATTTGGAAAAGTATTTACGCAATAAATAAGGGCTAATTAGATGCTAATTAAATGTTATGATGTCGAATTAAGCACTCGCTTCCAGCTTGAGATCAAGCTTCAACCGTAAAAAACGGAAGTAGGAACAACGACACAACAAACCATAGGAACAAAACACCTTTATTAAGCTGGAACGGCCACATTGCAAAATCAAAAATCACTACACTTTATAATTAAGGGAAATTTGTAATTAAATGCTCTATTATCAAGTTCAGCTTTTGATATTTTCTTGGTTAAACACCTAAAAACGAAAAAGGAAACATTATTTTAGAAAATTGTTTATGTAACTATTAAGGGCTAATCAGATGCTAATTAAGAGCTCGATGTTTTTGTTGGTAAGATGCTCGAGATAAAAACGTTTAGAATCTAAGAACTAATTAGATGCTAATTAAATGCTGTGTTGTTGAATTGCCACGCCTAAAAAGAAAGAAGGAAACATTATTTTGTAAAATTGTTTTCGCAATAAATAAGGGCTAATTAGATGCCGTGTTTTTGAATTAAGCACTATATTTTTTGTTGGTAAAATGTGTGGCGTTTTCAGCTTGAGACCAAGCTGCAACTGCCACGCCTAAAAAAGAAGAAGGAAACGTTATGAAAATTGTTTATGCGACACGCTCGGTGTTTTGTTGGTAAACTAATTGAGATCGAGATGGGACTGCCACATTTCAAAATCAAAATCATTACACTTCATAATTAAAGGCTAATTAGATGCTAATTAAACGCCTAAAAGGAGAAAGGAAACATTAAACCATTTACGCAATAATTAAGCGCTAATTAGATGCTAGTTAAACGTCATATTATTGAATGTTTTGTTTTGGTTAAATGTGTGGTGGTTCCAGCTTTATATCAAGGTACTACAACAAAATTTTTTTCTTAGTTTGAAAAAAAAATTATTAATTAATTTAATTTAATTATATGAGCAAAATATCTCTATCAAGCTGGACCGCCACATTGCAAAATCAAAAATTAGTACACTTCAGCTTAAGATCAACCTGTAACCGCCACACATAAAAAGGAAAATGCAAACATTATTTTGGAAAATTGTTTATGCAACAATTAAAGGCTAATTAGATGATAATTAAAATCGCGATGGGTAAATGCTTCAGATCAAAAAGGTACCGCCACGCTTAGAAACTAAGGAGGGCCATTAATTTGGAAAAATATTTACGAAATAAAAAGGGCTAATTAGTTGCTAAGTAAATGCCGTGTTGTCGAATTAGGCACTATAGGTTTTGTTGGTTAAATGTGTAGCGGGGAAACCTCCACGCGTAAAAACTAAGGGCGAACCATTTATTTAGATTTGTTAATTAAAAAAGTAAAGGTTACGAGCGCTTAATTTTTTTTGGTAAGACGTGTGGTGGTTCCAGGTTTAGATCAAGAAAAAAGGGAACCTTTAATTTGAAAAATTGTTAAGTAGATATTAAGGGCTAATTCGGTGCTAATTAAAAACTCTATTCCGTAACTACTCGTAAATGCTCATTGTTTTTGGAACGAAACATGGAGCGCTTAATTCGACAATACAACATCTAATTAGCCCTTAATTCGGGGATAAACAATTTTCTAAATTAAAGGTTCCTTCTTAGTTTCTAAACGTGGCGGTTGCAGCTTGATCTGAACCTGGAAAAATTAAATTCGTATTCTTATCGCAGAATGCTAATTTTAAGAATTAATTTTATTTCACAGTTTGTTCACCGGTGACATAGTTTCCTGGTGGTCTTGAACTGTATAATAATTAATTATTAATTTACAACATACTTATAATGCCGACCATTATAATCAGCTGTTAAACCGTAACAACATCATTCACAATAATTTTATGCTATTTATTTAAATGATTGTTTAAAAATCAATCATCTTATATTAAGCTAACCAAAGGTTAATTTAGAGAAAAAGTAGGTTTTTCAGACACCTTTTCACTTAATTTATGCACTTGATGAAAAATAAACAGGTAATGGTATAATTATACCTTTAAAAATATAAGACATAAATTTTATTTCTCGCGTTCTCGTTACTTTAAATAGCGAAAAAGTGCAAAAATAAAAAGTAATTTGCCTTGTGATTACCTTCAATTACTTTAAATTATTACTTTTAATTAAAATAAAATTGTAACGAATTAGGTTATTATAAAAGAAAATTACTTTAAACACCTGTTAACGTGTGAATTAAAATTAATTGCTTTTATTGAACGTTTTCTTATGTAGTCGAATAAATATAACTTGTTTTTTTTTCTTTTTTAATTATACTTAACGGTAATGCGATAGTGTACTTATAATATTGATTGGGTGGTCGGATGAAATCTATTAAAATTTTTGCACGCACTGATTACTTTAAGAATGTGAGATGATTTTTAGGTTTTTTGTTTGATAACCAAACATGAACATTGATGAAAGTGCAAGTGCACCGACATTGTGGTAATGAGTTTTATGGAGATTGTAAGATGCTTCATCATAGCTCGTTACAACTCCCTCGACGTTTTACGATTTACTTTGAATAACAAGATGCTGTGTGACATTCTGCAAGAAACTAAATATTCATGATTGTACCCGGTATTACAATGAGACATTTTGTGAAATGTAACTGAACCTGTTGCCAAATGTGCGATTTGAAACTTGTTTTTTTTAATAATGATGCTCATATTAATTCTACAATTTTCTATTTTTCTTTCAATATCAAGGTAATTCAAGCGCTATTTTTTTGTAATGACGAAGAATGCAAATAATAAACAAATAAGAGGGCGACAAATTTTTCGTTAAAACAAAAAAATTTCATTTTTCAACTTCTATTCAACTTTTTTATTTATTTTGTTTGAATTTAAATAACTTAACGCTCGTATTTTGCAGATACTCTGTATAACAACAACTACGTCCTTGTCGTAAGTAATAATAAATTTCATCTTCATTGTTAAAATAATGCTTGAAAGTTGAATTTGACAAATGTAAGTTTCAGCAAGATTTTAAAGATGATTTGATATTGGTTCTTGGTATAATTACCACGTCATTAATGTGTAGAATAATATTTTTTTTCAATCTTTATCTTGAGAAACGTAGCCCACATCTAAATGTCTCCGGAAAAAAAGTTTCTTACAAGAAAAGCATGTTAGTGCCCTAGTTTCGATAAATTCAAATATACAATTAATCATACAGTATTATACGCATTAATCTACATCGTATTTCGTCAAAAATCAACACAAAATGTTTTGACATTTTTCATCAATAGAACCAATCCTTGGGTATAAAATTATTGTTTCCGATTTCAATAAAAACTGGTGAAAACACTAAAATTAATTCATTTACGACTTAAATGTAAACTGTAGGAAGCGGTACGTTGAGCGCGTAAATTGAACGGTACTTGTTCTTAAGAATAAGCACCTTATACAGGGTGGGGCACTATCAACGAATTATTCTGTACCACTGTTTTAAAAATTTCAATCAACGTCCTAAAACGACAAATAATGTAAGAAATCTTAAGGCATACATATATCGAGATTATTTGAAACCACATTTTAAAAATATTTTCTATTGTACAGGGTGCTCCAGAAACACGTACTATATTAAAGTTGGGTTATTTTAAATGGAACACCCTGTATTTTTTTCTATTTTTGAATTGTACGATAAAAATAATGTATGTTCTTTAACATGTCCCTATACCAACTTACATCCGTTTCTGAGATAAATCGATTTTACTTGATTTACAGACCCTCCAAAAATGCAATAACTTCAAGATAAATAAGAACAAGCAACTTTGGTTTACACCACCTTACTAAGAGACTTCAACATCTCTTTTGCAATATTTACTATTATGTTATGATGTACAGAGTGTTTTAAATACTACCGCATAACGCTAACGACTTAAAACTTGAATAACTTGCTTAACTTAAATGTCTGTAGCCTGTTGGAATCAGAAACTAGTTACCTTTCAATCGGTATTAGGGTTACCAACCCGTAACTCTGATATTTTCGAGATATTTTAAAATTTGCTAGTTAAATAATTTGCAATTTACTGGAATTTAAGTTACCTGTGAGATATCAGTAAAATAAACATTATCTTGCAAACATTTTTAATAAATAGGCCAATCCAGCTTTAAATATTAACCTTAAAAAATTTTTTTTCAGAACAAAATAACAGAAATGTGCTCATGACTTAGGCCAGGCTCTAAGAGTCAGTCGAATCACGCCCACCTGTCACAAACAACAGCAACCGTTATTAGTTTCAGCAAAAATCGATGACACTGTAAACATAGGTAACTTTTTTAAAATTTTTTTTTTAAATAATGGTTTTCGAAATACTACTATTAGAGCGATTTTTATTACATTCTTAGTTAACAGGTTAAAGTTTGTCGATGTTTACAGTATGATTGATTGTTGATGTACTAAATAACGGTTGCTGTTGTTAAACATCAGTAAATTGTGACCGGTGTGCGTAATTCTTTTGTTTATTTTTTCTGAAAAAAATAAATATTTTTAAGGTAAATATTTAAAACTGAAAGAAAGATAATCTTTAGACTTCATAGTAACTTATCGTAAATTGTTAAACTATCAAATATCAATAGTTAGGGGTTGGTAACCCTAATACCAACTAAAAGGTAATTAGTTCAAGCTTTTAACAGGCTACAGAAATTTAGGGTGTTCAATTTAAGTTAAGCAAGTTATTTAAGTTTTAAGTCGTTAGTGTTGTGCAGTAGTATTAAAACACCCTGTACATCATAACATAATAGTAAATATTGCAAAAGAGATGTTGAAGGCTCTTAGGAAGGTGGTTTAAACCAAAGTTGCTTGTTCTTATTTATCTTAAAGTTATTGCAATTTTTTGGAGGGTCTGCAAATCAGGTAAAATCGATTTATCTCAGAAACGGAAGTAATTAGGTATAGGGACATGTTAAAAACATACATTATTTTTTATCGTAAAATTCAAAATAGAAAAAATACAGGGTGATCTATTTAAAATAACCCAACTTTGATATGGTACGTGTTTCTAGAGCACCCTGTACAATCCAAAATATTTTTAAAATGTGGTTTTGAATAATCTTGACATATGTATGCCTTAAAATTCTTAACATTATTTGTAGTTTTAATGCTATAGAATAATTCGTTGGTAGTGCCCCACCCTGTATAATTCAACGCACATGTAAAATCAAAATCAACTGTTAAATACAGTGGTCTGCCATTATTGCAGATCAAATCCAAGTACCTATTAATGAGTTCAAAACAGTCACTTTTCATGCAATTAGAAAGTGAATAAACTATACAGGATTTTCCCTCACCCGTCTGCTAAAAGTTATGGAGTTAGATTTGTGTTCCAGATCTAAGTTTGAATAGTTAGTCGTAACCTTGTTCTCCTCTTGGAGTAGCCTTACTATTATAGTTTAGCTGCAGATTTTCTATAAGCTTTTTATACCGTTTCGAAGACATAATTTGAGCTATGTAGAGTACACCTAAAAGAAGGTCGCTAGACTAGTAATTGGACAGTTGTGGCATCTCATGTATTCCCATAAGTATGGGTAAAGGCTTTTATTTCTACGATATTTGTATCTGACCAATTTTTCACTGAAGAGCAGCTTTGTTATTTCTTTCTCTTTCTCGAGTTTCGAGTTCTATCTAGACTTTCATATAGGTTGAGGTGATCAACGAAGAGTTGAAAAATGTTATCGTCAAAAATCTTTGAAAAGTAATGTATTTCTTTATCCCGATAACAAAACTTATGGATAGATTTTGGCATTTCATCAAATTTTATATCGAGGTCGTCAAAATATTTTGTATCTTGTTTTCATGATATAGAGTTGAAAGTGCTTCTTGTAGAGCCGGTTCTTCTTCCTGCGATTCATTACCAAACTCATCTTCTTCATTAGGTATAGTAGTTTCTGGGATGATAAAATCGTTGTCGGTGTTGGGAGATTGGCAGGAGATTATGATCATCAAGATTTTTAAATTCTTTGAGAGCCCCTTCGTTCGCTTTTTTAAATTCACTTCATTATCGATTAATCTATAGAAAAACTAAAGCGCGATGAGCCTGTCACGGATCAGCCAAATTCCACTTTTTTTCTTTGCTTTAAGTTTATCAGACAAAATATCCCCATTGGCTACTGGGATCAGGGATTCCCACAAGGAAAAGTGTATTTTTGGCCTACGTGGAAAAACTACTTTATTGACAATGATATTCAATAGCATGCACAAACCCAAAATATTTATTTATTTATTTATTCGTATGGTACGTTACACAAATATTGTATTGTGATGTAAGTGTTATGTATGGTGCCCCAGAAGATCAGTATAAACCTGTATAGTGTGGTGACGAAACCGTGTGCAATAGTGGATTGGTTCGTCTTGGCAAAGCATTTACTTCAAGGTTTAGGAAAACCACTAAAACCTAAACATGCCAACCCTTACCAACCCTAATGTTCAAATGTAATAATATTAATTAAGTGTGTAAACATTATAGAAGGTAAATAAGAACATAAAATATAACAGCACAGCCATTGCATGACGACATATAATGGACCGGTCCAAGCGCCAGTCATGACAATGACGAAAAAAAAGTAGGTTAAAGAAATAGCAAAACAAAATAATGGAAAAACAGATAATCAAGACAAGAATACAAAAATTGCTGAACTTCAGATGTCCTTCAGATTTGTAAGCCATAATATTGCTTCATCCGTTAAATTATGAATGTTTGGAAACCGTCCTTTAAACTTCGTTAATTGACAATCCTCTACAATATGTGTAACGGTCTCTGGTTCGTTTCCACAGTCACAATTTGGATTAGAAATCGCACCCCATTTGAACAACATAGAGTTGCATTTTAAATGGCCTGTTTTTATGTGATTTACTTTTGACCAAATTTTTCTTTTTTGATCAAAGCCCGGGATTTTTATTGTTGGATCATCAATGAGATGTTTATTGAAAACATCAACTCCAGACCATAATTTTTCCACTCTTCAACTTCAGAAAAAGCCGTACTTAAGTAGTCTTGCAACCATATAGGACTTCGAGATTTAAATCTTTTAGCAGGACGGTTATCAATGTCATTCCAAATTGGTAACTTTTTGTTAAGTTGGCATTTATCCCATTCTCAAAAAAAATGATTTGCAAAAGCTATTTCTTATTGCTTACCTTTTCTGACCAGAATAACGCTGGAAACACACGTTACTGGTAGGAAATAAAAATAGCATATAAGTTACAGTTTGCTTTAGACGCTCCGAATATTTTTTTACCTGTTTTTGCTAGATGACAGCACAATCTTCGGCTGGAATACGCATGCACGTTTCCGAAAATCAGGGATTTTGCAGATGGGAATCCCACTTCTTACTGCCTACGAAAGGGTTAAAAAAAATATTTTTAACACTGCTCCTTTTACTCATTTTTGAAATGTGTTAAGCACTTTTGGGGTCAACACGAAAGCATAGGAATCATACTTTACAAATCCATCCTTTTCAAAGTTGAAAAAGTTTACTCCCTGTATATTATGGGTCTGATATAGAATTGATTTATTGTATATTTTCAGTTGAAAGCGGACACCTGGCGACTTCTGCGGGTATAAGGGTGGTTCAAATATAACCCGGAATTTCGTAATAGAAAATTCTAATTACAGAGCTACAATTTTTTACAGTTTTTCTAGGTAGTCTGCTGATCCGTGTCGGTTGCGGTTTGTTGAGGTCCATTTTTCGGGTTCTTTTTTATTGCCAATTTCCAAGTGTTGCTCATCTTCTCGATTAAAATTGTTGGGATTCTTCATAATTTCGAGCGACTCCCTTACTATTCGATGGTAATAGTATTTATTTCTTGCCAGTATCTTTACGATATTATAGTATGGCATAATCCCTTTCTTGAAATTGATGTTCGGCGACTGCTGATTTGTTCGTGTGTCTTGTGCCTCGTCGGTGTTCCTTGATCCTACATTCTATACTTTGTTTAGTTGGTCCAATATAATACTTTTCGCATTAGCATTGTAGTTGGTATACGCCCTTGGATTGAAGTTCTGGGATCGGATGCTTAATGACGATCTGGTCCATTTTTTTGTAGCGGACTCTTCTTTTCCAATATCTTGCTCAATTTATCCATGACACCAGCAGCGTATGGAATATTGACATAACTCACTGGATGCTATTGTGGATTATTCTTCGTTGTCGTACAAGCTGTTCTGACTTCTCCCGTTGTATATCTATTTTTTAGTAAGGCAAGGATGCAACCGACACGGATCAGCCAACCGTAACCGTTAGGCACGAGGTATATAACGAGGAGCATAAGACACCAACATCAGTCTTTAGAAACCTTCTGAAGAAGGTAGCAGCGTGATCAGCGAAACGTCAAGAATTTATCAACGACTGCAGCGGCAAGACCCGGAAGATCTTTTTTTATTATTTCTAGACGTAATGAAACATATTCAGAAAGTTACAAAATGGTTCAAATCCGATCCAATTCTAATATTGTTGGATAATCTCTCATAGTCATACAAGTTTAGAGACTATACTTTTAATTTAAATTGCACACATCGTTTGCAGCCGTTGGATGTTTGTCTATACAGTGCTTTTAAAACCTATTTAAAAGTTGTCTTCATTGACTAGCATATTGCAAACTCTAGAAAAAGAGTATCTATATATGAGATCGCTGAATTAACTGTACAGGGATATGGGAAACCATTCACCATGGACAATATTGTTTCGGATTTTAAAAATGCGGATTTGAAATGTTTTTACAAGAAATGATTTTGCCTCTACCAACACACCTTCCACAAGCTCACGTAATTTTAATGAAGAAATAATCACTCTAGAGACTATCAGACGTTTTCCCAAAGCACAGAAAAAAATCACGAAAATCAAAAGATGATAAGGTATATTCAGGTGTTACGGGTTTATTTGCAAAAGTAAAACGTACGTCGAGAGCCTTTTTAGAAACGTGTGTCGTGTGTAGCACTTTACGACGAAAGTTGAATTTGCCACGCATGTTGCGATTTTTCCATTGGTGGATTGTTTAATTCACGAAAAGTTTCTAACATTTTGCTACTTCCTTCTATTGGGTGTTTTCGGCGTGCTTCGTGAAGCTAAAATTTTACACGTAAATTATTAATGTGTGCTTCAATAATCCCAGGTTAAATTGGTGTGTAAATGTAAATCCGACCGCATTCGCCGTAAGTACTTCTTTTCCATTTTTTTTTGTCTCGTGGTTGTGTTAATTCTAATTACGACGTATGCTTTAGCACATGTCTTGACCTCATACTATATCGTGTATTACAATTTGGATAATTCTTGAGGGTGCTGGAATGGCTATTTAAAATTTTTCGTTATATAACTTGACGACTACCACGGTTTCGCCTACATTTAAGCTGTTAACGGCCGATGAACTCAACAGGCTGAGGGGTCATTCACGCTGCATACTTACTGCTTTGAAGGAACATATCTGCCTTCCGTTCTTTGTCGTATATTTCTCCAAAGGAAATCCCGGGGCTACCTGTACGTTTCCTTAGTAACCAATACTCAATTGGAACGCTAACTTTAATTTGGGGTGTAACAACAAAAGCTTAACTAATTTTTGACACATTAATTGCGAGCTTTAATTAAATTGTTGTTGCCTACGCCCGTAAATCTTATGCGACAGTCTCTCTTATTTCTCACACATTCTCCTAGTACTGTAAGTTTTATATGCTATATTGAATTATCTATTTGTCTCTCTGATTTGTGTTCATTTTAGCGTATTAGACCTTTTAGTAAAACCTATTGAACTCCTGTTGGTCGGTTTTATTTCTTTATAGTATCCAGCAGGTGCCGCCTTGTTAGGCAGCAGTCTATTTCTTTACAGTTCCTCAAGGACCTCCCCAACTTACCGACACTGTTGTGCTAACTACTACAAATACTGGATCTTCCACGAATTTAGTGCGGTACATCGAGCCCAAATGTTGTACCGCTAGAGCCGTCGCCTTCTTTTATTATTATTTGTGAACTACAACCGTTACACAGGATTCTTACTGAAACTCCAAAAAAAGATCGTTTTCAGCAGGAAAAAGAAGACAAGAACAAATCAAAGAAACAATTATTTAAAGACAAAAAAGTTTCAAAGGAGAAACGGAAAAAAAGAAAAAAGAAACCGGCCTATCAGATAGGGGGTGATTTACTACGACTGTCAAACTATGTAAGTGAAAAAAAATCTCTCGACGAATTTTTCGATTAGGTTTTGCCCTAGAAACCGAATCGCCAAATGTAACAACCGGAGATTCCTTAATCATTAAATATTGTACAAACAAAAGTGGTTGAAGGACAATACCAGTTAAATTTTTGAGAAAAAAAGGAAACGTGTTCGTTTTTTCTATCATAGTAGACTAAATTTAAAAGATTTCGAGTAAATAGAACTCAAATTCCCAAAACCAAAAGAAAATAATTTAATACATCGCGCGAACTCTATTAAAAATTTTCCGCTAGATATTGTTATTTTCTTTATTTAAATTTACAAGGATTAATGTATCATTTCCGCAAAAAAATCAACTTATGACGTGTAAAGATAACTGCACCAGACTTTGTCAACCGTTTCAATGTACCCCGCTCTCCAGTACTGATCGTTTGGTACACCGTATATTACCTTGACGTGTCAAATAATAAACTGTGCAAGTCTTAGAGTTTCACGCCACCACGCGTTATTTTCCCTGTACTCTTGTATACACTGTAAAAATAATTAAATCAATTTAATGTTTAATTGTCGATTTATCTCTTTTTGAACATGTACGACAAAATTAGGTTGTTTGATTTGAATTTCAAGGAAACGCAAATATTTAATAAAAAACATTGAGGTCGTAATATTTTTACTGCTACTGTTTTATGAAGTATATATTTTTAGGCAGACGCATCAACATTTATCATATGAAAGTGAAAACGAAAAATTCATTTATAATTTTTTCTTAACGGGTCCATAAATAATTTGAGTTGACATTAAGTGCATGTAAGAAAGAGAAACGTTTGGCTTATGGGTATTTGATCGTATCCTTGGACCAAAATGTGTTAAGAAAACGTATAAAATCAGGAGTAATGTATCCTTTGGGAAGCATAAAAAATTTGTTTACAGAGCTATTTATTTCATAACACATTCTTGAATGCGATTTTAAGTAATTAATGAACAGGTGCAAAGCTAAAATTTAAATATACACCAATAAACAGGTGTTGTAAGTGTTAAAAATAAAGTTATAAATTAAAATGGCTTCTTGAAAGAATTTTCTGTCGAGATTTAATCCTATTTAAAAATATATATATATTTAAAAACAAAGTAAGTACAAATAAGCTTAATACACAGTTGTAAAACACAGCTTGTACAACATGACATTTAATTGCAAGATCCGATCTGATCCAGACCTACAAATCACGGTATCGGACACATCTGGGAGGTCATGAACAGCCATTGTATTCTGAACAGACCTCTACTACGTGCGTTAGTCACGTTTTCTACCTTCTCCCGGAGTTCTCGATGACAGCACATGTTGCTCTCTAACGCACTCGATTATTACTCCCATAACAGTTTTTCTTACCCCTTTTATAAATCATACAAAATGTCCGCCACAACTACATCATACAAGTTTGAATACAAATTTCAGACGTTGTTAAACTTGCGTTTATTTATTTGGTAAATACATCCACGTGAATGTAACAGGTGGCAACGATCATCGTGATTCTCGAGGAGAAGGTACAAGGGGGTGACACAACATCTGACGCCTGAAATTGCCCAAAGGGACAAGCACATCACACACCTGACGGGTCTTTTTATACCTGGAACTCTCTCGGCCCTAATGACTCAAAAATGTTTGTTAAATTCAGTTCGCGATATGCCACTGTTGTGTTTCTGTGTTTCGTTTCGTTTATCCAATTTCAATTATGTAAGTAAAGCTGATTAAAATCAAATTCAAAATGGTGGACCGTGTTTATAATTTAATGAAATTTAAGAAGATTAACTCCATTATATTATATCAAAATTTGTAGTGAAAAAAAAATCGTAGAATTTTTAATTATAATCTAAAAGTTAAGAAGATTACTTCGCTAATTAAAGTTAAGAGAAACCCTTTTCAATATTTCTCTAAATAAACTTTGTAAGCGCTTAAATTAACTTTCTTCATTTTAATATATAGAAATACTTTTCCGTAATTGTCTGCAGTAGAAACCAGCAGTTTTAATTAATGCTCTCATTTATTAAAACAAATAAATCGATCTAACGAAAAAAACTCAAATTTTTAGTCGCATGCGCGTAATTATTTAATTACGAGGTGTTTTTACCATTTCTGGTGTTCGTGTGTATCGGCTTGGCAATAAATTGGTTTTCCATCGTGATTGTTTCAAAACCAGCTCTTATAACAACACCGTGTATTCTTGTTGTCCGGCTATACGGCGCCGTTTTGTTACGTACTTCCAGTTCATTGAAACTTTGATTTATCCCTTTTTACCTACAAAAAATACATTCAATTTAGATCGAAAAAACTTAGGTGATGAATTTTTCCTTTTCTTCTTATTTTTTTATGGCATATATTTTTTATTACAAGCTGTAAACAAGTAAAAAACATAAAAGAAAAACAAATTTTATATTCACCCCATTTACCTTTTAAACGTCAAGTCTAATAAAAATGTTATTAGAAAAGCTGAAAGGGGATTGAACTTTTCTTGTTAAATTTTATGTCTTTGTAAATATGATGACCCTTTTGTAAATTGTGCACGCGATATTTACACAGTTCTAATGTAAACGTAATAAAATTACACAATCTAATCATTTCATAACTTTAATTCTGATTCAGTTTATCTAGAAAATTTTTTTTTGTTATCGTGTTAGATGCATTTGGAGCGTAATTAAATTTTGTTGCCATTTTAAAAGATTTTATTTCATATTGATATTGATTTACTATGGGGCTACTGAATGTAAGTGCTTGTTTTGGTCTCTGCTGAGCATCGGGATAAACTTATTGTACAAGATCAAAGAACTAGCTGCATAGTGGAAGATGGGTTATACTTCACCTGCTACACTATATTATTATAAATAACAAACGTAAGTTATTTCCTCTCATTTTTAATTTAAGAGGCGTAAGGATTAGCTGATTAATTCATTTATAAACAAGAGAAAGATACCACCCACAAATCACTGAAAATGACAACACTGTAAACAATCATATTTACTTATAACGTGATTTGTGCTTATAACCTCACTAATGATAGGCAAATTAAGTACCATCAGATTTGAAATTTATATATTTCGTACTAAACTTGAACAGTATGCTCACTACGGATGAAATACTATATAACCGATTCCAACTCACTTATACAACAGACTCTTCAATCATAAGTCTTTCAACATCGTAGAATGTAATTGTAAATAGAAGTGGACCGAGATAATAGCAGTCGTAATTAGTTATAAGTGTAAAAGCAAATAAAATATGAAAATTCTTAAGGAATGTTGGTTATTCAAGTTATAGAAGAAACACTACGTTAAATCATTTTAAATTGTCTAATAAATGTAACTATTTATGCACAAAATTCAATAACAATTGGTTATTACAAGTACAAACATAAACGTTTCATATCGACTCGTCTAATGAAAACTATGGTAGCACAAAGACTATAATTCGGGGAAAATGGCATTGTAGGTTTAAAAGTTTTCAGGAAACACATATAAACGTAGTAAAAATCTGGTAAAGAATTCACATTTTTAAGTTTTCATTAGAAGAGTCAATGTTATATATTACACGACATCCAATTAACAAAACAGTGCTCATTTCTGAGTTTCACGAATTGGTAGTCCCTTTGATATTGCGGATCTACCAGTTCTGGTAAAAGATTACCGAAATAAAATTTCTTTAATGTGGGTAACATGGTTGCCCAAAATTGGACGTCTCTTTGAATTTTCTCTACCATTAACCCTAATGGACTCCACACACAAAAATAACACCATTCTCTGTTGGTAACCTCTAACTGACCCTGTACCTGATAGTAATAATTGTGTTTCCGATTTAATTGCATTTGTCCATTGTTTATTTTAGCAAATTTTATTTTCCCTTGTAAAATGCCATCCATGGGGGTTAACTTTGAGATTACATAGGGACACTTAATTTCTATGATGGAGTCATCACTTATAATGCCATCAGGACTAGCACCCAAGTAATTTTCCAGTTTATGAATGAAAAATCCACAATTGTGCACTTTCAAGTTATACTTATTCTCAAATGCATGTATACAATGTTGTTCATTTTCGAGGCCATACTTGGTAGCCTTATTCCCTTGAAAATTTCCATAGAGAAGGTATTTTATGGTGGTCGATCTTGGTGTTGCAGGCCGCATCTTACAGATTTTACCGAAATGTGATGCTGTTATTCTTAGCGATCGCTCTTGAATCCATTGGATGTTCGCACTTTGCCCTATTGTCGCTTTTTGAATTTCCTCAATTTCATCTTCAGTTTTTCTAATTTTTTTAAAAAACCTCTTCTTTCGCCTTGTACTCGTCCTCATCAATTAATAAAACTGTCACATTTGCTAAAGGACCATAATCGCAATCAGGTACTGCAGCTTGTTTTCTTAGAGAAAAGTTTCCTCTTGACTCGTTGCTTTTTGCTTTTAAATATTTTACATACTTTTGAGTATATACTTTAGGACTTGATCCGGTAAATTGTTTATGCATAACTCGAAAATAATCTCCTTGTGAATTAAACGAAATAGCTGCCGCTTCACATCGTGTTTATATGCACCTTTAAGAGTAAAATTTATCCTTTTACCACCTATAAATTTACAAATGACACTATTAAAATGTTCAGCGAGATTGTTGTCCATATTCAACAGTAAACTATTCACGTTTTTAACTAACCTACTTAAACAAACTTCAATGTCTTCATATAGTCCACAATCTTTCATTAAGGGTATTAAATTTTGTTCACCCTGTTTTGGCTCACATTTAAAATATGCAATATCGCCACATAAGTTATGCTCTCCAAACACATGTGACGGTGCATTTCTTATGTCCACTTCCAGCAACCTTCTCATTTCATCATGACTCTTGCCTTCTTTCATTCTGTACTGTGCTGCTTTAGAAATGGCAACACGGAGTCTCAATGCACGATTCACCACTACTTTCCTCAAATTGGGTGGAACAATGACATGCTTCGAGTTGCTTCTTTTTCTCTCTGAAAAATGTGGATATTTGTAATTAATGTGTTTCATTTTATATATGCAAGTACTTACTACTAATTTCTCTTAGTTTTGACGAAAAGTTACGGAATAAATGATTTTTGCATTCTATTTTTCAACAAGTTTATTGCCGTATGGTTTTGATTCCAATAGTTTTCTATACACAGATGAATCTCCATCACCAATCATCTTCGTATATTTTAATCCATACATTTGGACACTTAATTTGAACCCTTCGACTATGATGTCAGTTTCCATAGCAGTTGAAGTTCCTGTCCAATTTTTATAGCATACATGGTTTGGCACATCGATTTCCTTATCTTCACTGCGAGCACACACACAACAATATTTATTCCTAACACCAAGGAATAGCAATTTTCCGGTTCGATATCCTATAATGCATGCCTAAAATTAAAAAAACCACTAAGAATACATGTACTTTATACTTTAGCATCATATTTACCACCCCTGAGTTTGAATCGTAATTTACATTATATGCTCGCTTCGCCCATGCCCCATCTGTCACTACAGTAATGCAAGGCAGATTGTCTGAGTGATCTATTTCATCCTCATTTTTTGCCAACATCATTTCTTCTCGGGCTGCAGATTCCATGCTCTTCCACACTGTCTGTAGCACTACATCAGCAACATTTTCGTGGTATGCACTAAACGTCTTATTTGACATCATAGGCATGTTACAAACTGCAGCTACTTGTTCTAGTTGTGAATGCCCTAATCCAGTTGAAACGGCAGCAAATGTTATGGATTGATTTAAATTCATTTGACTGCTGTCAGATAAATTCTCTGTGGTAATTGTGTCAAATTTATTGCACATTCTACATTTCAGTAAAAATGTGCTATATAAGCCTTTTCTACTTTCATTTACAAAATTCATGTCAATAATTGAACAATCGAAAGGTTCATGTTTTTACTTGTAAGGATCTGATTAAAAAGATGTTTTACATCAAATATTCTCCTCCCGCTTATATCTTGTTCTGGCTTTGATCTACAAGAATAAAATATAATAAAATCAAATCAATGAACTTTTAAAAACAGTTTTAGTAGTTCCAAATATGATACATACATGAAACTTGTCGATGATTGCATTTCTCTTTCTTCATTGATTATAACATCATCAGGAGGGGTATCGGTTCTAAAATTATATACATATAAATTATCACAAAATCGTTTTATAAACGAAACCTACATTTCCTGAATATCAGGATCCGTGCTGCATGTAGGTATGGGCTCAACGTGAATTAATGCAGTAGTAATGTTTTCGATAGTGCTTTTGTGGTACCTACAAGTAAAATACAAGGCAATTTAGAATAAATATGATCCATATGCACATGAGGAACTAATTGAATACATTCAAAGAAACTCACGTGTGATCTGAATATGTACTAGATTGTAGTTCCACACTTCCACCAGTAGAAATTATTGGACTCACTAAGTCAGTACTGGCAGGAACTTCAGTATTATATTCTATAGAGCTAAAATCAATAAGTGTGGTCAATAATTGCAATGTAAAAATAACAGCTTTCTTACTGCGTTTCTGTTTCTATATCTTTACTGCTTCCTGGATGTGCGTGCTCCATATTTGGATTTTTATTTTCTTTGTTTTTAAAGCTCTATAATGATACATACAAACAATATAAGTGCAATAAGCAGTTTCATTTACCTCAAAGATGCTAGTCGTCGATTTTTCCTAGATGCACACAAAGATACCATCTTTCGACTAGTTCTTTTACGACCCATTTTAAAATGCACTGATACCTGTCAGCAAATACACAGGAAAATAGTAAAACAAACTTTATTAGTATTGTTTCGTACTTACCTATTTATACAACTAAAATAACTTTAAAAAATAACTATTAAACTAACAAAGTCTGATTTTTAAAGAAACACAATACACTAACTTAACAATTATAAACTATAAAACGAAATAAAGCACAAATACGTAAAAAGTGTAAAAGTCACAACCATACAACTACAAAGACAAAATTGCAAACCTTTGTCCTTTTGTCTATAGAATGGCAAGCTGCGTTGCCAGTGTTATCTTGGTGCATTAGAATTTTTTAGGGTAGATGGCAGCATTTTATTAGCGTTGTGTTAAAATAACTCGGGGTTGAACTTTACAGAAAATCTAAGGGGTTTTTAATTTTTGTTTTGCTAAATATTTTCTTCGTATTTCAAAGAATGCCGCTAGGTACGTGAAATCTCAAATTAACCTCTTTGTAAAGATTTTCAAAATTAAATTAATTTTTTTCGAATTTCTAAACCTTGCGGCATTTTAGGTGTCATTTTCTATAATATTCCAAAAATTATTTAAAAAATGACCTAATAAGGTCACAAAGTTAAACTGCAGTTTTTCAAATATGGCGGCTACTCCTTACGCCTCTTAATTTAAAAACTTGTCCTTTTTAGGAACCCGTCGGGGTTGGAGGTTCTGGTTTAAAATTTAAACTTTTACTTAGAACTGGCTGACGTTTTGCCCTCAAGCGGGAGGTATCTTGATTGTATATTGTTCGTTCTGAAGTGAGATTTACAGAGGCATGTACTATTTTTTATATTACGTTATTTTTAATTAATGTGACGTCTATCTATTTATTTATGGATGTTAAAAGTATTTTTGTGATTATCGACTTTATTGAACAAAGCCTTGAAAAGCTCCCGTCGGCCAGTTCTACGTAAAAGTTTGAATTTTTAAATCACAATCTCCAATCCCGAAGGGTTCCTAAAAAGGACAAGTTTTTAAAAATAAATAACAAAATTGAGTATTATCGCTTCTGAAATTTGAAGATTTTCCTATAATTTGACCTTATCTATTCTTCATTTGATTTCACTAACTTAACAACCTACCTTAACCATGGTTGGCCCTGAAATTCTTTATCCCTGTATAGAGCCTTCAAAAGATGGATGATCTTTTGTGAATGATGCAATATATGGTTTCACATGTCGTCCGCTGGACTAACGGAAAATACCTTCACATCTTTCCATCAATCCGAGGAAGAATGGTTTTGCCAAGTCTGTTCCACATCCCTACTTCTCTTATCCTTGATGCCCAAAATGTTCTTATTGGGAAAGGATCATTACTGAGATGTTAGATATGCCCTCCATCACTTAGGAATTTATTCAATAGGAAACGTGGACTTAAGATCCGTACTAAGAAAACTCATCCTGAGAAAATTCAAGATTTTGAGGAAATATAAGCTAATCAACCTTGCGATGCTTATCAGAAAAATGTTGATAGTAATAGTCTTTTGAATGAACTTATGAACCTCAAATCTAAGACATGGATTTTAAAAAGGATGGATACCCAAAGGAGCTCGGATGATGGATGCGGATAAATTATCCTCATGCTATTTCTGTGAATGATGTTGGTAACTGGACCAATTTATTATCTTTCGCCTACCGAGCACTTAAGGTGCTGAAGTAAAGAAGAATTTAGATATGTACTCTAATGCCCCTACCAAGAAAATTAAAAGGAAGACCACACCTTCCAATTTATCCAAAACGGTGGAGCACAAAGTAGCAGATGGTGATATCAGTGGATCGATCAAACTTTTGGCAAGCTCCGACCCCCTGGCTCCTTGTAATGATAACACACTAAATATTCTGAAGAGAAAGCACCCGTACTCTTCGTTTTCCGGACACTTTAAATTCTGACTGCTTACAAGTTACAGACTCAGATATCTTGAAGGCACTCAATTCATTTCCAAATGTATCGTCTGTAGGTTTGAAGGATCTAACTTCCAATTCTGCAAGAGAAGCCGGTGTTTGTTTAATCAAGTTCTTAACTTCCCTTATCAACTTCGTATTGAAATAAGCTGTCTATCCTAATGTTTGTGCTATTTTCTTTAAAACAAACATTTGTGGTTTATCCAAGAAAGACGGTGGGATTTGCCATACAGCAATTGGGACTACTTTTTGGAGACTAACTTGCAAGTAAATCTGGTTGGGTGTGACGTTACCGAAAATTGATTATCTGAATGCTTTTAATTTAGTTGAGAGGGATACCATACTAGATGAAATAAAACCAAGAACTCCTAGGATTTTCAACTTCCTTCATCACTGCTACTCAACACCTTCGATGTTATCTTATGACAGTTTAGTGATCATTTTTTAAGTTGGATATCAACAAGGAGACCCTTATGGACCTTTGATGTTTAACCTTATCGGCTGCTAAAATTGGAGATAAAAATCTTTTACCTCGATGATGGTATTTTGAGAGGAGAACCTGATCACTTCAGGCCGCACTTATAGTCAAATCTCAATCTCAATGAGGCGTACTTAGTCGAAATTGTCTTGGTTGTAAAATTGAGTCTTTTATTATATTCACATCTTTGGCAAATCTCCGTGAAGATAATACTCAAGAATTGGTTGTTGGGAATTTTAACACGTCAAGTTTAATTTTTAGGGGTTTTTTTTTTGATGGTAGAACGCAGATTGACATTTATTTTGTTTGACATCTGATTTCCACCTAGGTAAAGTCGACAGTGAATAAATTCACATTATCGTTGGTAAATATGATATCGTACACATTTTTTAACAACAAAAAATAATACTACTACAAAACAACGCATTAAATTCAAACGTTGTCGGTAATATAATAAGATGTCAAACTTATTTGTAGTGGTGTCATCTACATCGAAAATCATGCACTGATACGTGACAATCCTCACACTGCCAGTTTAACGTAACCTAAAAATTATAGTAACCACTCAACCAATGCTTGGGTTCGTTGCTTCTTAACTTGAACTAGACTCAGGATAACAATAAACTCAAGTAATTCTCAAGATGGAATGCTGTTTATAGTATGGATTCTTGTCTCAAAATTGTACTTCGGCTCAAGTACGCCTCAAGTTATGACTATGGGTACAGTCATTAGAAGATTTCAAGTTGATAATGGTGACGAGTGAGGAACTGGGACTAAACTATGTGTAGAAGTAGACAAGAATGTAGTCGACCATATCAGTCATATCGACCAGTCATATCACCTGGGATATGTATCGTGGACGAGCCCAACATGTACCTCCTGGGTGATTCTTTGTCGGAATTAGCTACTCTATTAGCTTTTTCAAAGAAGACTGAAGAGTTGGAACTAATGTGTCATCGTCTAAACTCATTAAGTAATCACATAGCTTTTTACTTATTGAAACATTGCTTATCTATCCCAATGTATCTTCTGCCTATCCTGGACATTGATGAACATTCTTAATTCCTGGGACTACTGCATTAAATCATAGTTGGAGAATATAATCAACCTTGATCTTAAGGAGCAAAATGGACTATTGTATCCTTTCCTACACGATTTAAAGGTTTCGGAATCCGTTAAGCTAAGGATTTATCTCTTCAAGCCTTTTTGGCTTCTTTATGTAGCGTTTCAGGATTTATCCGTGCCATGTACCCTAGTATCGTGGATATTTCTGAAATCACCATATTCAATGAAGCTAAATTATTACGGTCTAAACAATACGATTCTTCTCCTATCATCAACTCAAATCAAAAGAATTGGGACGAATTGGCAATCAATCGTCTACTATCAAGTATTCAGTTTGAAATTCCTGAGGATGAAGCTCGTTATAAGGCTGCATGCACAAAGGAGTCCAGTACTTGGTTATCAGCACTCTCTTTAAGACCAGTGGGAATTTTTTTTGGAAATAATGTGTTCAGGATTTTAATGGCTGTTCGGCTTGGAAGTAAACTGTGAACCCCCCACACTTGTATCTGTGGAGCGGATGTGTATGAATGAGGCAATCACGGGCTAGTCAACAATAAAGGAATTGGACGATTTAATCAAAAGAGCCTTGTTATCTATTGAGATCCCATCTATTCACATTTATCCTCTTCCAATGGAGCTGTTGCTGAATTTGTATCAAATCAAAAGAAATGGAAATACCGTTCCTTGCTCGAGAATTATGTGTTCGTCCCATTTTCCGTGGAATCTCTAGGACCTCCGTCTTAGGATACGCATAAGTTTGTGGATTTAATTGTAAAAAAAAATCAATTCATTCTCTGGAGACCATTGATCAAAAATGTATTTTGTACAAAGGATTAGTATCGACATTCAGAGGAGAAATGTTGCATGCATCTTGGAAACACCTCCTTCAGACTCCTCGCTAGATGAAATCTTCTTTTTGTAATTCTTTGTTATTTCCAATTTTGTGACTTAATATATTTCGAAGTTGTCTAACCTTTATGTCATTCTGTCATTTACAAAGTGATACACTGAGCATCCTGAATTTATAGTTATTAACATAAAAAAAGGTATGTTCTTGTGTACATTAAAAAAATGACAATTTAGCAGTAATTAGAATTTGTATCCAAACTTGTAACTTGAGCTCATGCTTAGCCTCCCCACTATGTCAAAATCAAATTTTAACAACACATAAGCATTAATTTGTACCTACGATGGTTTTTCAATAATTAGTTAATAATCATTTTTTTAATGTAATTCCGTCATGCATTTTAACAACTCATTTAAAAAATTCGGAAATAAACACCTAAATTGACAATATTTTCTATCCAATTTAGAACTAATTTGTACCCACGATAATGTCAAATTTTTTTAAAAAAGTGTTTTATACTGTTTCGCAGTTTGGATTTCTCAACCAGAACTGAGTTTATTCAAGATGGTGCTCAACATGATAGGGATTATTTCATTAGAAGAACAATTTTGAACAGGGTAACTCTTTTTGGGGTCTATCGATTTATAAATTTTTTGGGTAACCGGAAGTGTTTTTTCCCCAAAAATGGTGGACCGGAAATAATATACTATTTGGTTCAAAATTTGTAATATGCACGAGTATGGTGTCTATTCGTAGATTTTGAGGAAATGAGAATTTAATAGAATGGTTTTTATAAGCCGCTATGAGACCGGAAGTGCAAGCATCATCTTCTAAGTACTTTGTGATGGGCGCAAAGTTTGATGTGCTGTCACAGCCCAGTAAGAGCAGCCCTTTATATTGGCGAAGTGAGGGATAAGAAGAAGTTCCATGGTTACTGTTCTAGCCTTGCTTCGTGCACCAATTCATCCTTCCGTTTTTTTTATCGACAGGAGAGCTTCAGATATTTTTTCAGTTTTTCGATATTGTCTCTTTCAAAATGTCAACATTCTTCTATAAGGTAAGCGGTAAATTATGTGAAAACAACAATGAGCGATACTAGCCGTATAAAAATAAACATTGCTCCTCTACCATTTATATACAGGGTGGTCCATTAGTGCGATGAAGGTGGATATCTCGGAAAATATTGGGGTTAGAAAAAAACTTTCTCAATGAAAGTTGTGCAAATCAATGAGCTGCAAATTTTAAAAGTATTTTTGTTTATACAGGGTGTTTCATAAGAGTGTGACATACCAAAGTTAGGTTTTTTAAATGGAACTACCAATTTTTTATTACAAATTTGCATTTCTTGGAAAATTCTAATGTGACTTTATGCATTATAAATAGTGTCTAAAATTGAGGGTTTTCGCATTATTTAACTTTTTCTGGAAAAATTGACTTAAAAAAAATTAAATAACTCATTTATCCTGGAATTTATCCAACTACGATTTCGCAGCTTTAATATGCATACATGTGCTAACTACAGCTGATTGTTTACCTTTCCAACGTCGTTTGGTTTTGAGTAATCAATTATTTAAATTGAACTCCCTAAATTCATGGATAAATGGCACCACTTAATTTTTTATGTGCCGTTGTCTTGTATGTACTGTTACTGTATTAAAAATACTAACAATAGGCAGCGTTTCATAGCACCAAATTTGATATCTTTTTGTCATATTATTGCTATCTTTAATTACAACAGTGCATAGAGGACTCGTTAGTTTCTGAGGGGGAAAATTAAAAACAAACTGGAGATTTCGAAAAAAAGACACATAGAAAAGTTGTTCATCTTCATGAGTTGGTTTAGTGGTTAAAATTAATGTACTTATTTCTGAGACACCCTGTATACAGACTTATCAATCACTAGTGATATTACTTTTGAAACGCTGAGACAACTTCTAAGTTCCTTTAAAATGATTATTTGAGATCAAACTTAAACTTTTGTTGTCGCGCACTCTAAGACATTACTTTTTATCAGTATACTAGAACAAAAAAACAGATGGAAAACAAACAAAATCATAACTATTATTATATATTAAAAACACGAGCCAATGAATACAATACGGAAAAAGTTTCCTCGATATTATAATGAAATGTTAACACTATTTTGGTGTATTTGACAAAAATGTTGCAATATAAAATTAATAGTGAGTATGACCATCTTCATTGTCAATGCATTCCTGCAGTCGTCTAGGTATTGACGCTACTACATTTTGAATATAGTCGACTCCAATCGCCTCCCACGCATTTTCAGTAAATCCTATACGTTTTAAATTATATTGATATCAGGGCTTTTTGCAGGCCACGGCAACACAGGAATATCGTTTTGCTGGATTAATTAATTTTGGATTACCGGGACATTATCCTTGTAATAAACAATTATCATTATCACAGTAAAATTTCAAAAGTGAATAAGACAATAGATATATTGTAACTTACTTGTTGGAAAATGTACTTATCTTTGCCATGTAAAACCTGAACAGAAGGGGTCGTAACATTTTCGAGAATGTTTAAATATCCTTCGGAATTGAGGCGTCCGTCAATTACCAAGTAAACTCCTGGCCCGCGTTAAGGGTTCGTTAATATACCGCTTAACAAATTCTAAGCGGCGTCTTCTGTTAATATTTCTTTAGTAGCCGCTTCATATTCTTTTATTCCGACCTTTTTCAATCTAACACAAACTGGAGGAAATCCAGTTTCATTTTTCGCATTAGTGCCTCTTGTAAAAGGGTGCTCTCTTACATAGGCTATTAATTCTTCGTCTTCAGCTGGCGATGATATTCTTCGTCTACCGCTACCAGCCGCTCTCGTTATCGTATGTTTTAGATTCCATTTCCGTCGCACTAGTCCA
Source organism: Abscondita cerata (assembly GCA_030710515.1). Lineage (NCBI taxonomy): Eukaryota > Metazoa > Arthropoda > Insecta > Coleoptera > Lampyridae > Abscondita > Abscondita cerata. The sequence goes on along the minus strand of JALBCR010004773.1, from coordinate 15,714 downwards.
ACAGTAGATCGCGAAACATTTAAAAATTAATAAATTTTGCGCACATTTCGACCGCTCTCTAACTCGGCAACGATACGACCTTTTCAACCTATCGTAGTATGAATAGGCATTTCAAACGCAATCACAGAAATACTAATGAAGTAATAGGCACACATTAATTTACGCACCCCCCCACTTTTGCTAATTACACTTAATTAACAATGTAGTTATTAACGACCATATAACTAACAAAAACATAATAACACGGAAGCGGAAGGGAACTGAAAAATATTTAGAAGAACAATATTAACTACATACCTTATGTTCATTATCGTGGTTATTAATAAAATTTAGTAATTTTGTGAGTTTTGAAAAGTAAAAACGTTTCTTTCGATAAGCAGGATGTATAGGACAATAGTAGCTACTTATTGTAAATTCCTGATTTTGTTGTAATTTTTAAAACGTATGGTAATTTTTTGTTTTTAACAGTAAAACATATCTTTGCAATAATTTATGATTAAGGTGGTGAAATTTAACTCGTATGGCAATATACTATTATCAATTAAGTTAAATAACTGCTAATAATTGTCATTAAACATAATACCCAATTGCTAATAAAGAAATTCCTTTAATATTGTGTTTTGATTTTTTTGAAATTTTACTAAATTTGAATGTCAAGTTCTTGTTAATTAAATTTTATTAGACAACACAATTAAAATAGTGAAAATAAGTTTGAGACTCTTTCTAGAGAGATTGATGAAAAATCTAAAATTATAAAACAAAAAACACGCTTAAAAGATTAAACTTATTAATTGAATGTTAAATAATAAACGTGAAATTGTAGCATCGGAACAGGATTAATACAAGAAAACAATTATACCCATACATTAAAGTTTGCAATTTTAAAGTAGATATGCTTATTTAACTTGTAGAACCAAACCAAAGTGTCCTGATTTTTGTTTGCTCAATAGTACGTTTCCATCAAATTGATGAAAAAAATTTTTTTGTACGTGAAAAAGAAACTAAAAACTGGTTCTTTCAATATTTTCGGGAAGTTGGCAACACGTTGACAGGAGGAATTGTGAAATTCATGCTTTCTTCTGCTGCTACATTCCTGCTTCATCCTGCTCCAAACCTCAAGTCAGGATCAACTATTGTTCCTGAGATAATTCAAAGAAAACTTTTGTTGCTGACTTCACATTCCGAAACAATTTGGTAACAGGAATTGCGAAATTCATTCCTGCCTGTATTGCTATATTCTAGCTTCATCCTGCTTCAAGTTTCAATTTAGCAGCATGTACAGTTGCCAAGATACATAAATAAGAAAATTGGAAGTCTGTAACAAACTGAAAGCAGGAATTCCAAAACTTGACCCTGCTTGTGTTGCTACTTACATGCTTCATCCTGCTTCAAACTATGAGTCAGCAGCACTTACCGTTACTGGGATATATCACAGAAATTGCCTTGTGCTGCTATACGCCTGCTTCATTCCAGCTTCAAAAAACAGAACAGCAAAACTTATTTTTACCGTAATATTTCAAGGAAAAATTCCACCGACGACTGTGAAGTCAGCAACACTTTGGAACCAAGAATTACGAAACACATTCTCGATTGTGTGGCTAAATCTCTGCTTTATCCTGCTTCAAACCAGAAGCATCTGACGCCCATCGTATCGTCAAAAGTAAATCGTTTGTTAACGGTGTATTGGGTTGTATAAGGGGTTGCATAAAATAGCAATACGTGTTGTTCAAGAACCATTATTCAGACACTGACAACACAGTAGTTAAGACCTGTTCAAGGGAATACGCGAATATTTGTGGATTTTCCAAGACTATTTTGCGGATGGGTGCACTCGTCTTTCGGCAAGTAGTTTGGCAAGTAGGCAAATAGTTGCTATAGGCCGGTACAACTACGCCTTAATATTAAGGTTATTCTCTGAATTCAAAAATACGAAACTATTTGTAAAATATAATTGTAGAGTTCTCATTCAATTGAAATTTACCGTATCGTAGCCACTAGAGCCGCAAATTTTCTGCCCGGACAGTAAAATTTGTTTATTAGGAAATATGACCATTTTTTTGAATTTGGTATGTTATTCCCCGGATGTCACTCATGCCAGAGTCAAGTGAAAGTCTTAATCTCAAAATTATATGTTTAATTCGGCAATAAAACTGATTTAATGTGGTTTTGCCCTGGCTTTGAAACTGCCAACCTCGGCATTAAACCATCAGTGTTTTTGTCTAATTAAACTATGGAGTTGCCCTTTCAATCCCATCATAATCGGCATCATTAATTCACATCCGCATGTAGTGAAATCGTACATATAAAACGAAGTAGGTACGATAACAAAATCAGACATTAGTCATCAGTGTTAAGTGAATGAGTAAGTCCGTTCCGAATAAGTCTAGTCAAGTACTCAGCTTCCTTCGAAAGCGACACTGACCCGCGTCAGTAGCCCGGTGCATCGCCAGCACCTAAATCTGCCGGCGATCTACGGCCTGACATGATACCACGATGTCAAGTATCGCACACGCAGCACATAGTACGCGAACGTACTATGTTTGACGACCTACACAACTTTCATTCATTTATGTAAATAGTACATCTCGATTACTGTAAGTGTAGTGTAAATAATAAACGCATTTAAACACGAAACAAAACGCAGTTCTTTCTCTGGTCAAACCGCCGTCTACTATACACCCTAGAAGCCACAAACAAATAACAATTAATGTATTTAAAAATATGTACAGATACTACAGGTAATCCAGTCTCATATATGCATAAGTATCCTCAAAAATACTTTTTTTGAGATATCTCAGGAACGATTAGTGCCAGATGCTTCTACTTTGAAGCAGGATGAAGCAGAGCCATACAATCGGGAATGTGTTTTGTAATTCCTGCTTCCAAAGTGTTGCTGATTTTACACTATTTCAAGTGTTTCTGTTCTGCAGTTTGCTGTTCTGTTTTATTTTTTGAAGCGGGATGAAGCAGGCGTATAGCATTACAATCATGGAGGTTTTGGCGATTCCTGATTCCAAAATGTTGTTGACTTTCAAAATATTTGTTTGATATATCCTAGGAACGGTAAGTGCTGCTGACTCGTAGTTTGAAGCCGGACGAAGCAGGAAAGTAGCAGCACAAGCAGGGCCGAACTTTGAAATTTCTGCTTTCAGATTATTGCAGACTTCCAATTTCATTTTTTCTGTTTTATGGCAACGGTACTTGAAAATGAATTGAAACTTGAAGCAGGGATATAGCAACACGGGGCAGGAATGAATTTCGTAATTTCTGCTTGCAAAATATGAACTCGGCAACAAAACTTTTCTTTGAATTATCTCAGGAACGGTAGGTGCTGCTGACCTGAGGTTTGGAGCAGGATGAAGCAGGAATGTATTTCACAATTCCTGCTTTCAACGTGTTTCCAACTCCCCGGACATTTTTTCAATTTATCTCGAAAATTTTGAGGTTATGATCTGTAGATCTTTTAATACCTACAACATTTCCATACAACATTTTTCGATCGGAGGGATAATTTTGCCGGAAACAGCGGAATATCACTCTTAACCCCTAAAAACTCTCCCATATGTGTACGAACGCTCGTGCCGCTTGCATGTATTCTAATATTTTGTGCAAAATTATTTTATTATTAAACTATAAGTAATTAAGTTGTAAACGTACTCATTTGACTATTAAAGTGCAAGGACGTGCTCACCGTGCTCCGTTATCTTGAAGAGTCAAGTGTCGTTCAGCCGATAACTGCAATCAGAGGTCAAGTCGAAATTTCTCTTAACTTAAAACCGTACGTACTACAATAATACTAACTATACATGTAGTAATTTAAATCATGTTTCCAATCGGAAACAGCATTGGTTATGCACCACCCGAAAGTCCCGCAATAATAACTAACCCAAATACACCCATAAATACGGGCCTTACCTATAATCCAGTTCCTCAGCAATTCCAATACGCATCGAATCTAACACAATTAAACTCACAACCTCAATATGCGTCCCAAACAAACCCATACTTTCCCTACCCCGGCTGGTACACCTTCAAACAAATCTGTCTCTCCAGGATAAGCAGCATAATAATTATAATACGCATACGCAGATACCCTTAAACAATATCAAATTAACGAGCATTTTGACACAAATTCAACAGACATGGATCACGAAAGTTTATGTGACCTTACTAATGAAAATGAACATAATTGGTAAGCTGTAAAAAAAGGAAAAAACCCATGCGCAATCTGCTCCTAGCACATCTCAAGTCAATCAAACAAGTACATACAACAGGTACGCAACTCTATCAGAAACCGAAAATATTAATCAAGAACGAGAACAAACTTCCAATAATCAACAACTAAAAATTTCAAAGCCTCCACCGGTCTACATATATGGTGTTAATAATTACAATCAAATGGAGAACATATTTCCAATGTTTTAGAAAAAGAGCAATATTACACTAAAACAACGACAGGTGACACAATTAAAATTAATACTTTAACTTCAGATTCATATAGGAAGCTGACTAAACATCTCGGAGACGAAACAATTGTATTCAGCTCAAAAGATATCAGCCCGTTTTCATTAGAAATGTCCATCATTCCACACCAACAGACGATATCAAAAGAGCTTGTAAAGCTGGGCACATAGCAAGAAATATTCTTAACGTACGTCATAGGGTGACCAAACAACCTCTGCCATTGTTCATGATAGACCTAGAACCTAATGAAAATAATAAAACAATATACAATGTTAATTATTTGAGAAACCAAAAGGTTTCGATTTAACTTCATAGAAAGAAAAATGTCATTCCACAATGCATTTGCTGTCAACAATATGGACACAAAAACATTGTAACAGGTCTTTTCAATGTGTCAAATGTGGTAAAGGACATAACACCACTCTTTGTAAAAAAAAACACCAAATACACCTGCCAAGTGTGCGCTTTGTGAAGGAAACCACCCGGCTAAGTATAAAGGCTGTGTAGTTTATAAAGACCTGCAAGGAGTCAGAAATGGACCAAATTAAAGCGTAATCAAAACAATAATACCAAAAACACTTGAGCAACAAATCAACTTAAATGCAAACGATTTTCCACTCCCACACCACATAATTACCTTCAGTAATGGAACTGCAGGTCTACCACAGAACAAACCAACTTTCTCAAAGTAGCTGCAGAAAGACACAAGGTCGCATCTAACCAGCAACATTTCAACATCAGTGAACGATTATCCTCGTGGAATTCCAATCTATGTTTACGCAGCTCATGAACCAGAATAGTATGATTCTCAATCTGCTTTCTCCGTCATCAATAATTTGGCTTAAAAATGGCTTCATCATTAAGAATCGCACTATGGAATACTAATGGTCTTGTTAACCATGTGCAGGAGATAACAACATTTCTTAACTATAAAAATAGATATTCTACTTATTTCAGAATCTCATGCAACATCAAGAACCTCAATTAAAATTCCAAACTAATCTGTATACTTTGGTAATCACTCTAATGATACTGCTCATGGCAGAGTTGCGGCCATCGTGAAAACTCAATTGCACATCATGAGTTTTAATCCTACCGAACAGATAAAATCCACAGCGCCAGCATAAAAATGCAAACCCAGCTTTGTCCATTTGTAATTTTAGCAATATATAGCTCACCAAGGTATTCCATTACCATTGAAGAATATGAAAACTTCTTTCGATTTCTAGGTAACAAATTTGTGGTAGGGGAGACTGGAACGCGAAGCATCAACAGTAACCAATAGGTTGAAACCGCAAGAGAGCAATGCTTCGCAGCAACCTTGACTTATCTCTTCACTGGCATGCCTACATACTGACCAAGTTACCAGAACAGAGTACCAGACTTACTCGACTTTGCAGTTGTCAGAGGTATCGCACGTACCTACCTCATGGTAAAGCCCAGGTTTGATCTATCTTTTGAACACTCGCCAGTAATCATCACCATGAGCACAACCATTATCCACAAGGATACTCCTCCAAGACTCTGCTCCAAATACACTGATTGAGACTACTTCCAAATACAACTAGAGCAGACGATTAATTTTGCCATGCGAATCCAAGACAAAGCATGATCTGGACGAAATAGTTCACTACTTCACAACCCTTCTACAGAATATTGCATGGAAGGCTACACCAATTCCAACTTCGGCTTCACCCGAAACTACCAACATACCATTGCACGTACGAGAACTTGTTATTAAAAAACGTCGAGCCAGGAAAACATGGCAAAGAACCAGAAACGCGCAAGACAAAACTGCATATAATCGTCCCACTCATCAGCTACAAACAACACTACGTGACGTGCGTAATGAAACATTTACGCAATACATCACTAAGCTTTCCCTACCGACCACACTGTGTGGAAAACAACAAAAAAATTAAAAAGACTAACCACAGCAATTCCTTTAATAGTTATTTAACAAACGAGTGTATTAATAAGGGCGATTAACAATCAAGATATTTTAACGCGTGAGCGAAGCGAGCGCGTTAATGTTTGAGATTGTTAATCGCCGTTTAATTCAAGAGTTAGTTACACAACTTTTCCGTCGACCGTACTTTGTAATTTTAATAAAATTATAATTTAATAATTTTAGAAAAGATATGCTATTGTGAACGCACCTTTAGAAAGTACCGTTTTGTGAACTCACCACAATTTTTTAATTGTATAACATAACCTAACTTCATTGTTTCTACTTTTTGTGAGCTTTGTATTTGATCATTCTTTGCCTTTTCGTCTTTTGTATGGCTATTTGACAACAGTATTTTAATTAAGGTCACTAAGTTGATGGAGAATTGAGGTACTGAATTCCAATTGTTGCGTCAAAATACAATAGTTTTCATCACAGCGAAACAAAGTGTATAAATCTTTTTTGTGAGAACGGATTGGTGCTTATTCAAAATAGTGATGCACCTACAAAGACCGAACCAGAAATGGTTGACAATGTTTGATAAATGATACAAGAAGCCCAAGTACATCTCTACGTTGCCTGTAAACAAGTTGAACTTTTGATAATGACTTGTCACATCATACCAAACAAAGATATTCATTCATATCGCTATTGTGTACAAGTGGTCCACCAACTTATTGAGACAGGATTGATTATCCTGCATGTGTTCCAGCTTAAGATTCTTTAACGATGAAGCTTGATTTCACCTTAATGTTATTTCACACAACATGCGCATGTAGAGTTTAAAAAAAAAACATTTTCTTAAAGTGGTTCCACTACACCTCCAAAAGATATTTTTAGGAGTCGGAATGTTTATCGGGCCATTCCTTTTTATAGTTTTGTTTTTCCTTACCCCCTGCTTGAAGAATTTAACTTTTGAACAATGAGTAAACAATATTGAAGAACTGCGTGAGACAATAGTTTGTAAAATAGATGAGCTGAACACCCTTAAATGTTATTAAGTGTTATCATCGGAATGTTGTGTACAGTACAAAAATGTCTCAAAGTTTGTGTGAACAAATTGAAGATTTATTACAACTGTAAATTAATGTTGATTTGTTATTATTAAAATTTGCTTTGCTACAAATTAGACAGATTTTTATTTACATTTTCATATTGTATTTACTATAAAAATAAATAAATAAATTGTAATTGATTGACAGATAAAATGGCAACTTTAGGTATACACATGTATGCTTAGTTGCCTATACTAAAATCGTTCATTAATAGAAAATCGTTCATTAATAGTGGTCATTAATGAACGATTTTGTTTACGTTAATGTAAGTCATAAATGCACGGTCGACGGAAAACTAATTAATTATAATAAAGCCCCAGGTTATGATCTTATAGTTGGTGAAATAGTTAAATATTTTCCAAGAAAAGTAGTGGTTTTACTAACGACCTTCCTCAGAAAGCTCGTCTATAGACCAATTAGCCTCTTCTTCCTCTCCTAGCTAAAATCTTTGAGAAACTAATCTTTAAACGAATCCATGAAACAGTTGACTTAAACAACGTAGTTCCTTCCTCTCAATTTGGTTTTCGAGAAGGTCATTCAACAGTTCAACAAAGTCATCGCATACTTACCAAAATTATGGAAAGGTTTGAGGAAAAAAGTTTGTACAGCGACGGTTTTGGATATACAACAGGCCTTCGATAAGGTTTGACATATGGGTCTTCTTTATAAGTTAAAACAACACTTCTCAAGTCAACTCTACTTAATTCTAAAGTCATATATTAGTGAACGGGTTTCCAAGTCAAACTGAACAATTATGTATCAACATATTGCCAAATTAACTCAGGAGTTCCACTGGGCAGCGTGTTGGATCCACTCCTATCTCTCATATATACAGCAGACGCTTCAAATACACCGAATACATTAATGGCAACTTTCGCTGACGACACAGCTATCTTGGCTGCTAATGACAACGTAGAAGTAGCAACGCACCAACTACAGAGACACCTTAATATACTAGGCAACTGGTTCAAGATGGAGAATTACCGAGACTCTCAAGTGTTTACCACCAACAACTAGCTGACCATCACAATGAACTAGTACAACAGTTCCCCAACGTCCCAACGACCAGAAGACTGAAGCGCAATACCTTATACTGGAGAACCAGCACTGGCTGGCCCCACTCATGCTATAATACCAAATGATTTGCTCATTACTCAACTTTGAGTAGATTGTAAATATGCAAACTTTAATAACCTCTACAACGCCTAGAAAATATTTGAATTTTGGATATATAATGTTTCTTATTATTTTTTTAGCGATTCCACTCTAGTGGCAACTTGTTATCAAAGATCATTTTTCACAATTTTGATGTCTTTCCGAGCTAACTGCACTGGTCTACTAGCAAAAGTACAATTTTTAGCCGATAAAAATCGATCTGAGAAAATGTATTTTAATTAAATTTACTTTTTGCTTTTACATTGTAACGTTGTTTTCGCTTCTTTATTTCATTGGTAGTACGTGCGCAATACGTTTTCTAATTTTCCAAACCGATGAGTTGTCGTATTGTGATGAATTTTTGATTTGTTTTAAAGTATTTTTCATATTTGAAGACGTCTTCTAACTAGTACTTACTTTATTATTTAATCTCGGGTATCTTCCGCGAGTAGTCGACCGTGCCCTTTAATTTGCATTAAATTAAGTGGCAAGGGTGCATTCGATCTTTTCAAGATGGATAAATATTATTAAGCGTCGGGTAGAAGTTTTATGATAAAAGCTTTAAACGTAATCTTAAAAGGGATGTAAATCACTGATTAATTTATTACAGACAAAATTTGTTTATTTGAAAATAAAATTGCGGTACAAGAAGAGAATTTGAAAATTGTTAACGTAATCAACTACATTTATGTGACAAATTACGAGATTATTAAATGAGGCGTAAATCGAATCTCGTATATGAAAATTGTATTTCCAGAAGAAAACAGTCGCGATAGCTATTTAAATGAAGCCATCTACTACGAAGTGATTTATTTTCAATTTAGCGAAAAAAGTTAAACAAGGTTGATAGTGCCTTTATAGCATGGTAAATGTAGTTAAAGTCATAAATTTTATAATTCGATCATAAGCTCTGGCATAAAAGGCGTTCGCTTAATTTGCGACTGGGTTAAACAGGGCGTCAAAAGACAGACTAATTTGTTAAATATAAAGGGAAAGAGTCGAGATGTAATTAAGGAGAGAAAGAGTGAAAACGACAATTCATTTTCTTCTTCCATTTTGTGTCACTGAAAGTTATTTCAAGATTTTATGGAAGTCGAGGGTGAAAAGAGGCAAAAATTTTAACTCTCCCTGTTTCTTAAAAGCCCCAGGCAGGTCGATATAGAAGTTTGTTCACCCCAACACCACACCCTCAATTGTAAAGTATAAAGTAGTTGTAGCTTATTATAATTTCCTTTAATTTTTATGAATTTAATTAGATTTTTAGTTAATTACAATTTTTAATTAAAGAGAAGAACTCGGACGCTAGGTGGGGTTTGCGTTATTATTAAAATTACGAAAAGTTTAGAATTTTTTTAAGTCGAGCGCGAGAAATATAATTAAACGAAAATAACCTTATTTCAAAATTTAATATAAACTCAAGTATCTACTTTGTAGTTCTGGACAAACTCAAACTCTGACGAAAATTTAATAACGTGTTATTCCAATTTCGACTAATGTTATTCTTTATTTATCTCTTTGTGAAGTTGGCAGACTATTGCTAATGAAAGCAACTTCAGAGAAATGATTAAATTTGGTTTTCTGTCCAAATTAGTTTTGTAACTGAATCGGCATTATATTTGTGCTTCTGTCAGGAGGGTCGAAACGAAAGATGGCACTTGATATTGAAATTGGATCGAGTGAGACGGATTATAAGAAGAAGGTAGATCGAATAAAAATAAACTAAGGGACTGGATTACACTCCTGACACAGGCTCAATAATCATTCGAAATAGGGGATGAATCGATTGTGGAGAGAAAGAAGAAGAAGAACTCAAATATCTTTTCGCTTCATCTTACGTCTCTCTTAAACTAAACGATTTGTTATTTGCATTTCTTAAATATAGCTTCTTTTAAAGGAAATGCGAAATAAATTTCGAGAGGATTTGAATAATCGAATTTGCGTATATAATTTGTTTTATGCCAACGTTTTCTTTTCTGGAAAGTTCATTTTGGACCGAATCCATATAACCTCAATATTACTACGAATTACTTTTCGCCTCGAAATAAACATGCAAATTTTTGAAACGCGAATTAAACGTCACATACAACATCTGAAGCTTATACAGTGAATTTCCTGTTTCTTTGTGTATTTACACAAGTATTGCATCAGGATATGGAATTGCAAATGTTGCTACAATATAGACTGTACACCTCATTTGCTAAAAGTTGTGATTGTTGTAATGAATGTAACGTTATTTATTTACGGACAATTAAATTTTTTTTTCCTCTTTCTTTTCGTTTTGTTTTGTTTTGCTGTAGGAAGTGAAGTCCCGAAACTCATTACGCGCGTTTAAATACTTTCTTCCAACCTAATTGCTGTCAATTTAGTCTAGCAATTTTAACGAATGTCAACAAGGGCAATAAAATTAATTAAATGTGAAACGGTTACAGCAGCATTTCTTGATCAATTGGTGCACCCAATGAAACAGTTCCATTAGTTAATTAGCAAATGTAAAATGCGAAGGCACAGTATTGCTCATCGTTAATTAATATGATAAAATTCCCTGTTTGCCTACGATTATTGTAAAATTATACAAAGAAGTTCCGGACTATGTGCAAAGTAAATTATTAACATTCATAAACGAAAAGCCCCCAAGTTTTAATAATACCTAACTTTATTTCGAATAAAATGTCCATTCGTTTCCTCTTCTTTTACATAAAATTGCTTCTTTTTCATACGTCTAGCGCATGTACAGTTCAATATTGACTTGTCTCGTATTTTTTTTCATTTGCATTACAAACTTTTCACTGCTAGTTAATGCCACAAATTGTAAATACCGACGAGTTTAGTCGAAAATGTTTACTCAAAATTCAATTTTTTTCAAATATTACGTAACATTTTCCAATAAGAAAAATTAAATCAATTACTTAGTATTGGAAGTAGCAATCGACCAATGTAGTTGAGGCTTCGTATTTATCACATCAATTGGTTATTATGTTCCAATTTTGAGTTCTATGCTATATGCGAAACCTATGTTTTGAGAGCATCAAAGGAAAATCTCTTACTTAGTGGTGTACACTAATTTAACCCAAAACCTTCATTAAAGTTCAGCATGTAAATGGATCAAAACTACAGAACCTAAGTTATATTCAAGGCACGTTTTTCTGAAAACCTATTAAGAATATACTCAGGTATTACCTACATACGTAAAAGTTTCAAATAAATTACGTTAATGAGTTACAAGGTCTTTAAAATAACTGGATTCTTTGATGAAGTCTTAACAAAATGTAAAATAAAAAAGATATCGAGTTCAAGTTAACCTCACCCTTTACTAGTCGAATTCAAATTTTAACAACACAACTGGAAAACTTTTATTATGTTATTTGTGACTGTTTAAATAAACTCTTTAGTGTTTAAATAAAAGTAGCTGTTCATTCTAAATTTAGAACTAATTTGTACTATTCACATTTTTATATATCGAAGTTGGAATTAATTTGAACCCGCAAGCTTGCTTTATAATCGATTTGTTTATTTGATTACGCCATTCATGTGAAGTTGCACAGGAAAATGAAGCTAAATGAGATGACCAGTAAAACAATCATTAAACAACACAGATAGTTATTACTATGTCGAATTCAAATTTTAACAAGAAACTGAAATTTTTTTATTATTTTATTTTCGATTATTTAAACAAACTTCTTTCACTGTTTAAATAAAAGTAACCAATTGTAGCCTAAGACTTCTAAATTGATGCGAAATATTCAACAGGGTAATTTTTCAGCAAAAATTAAGGGGACTTTCATATAAAGTTTTGTTCAAAACCACTTTCCCTCAAGTTACAGCCCCTTAAAGTTAGGGGAAAAACAGTTTTTATTTAATATGTCCACTATGGAAGAAGTTAGAAGAATGAAATTTGGCAGATAATTGATGCTAATAAAGTGACATTTTTGGCGGTTTTGTAACCCTGCAAAGTTTATACAAGGGGTGAAAAAATTAACCCTTATAATATTTTGCCTCAGAACTTTTTAATGCGTCTACATTTTCCTACTTAAAAATTTTATTTAAAAAGACGGATTCAAACTGCAACTTTTTATGTCTTTGCTATTTCTCGTAAAATTCTTAGTTTGATCACAAAAAAATAAAACATTACTCATTCCTTTTTCACATACATTCAGAGGGGTTATCGTTTGTTTAAAAAATGAAGTAGGCCGGTGTCAAATGATGTCATAATGATAAACAGTTTTATTGTCCTGGTTTCTTGGAGAGTTTCGTAAGTACTTAAAACAGTCTGCAGAACTAAATAATGGCATTTTTATTTAGTCAAAAAATGTTGTAAATTAGGAAATATCAGAATAATAAATTGAATAATAATTATTGTACTACTAATTACTATTAACGAACAACAAAAACAAACTAATTAACAATGGTAACAAAATATTAATAACAAAATTCACAATAAATGTTGAAAATGACGCCCCTCAGATAAAACGCACGCTTCTACTCTTCGTCTCGTTGAATTCCGTATTCTTTGAAATAATCCGGGGGTATTTCTAATAGTCTCACATGATGCGATGACACGATCCCTTAAATCATTGATATCTTCAACGGGAGTTGAATAAACTAGCGTTTTAAGAAAACCCCAAATGCAAAAATCCAACGGATTCAATTCTGGAGATCGGGCAGGCCAGTTCTGAGGGCCTCCTCGCCCTATCCAACGATTTGCATACACTTCGTCTAAGAACCGGCGAGCCATAACACTAAAATGGACAGGAGCGCCATCATGCATGAACCATAGTTCTTGCCTAATTTGTAGAGGAACATCTTCAAGAAGAGTAGGCAACACTTCTTCGAGGAAATGGCTGTATTCGTTTCCATTTAATCTTATTGGTAGAAAATATGGTCCAATTAAATAATCATCAATGACACCAAGCCACACATTTAATGAAAGTTGGTGTTGAAAATTAGATTCAACAATTTCGTGTGGGTTTTCTTCGGCCCATATGTGATTATTATGGAAATTTCGGATAGATTCTCGGGAAAAGTTTGCCTCATCAGTAAACAAAATACGACATAGGAATTGCGGAACTTGTATGATCATTTGAAGCATCCATTGACAAAAATTAAACGAGGTAGAAAATCTCTAGGTAAGAGCGCTTGAACTCGTTGGATATGGTAGGGATATAACATTTGTTCTTTCAAAATTTTAAATATTGTGGAATTACTCACATTTAACTGTTGGAAATTTTTCTCGTACTTGTTTCGGGCGATTCTTCTATTAAATTAAGAACAGCCTCTTCTAGTGCTACAGTTCTTACCTCTCGAGGACGTCCGCAATCGACAGTACTTCTTGAAAAGTTTCCTTCTTCTCGAAGACGTTGATGAATACGCGCGAATAAACTATGATGGGGTAATGTTCGTTGTGGATATAATTCAGCGTAAAGCCTCTGAGCTCTTAATCCATTTCCATTAGCACGGCCATATACGAAATGCATATCTGCCATTTCTGCGTTTGTATAGTTTGCCATTTTATTTATGTAATTGATTTCAGTTCTCGAAAGTTTAAAAAATGTCACGAAGAAAACTAGGACAATAAACCTAGACAAATATTTGTCATTATGACATCATTTGACACCGGCCTACTTCATTTTTTAAACAAACGATAACCCCTCTGAATGTATGCGAAAAAGGAATGAGTAATGTTTTATTTTTTTGTGATCAAACTAAGAACTTTACGAGAAATAGCGAAGACATGAAAAAGTTGCAGTTTGAATCCGTCTTTTTAAATAAAATTTCTAAGTAGGAAAATGTAGACGCATTAAAAAGTTCTGAGGCAAAATATTATAAGGGTTAATTTTTTCACCCCCTTGTATAAACTTTGCAGGGTTACAAAAACCGCCAAAAAATGTCACTTTATTAGCATCAATTATCTGCCAAATTTCATTCTTCTAACTTCTTCCATAGTGGACATATTAAATAAAAACTGTTTTTCCCCCTAACTTTAAGGGGCTGTAACTTGGAGGGAAAGTGGTTTTGAACAAAACTTTATATGAAAGTCCCCCCTTAATTTTTGCTGAAAAATTACCCTGTTGAATATTTCGCATCAATTTAGAAACACCCTGTATATTAAAATTTGAATACCGCAAACCGCATTCTGCTATATCTTCAAATAAAGAAGATACAGGGCGTTTTTCACATTTGGTCCAAAACGAAAACAGCTCATAACTTTCTTATTTATAAAAATTTTGAAATCTGCTTGCGCATTATACAAACACTTTTAAATGCAAAACCAGTGGCGTAATCAGATATATTCCTAAAATAATTTTTATTGCTTATTTACCAAATTTATTTTTTTATATGGTAGCCATATGTAATTTCTTTGTCATTAGATTTCTTATTTTTTGTAGATTAAAATATAGCATACGTCTTGGTTTTGTTTGAAAAAATTGGTAAAAACAATTTCTTTATAAAAAAAATTTTTAGGTTCAGTAAGGTATATACGATTTTTATTTTTCTTTCTAATTCCAATTGTAATACTTCCATGATATATATTTTTGTTCTATAAAGCCAATGGCTGCATCTTAAAATTTTTTATAAAATTGTTTTTACTAATTTTTCAAACAAAACCATTACACATGCTACATTTTTTTAATCTACAAAAATAAGAAATCTAATGACACACAAATTACCTAATGGCTTCTATATAAAAAAATTAAATTTGATAAATAAGCAATAAAAATTATTTTGAGAACATTTGAGACTACGCCCACTGGTTTTGTATTTAAAAGTGTCTGTATAATGCGTGCAGATTTTACATTTTTTATAAATAAAAAAGTTATAAGCAAAGTTTGCACATTGTGAGAGCGGGCTTAAGGGTATCATTTACAATTCTAACAGCAGGTAGTCTCAGCAGGGGTTATCTTATAGCTGACTGGTAGAATGAATCATTACACTAAGCACGTTTTAGAAAATAGGTAATTTACGTTGCTTACTTAATTTTTTTCTTTAAAGCACTATATTTGAAGGTATCGCTACTGGAAACACCATACGACTCGAATTAATTATCGAATCAAAATTTTGTTTAGAGCAATACGTAACTGAACGAAGCACAATTGA